>QNTS01000171.1:705683-971695 GCA_003317085.1 Hucho hucho | reverse complement strand
TTCAACAGGTAATTGATTTGTTTTCGCTGTGAAATGTGTTTTGTGTGAACCGTGATGGCTTATGAATTCATGGTAATGGAAAAATATTGAAGGTGCTACCCTCAAACAATCAAATGTGGTGCTTTCGCCGTAAAGCCTTTTTGAAATCTGACAACGCTGTGATATTGCCAAGAAACAGAGCTTTTGATGACTATGAAACACTTGTATATTGATGCATGTTTAATAATTCAACTTTTGGATTTTGAATTTGGCGCCTTGCATTTCACCTGGTAGTGTCGGGAGTGGGGCGCTAGCGCCCCACGCACCTTGCTGCTCCTTAAGAAGTTAATCCATGCGTTTGTCACTTCTCGGTTAGACTACTGCAATGCTTTACTTTCCGGCTACCTGGATAAAGCACTAAATAAACTTCAGTTAGTGCTAAATACGGCTGCTAGAATCTTGACTAGAACTCAAAAATTTGATCGTATTACTCCAGTGCTAGCCTCTCTACACTGTCTTCCTGTTAAGGCAACGGCTGATTACATGGGCTTGCTCCTACCTATCTTTCCGATTTGGTCCTGCCGTACATACCTACACGTACGCTATGGTCACAAGGCGCAGGCCTCCTTACTGTCCCTAGAATTTCTAAGCAAACAGCTGGAGGCAGGGCTTTCTCCTATAGAGCTCCATTTTTATGTAATGGTCTGCCTATCCATGTGAGAGACGCAGACTCGGTCTCAACCTTTAAGTCTTTATTGAAGAGGGGGGGGTCGCTTGAGTGGGTTGAGTCACTAACGTGATCTTCCTGTCCGGGTTGTGCCGTGGCGGAGATCTTGTGGGCTATACTCGGCCTTGTCTCAGGATGGTAAGTTGGTGGTTGAAGATATCTCTCTAGTGGTGTGGTGCTTCGGCAGAGTGGGTGGGGTTATATCCTACCTATTTGGCCCTGTCCGGGGGTATCGTCGGACGGGGCCACAGTGTCTCCCGACCCCTCCTGTCTCAGCCCCCAGCATTTATGCTGCAGTAGTTTATGTGTCGGGGGGCTAGGGTCCGTCTGTTATATCTGGAGTATTTCTCCTCTCTTATCCAGTGTTCTGTGTGAATTTAAGTATGCTCTCTCTAATTATCTCTCTCTTTCTTTCTTTTTTCTCTCTTTCTTTTTCTCTCTCTCTCTCTCTCTCTCTCTCTCTCTCTCTCTCTCTCTCTCTCTCTCAGAGGACCTGAGCATTAGGACCATTCCTCAAGGCCTACCTGGCCTGATGACTCCTTGATGTCCCGAGTCCACCTGGCCGTGCTGCTTCTCCAGGTTCAACTGTTCTGCCTGTTTTATGAACATTTTAAAATCTTGTCCATGTTCTGTTATAATCTGCACCCGTCACAACTGGCTACCCCTCACAGCCTGGTTCCTCTCTAGGTTTCTTCCTAGGTTTTGGCCTTTCTAGGGAGTTTTTTGTAGCCACCGTGCTTTTACACCTGCATTGCTTGCTGTTTGGGGTTTTAGGTTGGGTTTCTGTATAGCACTCTGTGACATCAGCTGATGTAAGAAGGGCTTTATAAATAAATTTGATTTGATTTGATTCTTTATATCCCAAAAAGTCTGTTTAGTTTTGAGTAATCCACTCGTTCAACATGCCAAGATAGGAATCCGAAAATCTACCCCTAAACTTTGTTTCAACAAGTCAAAATATGTTTCTATTTAATCCTCAGATACCCTAAAATATAATCAAACTATAATATTTCATGCGGAAAGTAGTATGTTCAATAGGAAAGCGATTTTCCAAGCAGGTGTCCTTGTACTAAAACTCATTATTCTTACTCGTGTTGGAAGAAACAACCCTGAAACCTTGACCAAAGACTACTGACACCCAGTGGAAGCCATAGGAATTGCATACTGGGAGAGAGATTTAATTATTTCTCTATACCTTCCATTGTAAGAGCATGGGCACTCACAAAAAATACAAAAAATAATTTGATTGGATTTTCTTAGGATTTTCTCCTACCATATCTATTGTGTTCTAGTCACCTACATTATTTTAACATTTCTACAAACTTCAGAGTGTTTTCTTTCCAATGGTACCAATTATCTGCATATCCTGGCTTCAGGCAGTTAACTTTGGACACGTCAGTCAGGTGGAAATTGAGAAAAAAGGACCCTAGCCTGAAGAAGTTAAAGATTACTGTACACCAGCGGAACCCATCCAACTTGAAGGAGCTGGAGCAGTTTTGCCTTGAAGAATGGACAAAAATCCCAGTGGCTAGATGTGCCAAGCTTATAGAGACATACCCCAAGAAACGTGCAGCTGTAATTGCTGCAAAAGGTGGCTCTACAAAGTATTGACTTTGGGGGTGTGAATAGTTTTGCACGCTCAAGTTTTCATTTTTTTGTCTTATTTCTTGTTTGTTTCACAAAAAAACATATTTTGCATCCTCAAAGTAGTAGGCATGTTGTGTAAATCAAATGATAAACCCCCCAAAAATCTATTTTATTTCCAGTTTGTAAGGCAACGAAAAAGGGAAAAAAACAAGGGGGGTGAATACTTACGCAAGCCACTGGATATGTAGGGAGTCGAAAAGAGAACAAACAAAAGGCTGTCTCCTGTCACTGGATTACACACGCAACCATGGCATCCGTGACAGAGAGGGAGAAGCGTATATCCATGTATACAGGTAAAAGTGTCTAGCTAGCTACAATTTTATATTTTATACGTTTCTAATTTTGTCAGAAGGTTTGCATTGCTAGTTATAGCCTAATGTTATTTAGCTAGCTAACATTGAAACTAGTTGGTTAGCTTTAGCTACCTGTAGATTCATGCAAGGTAGTAGCGTTATGAGTTGGGATTATGGTTCATTGTTTAGCAAGCTAGATACATGTCTAAACAAAAGACTCCACTATGCAAATGCCCATTTCACTGTACCGTTTACACATTCTGTGTAAACGGTACAGTGTAGTTATTCACTCCGCAAAGCAATCAAGCAGGCTAAATGTCGGTATAGGGACAAAGATGAGTCCCAGTTCAACGGCTCAGACACGAGACGTATGTGGTAGGGTTTATAGACAATCACGGATTATGAACGGAAGACCAGCCACGTCGCGGACACCTATGTTTGCTTCAGGACAGACTGAAAACCTTCTTCACTCGCTTTGAGGATAATACAGTGCCAACGGCGCAGCACGCTATCAAGGACTGTGGGCTCTCCTTCTCCGTGGCCGACGTGAGTAAGATATTTAAGTGTGTTTACCCTTGCAAGGCTGCCGGCCCAGATGGTATCCCTAGACGCGTCCTCAGAGCATGCGCAGACCAGTTGGCTGGTGTGTTTACAGACATATTCAATCTCTCCCTATCCCAGTCTGTTGTCCCCTCATGCTTCAAGATGGCCACAATTGTCCATGTACCTATGAAAGCAAAGGTAAATTAACTAAATGACTATCGCCCCATAGCACTCTCCTCTGTCATCATAAATTGCTTTGAGAGACTAGTCAAGGATCATATCACCTCCACCTTACCTGCCACCCTAGACCCACTTCAATTTGCTTTCCGCCCCAATAGATCCATAGACGATGCAATCGCCACCACACTGCACACTGTCCTGTCCCATCTGGACAAGAGGCATACGTATGAAGAATGCTGTTCATTGACTATAGCTCAGCATTCCACATCATAGTACCCTACAAGCTTACCATCAAGCTCGAGGCCCTGGGTCTGAACCCCGCCCTGTGCAACGGGGTCCTGGACTTCCTGACGGGTCGCCCCCAGGTGGTGAAGGTAGGAGACAACACCTCCTCTTCGCTGATCCTCAACACTGGGGCCCCACTCAGTCCCCTCCTGTACTCCCTGCTCACCCATGACTGTGTGGCCAAGCACGCCTCCAACTCAATCATCAAGTTTGCAGATGACACAACAGTAGAAGGCTTGATTACCAACTACAGGGAGGAGGTGAGGGCTCTGGGAGTGTGGTGCCAGGAAAATAACCACTCACTCACCGTCAACAAAACAAAGGAGATGAATGTGGACTTCAGGAAACAGCAGAGGGAGCACCCCTCTATCCTCATCGATGGGACCGCAGTGGGGAAGCTTCAAGTTTCTCGGCGTACACACCACTGACTAACTGAGATGGACCACCCAAACAGACAGGGTGGGGAAGAAGGCGCAACAGCTGCTCTTCAACCTCACGAGGCTAAAGATATTTGGCTTAACAATTAAAACCCTCACAAACTTTTACAGATGCACAATTAAGAGCATCCTGTCGGGATGTATCACCGCCTGGTACGGCAACTGCACCGCACACAACCGCAAGGCTCTCCAGAGGGTGGTGCGGTCTGCCCAACGCATTACCGGGGGCAAACTTCCCGTCCTCCTGCCCTCCTGAACACCTACAGCACCCGATGCCGTAGGAATGCCAAAAAGATCATCAAGGACATCAACCACCCGAGCCACTGCATGTTCACCCTGCTATCATCCAGAAGGCGAGGTCAGTACAGGTGCATCAAAGCTGGGACAGAGAGACTGAAAAACAGCTTCTATCTCAAGGCCATCAGACTGCTAAACATCCATCACTAGCACATCAGAGGCGGCTGCCTTTAGACAGATTAGGAATCACTGGCCACTTTTAGGAATGGATCACTAGCCACTTTAATAATGTTTCCGTAGCTAGCATTACTCATCTCATATGTATATACTGCACAACACACTATTCTATGTTATCTTAGTCACTTTTAAATTGTGTTTACATATTGCATCACCCATTTCATATGTATATATTGTATTGTATTTTGTTTCTCATGGTCTAAGAGTCCTTTTGGTGCCTTTTGGCAAACTCCAAGCGGGCTGTCAATGTGCATTTTACTGAGGAGTGGCTTCCGTCTGGCGTCTCTACCATAAAGGCCTGATTGGTGGAGTGCTGCAGAGATGGTTGTCCTTCTGGAAAGTTCTCCCATCTCCACAGAGGACCTCTGGAACTCTGTCAGAGTGACCATCGGGTTCTTGGTCACCTCCCTGACCAGGGCCCTTCTCCCCCGATTGCTCTGTTTGGCCGGGCGGACAGATTAAGGAAAAGTCTTGGTGGTTCCAAACTTTTTCCATTTAAGAATGATGGAGGCCACTGTGTTCTTGGGGACCTTCAATGCTGCAGACATTTTTTGGTACCCTTCCCCAGATCTGTGCCTCAACACAATTCTGTTTTGGAGCTCTACGGACAATTCCTTCGACATCATGGCTTGGTTTTTGCTCTAACATGAACTGTCAACTGTGGAACCTTATATAGACAGATGTGTGCCTTTCCAATTCATGTCCAATCAATTGAATTTACCACAGGTGGACTCTTCGTTGTAGAAACATCTCAAATATGATCAACGGAAACAGGATACACCTGAGCTCAATAACACAGGGTCTGAATACTTATGTAAATAAGGTATCTGTTTTTTTATTTTGAATACATTTGCATGGTATTGTGTGTAGATTGATGAGAGAAAAAAACTATTTAATACAATTTAGAATAAGCCTGTAATATAACAAAATGTGGAAAAATGTAAGTGGTCCAATTGCATTGTACTCTCCTTTTTGGATGTGAAACATGGACAGTCTACAGCCTTTCACATAAAATGCCTCGGATTAATTTTGAAAGTGACCTGACAGCACCGTACTCAGAGATCCTGCAGATAACCAACTACAGGAGCATTGAGGCGTCCATCACACACCACCAGCTTAGATGGCTCAGTTATGCCATCCACATGCCAGAGGATTGCCTGCCGCGAAAGATGCTATATAGACAGCTACATCAGGACAGGCCTTTGTGTGCTCTGTCTGTGGCGGACAGTGTGCATCCCACATTATACAATCATCAGCGAACCCACAAGTTTAACTATCTGCTGGCTAGATATATTAGTGAATAATGGGGAAATGCTAGCTAGCTTTACCACCCTGTGTTAGTACGTTTTACTAACTAAAATAGTTGCCAAATCCATTGAAGAAAGGTCAAACTGAAAAATCTCCTCCCGTCTCCTTATTTATCCTGTGTTACAAACAAATAAAAAATGTCACTTCAATGTATATTAAGGTCCTTGCACCGAGGTAAGTACATTGTATATAACACATGTATATCCCTTGTAACAATAGTTTAATTACAGTGCTGGTTGTTAAAGATTGATACATTTTAAGTACAATGTAACTGAAAGGGTTAAACCTAATGTTTTTCTATCTCCTAATTTATCCTGGTTAGCCTATTGTCTAAATTGTTACATAGTGATTATAAAGGTTATACCCTACTGGGTTACACTTTACATTAAGTTGCTTTCTTCTGGGTAGGTACATGATCATTACAAGTATACTTATGTAAATAAATTGTTCTTACATTACACTTGATTCGATTAGCTTTTGAGCCAGGTCATAACATAGAAATGAATGAATATAAAATGACTGGTAGTTAATGACATGGTGTGCCTTGTTACAATTGTTGTTACCAGGTCCTAGCCTATTTATTAACCATGGTATTACATGTGGATTCGATGGTAGTGGCACCTTGTACTTACAGATTTTGGTTTAAGTTAATTTAACATGGCAATTCACAGGTGACTTTCAAACATGTAATTACAAAACAGATACATAGTGGAAAAATAACATGTGTAATAACATCAGTAATTACACATGTGGAATAAGCTTATGCAAGTGGATGTGTAATTACACATTCCTTGTTCCAATTGTGTAATAACTGAATGTAATAACTACAACCTTATTACCATGTAATTACATAGTAACATCTATATAACTATTAAGTTGTTACTACAGTTATTACTGTGTAATACAGTTACCCTGGGAGCTAATAGTAATAGGGGTAACTTAACGTAAAGTTTTCTAATACGGGAAGAGATGGAGACCCTCACCCTGTAGAAAAAGAGGAATAAATCAAAAATTGAGGATTAAAAGCAAAAAAAGAGATGGTTAATTGTGTGAACAATACATATTCCCTTCCATCTAGCAGTGAGGGTTAGACAGTTTATTGTTAACTACAAGGTAAATCACTTGACTGGTATAGGCTAGGTGACCGAGTGACAAAGTGACAGTGTTTAATTTGATCAAACAAGGTGTAGAACCTAATCCATGCTCTGAGAAAACCACCCGATCTGTTTCAGCTACTTCAATTGAATCCCAGATCAGCTGAGAAATTAACCTACTTAAAATGCAGAGGGAACCAGGGGGTAGAAGGGTGGGGGGGTCACCATCAGACTCAGAGACACAGCAGTGTGCCATTTGGGACACAGCCAGAGACTCAGCCAGTGAGCTGAGTACACGCCTTAGTTAGCTCCCAGGGTAACTGTACTAATGATTGGAGAAGACGGGAGATATGACCCGGCTATTAAAAAGGATAAATTATTTTTTCTTTCTGTTCTGCTGCTAAAACATGTAATGCTAAAAAAGATCTTGCTTGCATTTTGAGCAGTTCAAAACTCACTCACTATGCTAATCAAGTGAATCTATTTAACTTTTATGACATGCCATTGATTGATATAGTAATGGTTGGCCTACTTTTCTACGAGTCAGGATTGATTTTTCCTACTATGTGTAAACTGTCATTGTACTTTTCACAAGATTTTCACCTGCAACAGAGCAATGTGACCTAAGGCACTCATACTGTTTGTAAACATTCAATCTGTCATGCAATATCTTATGAGAGTAGAGGATTATTCACTTGAGAAGACTCCATGCCTGCAAATAATGTTGTCATCATTAATGAAGTATGCGGTGACACACACAGAGATATAAACTAACATTCAAAAGTTTGGGATCACTTAGAAATGTCATTTCTTCCATGAAAACATACATGAACTGAGTTGCAAAATGAATAGGAAATATAGTCAAGACATTGATAAGGTTATAAATGATGATTTTTAATTGAAATAATAATTGTGTCCTTCAGACTTTGCTTTGGTCATCCTCCATTTGCAGCAATTACAGCCTTGTGGACCTTTGGCATTCTAGTTGTCAATTTGTTTAGGTAATCTGGAGAGATTTCACCCCATGCTTTCTGAAGCCCCTCCCACAAGTTGGATTGGCTTGATGGGCACTTCTTACGTACCATAAGGTCAAGCCGCTCCCACAACAGCTCAATAGGGTTGAGATCCGGTGACTGTGCTAGCCACTCCATTATAGACAGAATACCAGCTGACTGCTCCTTCCCTAAACAATTAATGCATAGCTTGGAGCTGTGCTTTGGGTCATTGTCCTGTTGTAAAAGGAAATTGGCTCCAATTAAGCGCTGTCCACAGGGTATGGCATGGGGTTGCAAAATGGAGTGATAGCCTTCCTTCTTCAAGATCCCTTTTACCCTGTACACATCTCCCACTTTACCACCACCAAAGCACCCCGAGACCATCACATTGCCTCCACCATGCTTGACAGATGGCGTCAAGCACTCCTCCAGCATCTTTTCATTTTTTCTGCATCTCACAAATGTTCTTTTTGAGATCCGAACACCTCAAACTTAGATCCGTCTGTCCAATCTTCCTCTGTCCTGTGTCTGTGTTCTTTTTCCAATCTTAATCTTTTCTTTTTATTGGCCAGTCTGAGATATGGCTTTTTTTTGCAACTCTGCTTAGAAGGCCAGCATCCCGGAGTCGCCTCTTCACTGTTGACGTTGAGACTGCTGTTTTGCGGGTACTATTTAAGGAAGCTGCCAGTTGAGGACTTGTGAGGCGTCTGTTTCTCAAACTAGACACTCAAACGTACTCATCCTCTTTCTCAGTTGTGCACCGGGGCCTCAAACTAGTTTGCGCTGTTCTGTGAAGGGAGTGGTACACAGTGTTGTACGAGATCTTCAGTTTCTTGGCAATTTCTCGCATGGAATAGCCTTCATTTCTCAGAACAAGAATAGACTGACAAGTTTCAGAAGAAAGTGCTTTGTTTCTAGCCATTTTGAGCCTGTAATCGAACCCACAAATGCTAATGCTCCAGATACTCAACTAGTCTAAAGAAGGCCAGTTTTATTGCTTCTTTAATCAGGACAACGGTTTCAATGGTGCTAACATATTTGCAAAAGGGTTTAATGATCAATTAATGAATGATCAATTAATGATCAATTAGCCTTTTAAAATGATAAACTTGAATTAGCTAACACAACATGCCATTGGAACACAGGAGTCATGGTTCCTGATAATGAGCCTCAGTACTCCTATGTAGATATTCCATTACAAAATCAGCCGTTTACAGCTACAATAGTCATTTACAACATTAACAATGTCAACACTGTATTTCTGATCAATTTGACGTTATTTTAATGTCACACGAAATGTGCTTTTCTTTCAAAAACAAGGACATTTATAAGTGACCCCAAACTTTTGAACAGTAGTGTATATATTCTTATTCCATTCCTTTACTTAGATTTGTGTGCATTAGGTAGTTGTTGTGGAATTGTTAGATGACTTGTTAGATATTGCTGCACAGTCTGAACTAGAAGCACAAGCATTTCACTACATTCGCAATAACATCTGCTAACCATGTGTATGTGACCAATAAATGTTATTTGATTTGATTTGATTTACACCTACTGGAAAGCTCCTCTTTGTCTACACCCATTCAGCATCGTTCACACCCTCTTAAGCTTTAGCCCCACCCAGGTCTTTAAGGATTCCCATGTGAGGCTGTGTACTAATAAAGCAAAGATTTCTAGACAAAATGCTGGTTTATACTACGGGTGTGTTCGTCAATTTAATCTGGAGTGCCAGAGTGTGCTCTGGCTGTTCGTAAACTCAGAGTGTTGTCAGATTGTCCGTTGGTAAATTCAGAGCGTTTCACTCTCAGAGCGTTCAGAGCACACACTGGAAACTCTGGCTGAGGAGTAGGGTTGATCTGAGCGTTCTGACCTAACAACAGCAGTCAAACACCCAAGATAACTGGCTAACGTTGGCTAGATTGCTAGCTACTTCCAGACACAAATGAGGGAACAGCTCACTCTGATCACTTATCTCGCCCTAGCAGAGCTGGTTAGGCTTTTTATGTTATCCAGAGCGTTGCCAACGTTTACTGACACCGGCCATATTCAACAGGTGTTGAGCGTTTGTCAGATATTCTGCACTCTGACACACTCAGACGAGTGCTCCAAAATTGGAGTAGATAGCCAGTGCTAATTTCCAGCTTCGTCTATCAACAGTTGTCGCAGTGAGATCATGAACTCTTTGAAATGGTTACTTGCATAGTGGGGTCTTTTGTTTAGACAATGAACCATAATCCCAACATATAATGTCACTACCCTGCATGAATCTGCAGGTAGCTAACTAACCAGGTTCAATGTTAGCTAGCTAGCTAACATTAGGTTATAACTAGCACTGCAAATGCCTCTGTGATACAAATAATATTACTACACAGATCAAACACGTAACATTAGCTAGCGACCCAGCCAGCAAACTTTAGCTAGCTAGCTAACAGTACGCTTTAACTTGAAATGAAAACGACTTTGACCAAATTAGAAACGTGTAATATCTGAAAATGTAGCTAGCTGGACTATCTTACCCATATACATGGATGGACGCTTCTCCCTCTCTGTCATAGATGCCATGGTTGCCTTAGTTTGAAGATGTAATCCGGAGACAGGTGTTTTATACAACAGCCTTCTGTGTGTTCTCTTTTCGACTCAGTCTGCATATTTGCAATCAAACAGCATAATTTTTTCCATCTGTTTAGCTATCATAGTATAATTCCACTGTGCATTCCACTGATTTCAAAACTTGGTCCTCCAGAAAGTGGAGAACCACACCTTTGCAGTTCTACTACGTGATATCTTTCAAAAAAGCTGCGTTAGAAAGGATTACCTACGCATACTGACCCTCTCATGTTACTAACAGAAGCCATGCTAAATGGCTGACCAATCTGAACTCATCTCTCAGCATGTCAAGCCCACCCATTATCTCAACCAATCATGGCTAGCAGGAAGGTTCCTGTCCTTTTCTATAGCTAAACCAGCTACGCTCGTAATTTAACAATTATATTGTATTTACAGATGGCGTACAAGTTTGTTATTAAGGCAAATGAAAATTCATGTTCCAGAAGACATTTCTGCCCAAAAATGCATTTTGATTTAAAAAAAAGTTTAAGTTCACTTACATATGCCTGGTTTGCTGAAATGAGTAACATATTTCCCTCAGACTACACAGACTCCTATATCTATTGGGTGAAATACCACAGTGTGCCACAGCAGCAAGAATACAACACATATTGATGTTTATTTATTTTCCCTTTTGTACTTGCAAATCATTATGATGCTGTACATAGCCATAATATGACATCTGAAATGTGTCTATTCCTTTGAAATTTGAGGGTAATGTTTACTGTTTATTTTTGATTATTTGTGATCTATTTCACTTGTATTGGTAATGTAAACATATGTTTCCCATGTCAATAAAGCCCTTGAATTGAGAGAGAGAGAGAGAGAGAGAGAGAGAGAGAGAGAGAGAGAGAGAGAGAGAGAGAGAGAGAGAGAGATTAGTACAGTGGTTTCTAAATATGGGGTCTGCTGAGAAAATCTGCACTGTATCTTATCCAACAATTTAGGAACTTGCAAAAATAACATCTCCACATGGTCAATCTTCCCTATAGACCTACAGTTGAAGTCGGAAGCTTACATTTATTTTTTGAGCCTTTATTTAACTAGGCAAGTCAGTTAAGAACAAATTCTTATTTTCAATGATGGCCTAGGGCAAAACTACAGATTTTCACCTTGTCAGCTCGGGGATTCAATCTTGCAACCTTCCGGTTACTAGTACAACCCTCTAACCACTATCTTGGTTGGAGTCATTAAAACTCATTTTTCAACCACTCCACAAATGTCTTGTTAACAAACTATGGTTTTGTCAAGTCGGTTAGGACATCTACTTTGTGCATGACACAAGTAATTTTTCCAACAATTGTTTACAGACAGATTACTTAATTTATAATGAACTTTATCACAATTCCAGTGGGTCAAAAGTTTACATACACTAAGTTGACTGTGCCTTTAAACAGCCTGGAAAATTCCAGAAAATTATGTCATAGCTTTAGAAGCTTCTGATAGGCAAATTGACATCATTTGAGTCAATTGGAGGTGTACCTGTGGATGCATTTCAAGGCCTACCTTCAAACTCAGTGCCTCTTTGCTTGACATCATGGGAAAATCAAAAGAAATCAGCCAAGACCTCAGAAAAAGGATTGTTGACCTCCACAAGTCTGGTTCATCCTTGGGAGAAATTTCCAAATGCCTGAAGGTACCACGTTCATCTGTACAAACAATAGTACGCAAGTATAAACACCATGGGACCATGCAGCCGTCATACCGCTCAGGAAGGAGACACGTTCTGTCTCCTAGAGATGAACATACGTTGGTGCGAAACGTGCAAATCAATCCCAGAACAACAGCAAAGGACCTTGTGAAGATGCTGGAGGAAACAGATACAAAAGTATCTATATCCACAGTAAAACGAGTCCTATATCGACATAACCTGAATGGCCGCTCTGCAAGGAAAAAGCCACTGCTCCATAACCGCCATAAAAAAGCCAGACTACATTCTGCAACTGCACATGGGGACAAAGATCGTACTTTTTGGAGAAATGTCCTCTGGTCTGATGAAATTAAAATAGAACAGTTTGGCCATAATGACCATTGTTATGTTTGGAGGAAAACGGGGGATGCTTGCAAGCCGAAGAACACCATCCCAACCGTGAAACACCATCGTGTTGTGTGGGTGCTTTGCTGCAGGAGAGACTGGTGCACTTCACAAAATAGATGGCATCATGAGGTAAATTATGTGGATATATTGAAGATATATTGAAGAAACATCTCAAGACCAGTCAGGAAGTTAAAGCTTGGTCGCAAATGGTCTTCCAAATGGACAATGACCCCAAGCATACTTCCAAAGTTGTGGCAAAATGGCTTAAGGACATCAAAGTCAAGGTATTGGAGTGGCCATCACAAAGCCCTGACCTCAATCTCATAGAAAATTTGTGGGCGGAACTGAAAAAGCGTGTGCGAGCAAGGAGGTCTACAAACCTGACTCAGTTACACCAGCTCTGTCAGGAGGAATGGGCCAAAATTCACCCAACTTATTGTGGGAAGCTTGTGGAAGGCTTCCCAAAACGTTTGACCCAAGTTAAACAATTTAAAGGCAATGCAACTATATACTAATTGAGTGTATGTCAACTTCTGACCCACTGGGAATGTGATAAAAGAAATAAAAGTTGAAATAAATCATTCTCTCTACTATTATTCTGGCATTTCACATTCTTAAAATAAAGTGGTGATCCTAACTGACCTATGACAGATAATTTTTACTATGATTAAATGTCAAGAATTGTGAAAAACTGAGTTCAAATATATTTGCCTAAGGTGTATGTAAACGTCTGACTTCAACTGTACATTAAAATGCAATTTAAATGCAAAACAATACAGTTTATAAAATGTAATAAGTTTTCCTTTGTATCTGTGGATTTCCGTCTTCTCGATCGCCCACTGAAGTTTTTAGTTTACCATCTTAATACTGAATCAATACCCCACAATGACAAGAAATGTTTGCAAATAAAAAAAAATAAAAAACATAAATACCTTATTTACATAAGCATTCAGACCCTTTACAAATGAGACTCGAAGTTGAGCTCAGATGCATCCTTTTTCCATTGCTGATCCTTCAGATGTTTCTACAACTTGATTGGAGTCCACCTGTGGTAAATTCAAATGATTGGACATGATTTGGAAAGGCACACAACTGTCTACATAAGGTCCCACAGTTGAAAATGCATGTCAGAGCAAAAATGAATCCATGAGGTCAAAGGAATTGTCCGTAGAGCTCCGATACAGGATTGCGTCGAGGCACAGATCTGGGGAAGGGCACCAAAAAATGCAGCATTGCAGGTCCACAAGAACACAGTGGCCTCCATCATTCTTAAATGTAAGAAGTTTAGAAACACGAAGACTTTTCCTAAGCAATCGGGGGAGAATGTCCTTGGTCAGATATAAATATAACTCTTTGGCCTGAATGCGAAGCGTCACGTCTGTAGGACACCTGGCACCATCCATACAGTGAAGCATGGTGGTGGCAGCATCATGCTGTGGGGATGTTTTTCAGCGGAAGGGACTGGGAGACTAGTCAGGATTGAGGGAGAGATGAACGGAGCAATGTACAGAGAGATCCTTGATGAAAACCTGCTCCAGAGCACTCAGAACCTCAGACTGGGCGAAGGTTCACCTTCCAACAGGACAACAACCCTAAGAACACAGCCAAGACAACACAGGAGTGGCTTCGGGACAAGTCTCTGAATGTCCTTGAGTGGCCCAGACAGAGCCCGGACTTGAACCCAATCGAAGATCTCAGGAAAGACCTGAAAATAGCTGAGCAGCGACGCTCCCCCTCCAACCTGACAGAGCTTGAGAGGATCTGCAGAGAAGAATGGGAGAAAATCCCCAAATACAGGTCTGCCAAGCTTGTAGCGTCCTATCCAAGAAGACTCGAGGCAGTAATCGCTGCCAAAGGTGCTTAAACAAAGTACTGAGTAAAGGGTCTCAATACTTACGTAAATGTGATTTTTCCCTTTATTTTTATTTTGTTTATAAATTTGCAAACATTTCTAAACCACGTTTTAGCTTTGTCATTACGGGGTATTGTATGAAAAAAATCTTTTAACAAAATGTGGAAAAAGTAAAGGAGTCTGAATACTTTCTGAATGCACTGGAATATGAGAAAAGATATGTACAGTATGTAAAGAGTTTATGATTTTATGCAATTCATCATTTCAATTGACTGAAAAGTCATTGATGCTACGTGACAGTGAGAATAATTTCTAATATTTTCCACTTTCAGGGGTATAACTTTACAAATAATAATTTCAAAAGAAACATTCAATATCTAAATAGTCAAGTAGGTGGGCTGGTTCTGCTCTTTTTGGAAATGTTCTGGTGTTTTGTGGTGAAAAACTGAGCTGTTCGAGCATAACATGTCAACCCGGTTACCCATGCCCCTCCCTGTTACACACAACATGCTTTCATTTTTCCGGTCGCATGGCAATTAACTAGTAATTACCAGTTGAAGGGCCGTTCATGTGGAATTTTTCCAGATTTGGTAAATTCCCACTTTGTTATGAATGTACCTGTCACGCCCTGATCTGTTTCACCTGTCCTTGTGATTGTCTCCACCCCCTCCAGGTGTCGCTTACTTCCCCCAGTCTATTTATCCCTGTGTTTCCTGTCTCTCTGTGTCAGTTCGTCCTGTAGGTTTCCAAGTCAACCAGCGTTTTTCCCGTTCTACCGCTTTTTGCATTCTCCTTTTTATAGTCCTCCTGGTTTAGACTGTTTCTGGACTTTGTACCCGCCTGCCAGAACATTCTGCCTGCCTTGACAACGAGCCTGTCTGCCACTCTGTACCTCCTAAACTCTGATCTGATTTTGACCTTTTTGCCTGTCCACGACCATTCCCTTGTCTACCCCTCTGGATAAATAAATATTGTAAGACTCCAACCATCTGCCTCCTGTGTCTCTGCATTTGGGTCTCGCCTTGTGCCTTGATAGTACCATAGCACGCTAACAATCCACTGTAGAGCCGTATAAAACAGATAATTGGAAGCTCAATAGCTAGACTTAAACTTTGACATAAAATTATTTAAAAAAGTATATTAATAAAACAGATCTGGCACTAGATTTTTTTTTAATTATTTAAACTGAAGAGTGGCACTTACTATAGTAATTATAGTTTTAGCTCTTGAGATGGGAAAACCAATTTATTAAGTTAAACATGTGCTCTGAATTACATGTTTTTTTACTGACCGTCACAATTTCAAATCTATCAGTAGCTAGGTTTCCATCCAATTGGCAACCGATTTTCATGTGAATTTTCAAACATTTGCATAAAAACAATAGAGACGGGTTTTCATCAAATTTACTTGTTGCAGGTAAAAGGCTGTGTGTGATGACAAAGTGCATAAAAATACCTTTTGCAGTTAATTAAACATGTATTTTTTAATAAGTACAAGATAAATGGATTTCAAATCGCATAATGATGGTGAATGATGAATGAACTCTAATGATGGTTTTCTGGTACATTTACACATGCACTCTAGCAAACAACGCGCAGAAACAGTGCATTCGAAAAGTATGAAGACCCCTTGATTTTATTCCACATTTTTTTACGTTACAGCCTGATTCTAAAATTTATTACATTTATTTTTTCCCTCATCAATCTACACACATAATACCACATAATGACAAAGCAAAAACTGGTTTTTAGAAATTTTTGCAAATGTATAAGTGTTAAGACCCTTTACTCAGTACTTTGATGAAGCACCTTTGGCAGTGATTTCAGCCTCGAGTCTTCTTGGGTATGACGCTACAAGCTTGGCACACCTGTATTTGGGGAGTTTTCCCATTCTTCTCTGCAGATCCTCTCAAGCACTGTCAGGTTGGATAGAGAACATCGCTGCACAGCTATTTTCAGGTCTTTCCAGAGATGTTTGATCAAGTTCAAGTCCGGGCTCTGGTTGGGCCACTCAAGGGCATTCAGAGACCCGTCCCAAACCAACTTCTGCGTTGTCTTGGCAGTGTGCTTAGGGTCGTTGTCCTGTTGGAAGGTGAATGAGCACTCTTGGAGCAGGTTTTCATCAAGGATCTCCCTGTACTTTGCTCCACTCATCTTTTCCTTGATCCTGTATGTATGTGTTATTTTTATTTTTAATACATTTAGAAAAATTACTAAAACCTGTTTTGGCTTTGGCCTTATGGGGTATTGTGTGTAGATGGATGAGAAAAAAAATATTAGTAAATTAATTTTAGAATAAGGCTGTAACGTAACAAAATGTGGAAAAAAGGAAGAGGTCTGAATACTTTCCGATTGCACTGTACATCTGCACGCTGTTGGCTAGAGCGCACATATAGCCTACACTATAAGAATAATATGGACAAAAGAGCAAGATACATTTTATTTGCAGCCAGCATTGAGGATCATGTCACCAAAATAAGACCTTTGATATTTTTTGGAAAGGAGCATCAAAGATATCACCTTGCACTTTCACCACCCTGTGAAGTTCATCATAGGTTTCATCTGTAGCCTAATAAACTGCGTGCCTTCCAAGGAGTCGTAGTGGGAAGACCACACATCGTTTGACTCCAAGGTCACTTCAATATGATGGTTATTATATCAATATTTGCACATAAAAACGTTTCCACTGACATTTCTCGCATAATTCATTTTACCAAAATGACATTTGGAAAGTTTACAGAAAAATCAGGCCTGTCGTTACATTTTTTATCCAATGTACTTTATTCCCATAAAAAGGTTGGATGGAGGGCCTCCCGGAGTGGTGCAGGGGTCTAAGGCACTGCATCGCAGTGCTAGAGGCATCACTACCGAGCCGGGTTCGATCCCAGGCTGTATCACAACCGGCTGTGATCGGAAGTCCCATAGGGTGGCGAACAATTGGCCCGTCGCCCGGGTTTGGCCATGGGGGCTTTATTTGGCTCATTGTGCTCTAGTGACTCCTTGTGGCATGCCAGACGCCTGCAGGCTGACTTGGTCGTCAGTTGAACAGTGTTTCCTCTGACACATTGGTGCTTCCTGGTTAAGAGGTTGGTGTTCAGAAGCGTGATTTGGCTGGTCCTGTTTCGGGGGAACGAATGACTCAACCTTCACCTCCTGAGCCTGTTGAGGAGTTGCAGCGATGAGACAAGATCGAAATTGGGGAGAAAAAGGGGGTAACATTTTTAAAAAGGTTGGATGGAAACCTGGATACTACCAAAGTGTTGGCTTGGTGGCCCATAAAATGATCTCCATTTATCAATACATAAAGAGTTTTATGTTCAATATAATGTGTCATAGTTCATTATTGTTGTCAAGCCAGTCTTTGTGATAAAGTTCCATACCACTTTCTCAGACTTAAGTTATACATAAAAATGCAGATTGTCAAAATGAATCTCAGAAACAGACTTCAGTGGGTGAAACAAGGACACAGTTTAATAACACATGCTTGGCTTGAGATGCCTTAATAAGAGTAGGAAGCTGAGGAGGGAGGCATTCTAAGAACTTATCCTCTCTGCGCACGGTGGGATGGTCACGTCCCACCTCTACAACATCCGGTGAAATTGCAAAGCGCCAACTTCAAATTACAGAAATACTCATTTCAAACATTCATGAAAATACAAGTGTTGCACACTCTTCAAAAGCTTAGACTCTTGGCAATCTCACAGCGTTGTCAGATTTCAAAAAGGCTTTACGGCGAAAGCAGAACATTTGATTGTCTGAGGACAGCGCCCTGTGTACTTCCACCATTAGCATAAAAACATAACCAGCGCGGGTGTCACAAAACACATAAAAAGAGCTAAAATAAATCGCTTACCTTTGAAGATCTTTTGCTGATGGTAATCCGAAGTGTCCAAGCAAGACAATCAATGTTCCTTTTGTTCGAAAAAGTCCCTCTTTATATCCATAAATCTCAGTTTGGGAACATCGCCAATATAGAAGACACAGAGACCGGTAAAGATATACATATAAACTTTGTCCAAACAAATCAAACCACGTTTCTAATCGATCCTTAGGTACACTATTATGTTTATTAATGATTATATTTCACACGGATAATATCTTGAGCGATAGAAAAGTAAAAAACCGAGGCGCATGCTTGCGGTCCCGCGCGCCAAACCCAAAAGGCACTTCCTTACTCCACTTATATAAACTTCCCCTATTCCTCTAGTATTCAAGGTAAACTCTTGAAACTTTGTCTAAAGACGGTTGACATCTAGTGGAAGCCATAGCTACTGCAACCTGGGAGCTGGATTTCAGCAGATCCTATAGCAAACCATTGGAAAATGAGCAAACTCACAAAATGAAATTTTCTTGGATGGATTTTCCTCGGGTTTTCGCCTGCCATATCAGTTCAGTTATACTCACAGACTGTTGCCATCTAGTGTAAGCCATAGGAACTGCAATCTGGGGGTTAAACTATGAGGCTTTGAATAGCTGGCCTATTGAAAACAGTGTGACATGACTGAACCAGACATCCCGGATGGATTTTGCTCGGGGTTTTGCCTGCCATATCAGTTCTGTTATACTCACAGACATTATTCTAACAGTTTTAGAAACTTCAGAGTGTTTTCTATCCAATACTACTAATTATGTGCATATCCTAGCTTCTGGGCCTGAGTAACAAGCAGTTTACTTTGGGCACGTCCGACAGGCGGAAATTCAGGAAACTAGACCCTTGCGCTAAGAGGTTAAAAACACTTCTTAGAATCTAAGATTCCAATAAAATCTTTTCAGCCATGCAGCCTGTCAAATTGTAATTTAACATCCAGAATTCCAAACTATAGTTATCATCAGAGTGTGGGGTATTTGGTGACAGGTTTGCACCCAGCAGCCTGAAGCGTGAATGGTCATGATTAGAGGTGACAGTGTAAATTGCTGACTGAGCCCTGTGTGCTTGTTGAAGGCTAAGAGCATATAGGTTGCAGGCAGGTGCATCACCTACATAAGGGACACGGATGGCATTTGCTGTATGTTTGATGAGAAACTGCATATTGAAAATGTACGGTCCCTTACTAGACGTCCGCGAATGTTTCTAAAATAGGCCGACGGCGTCGGGCCGTGCCCCAGGGCCAGATCTTCCGGGAAGTCATCAAATGAAGTCTCTCGGACATTTGGGGTCCGTTTAATAAAGAAAATGAATTTTTGTCATTTTTCCACCCTTCCGGTTAATCCCACCAGATGGCGAATGGCTTCTTATTGCAAATGTACAAAACATACAAAACAAAACTCCTAAACGGAAAAGACTTCGAAGACGAAACTTGGTGAACATGGGTTTGGCCAAATCAAATCAAATCAAATTTTATTTGTCACATACACATGGTTAGCAGATGTTAATGCGAGTGTAGCGAAATGCTTGTGCTTCTAGTTCCGACCATGCAGTAGTATCTAACAAGTAATCTAACAAATTCACAACAACTACCTTATACACACAAGAGTAAAGGAATGAATACGAGTATGTACATATAAATATATGGATGAGCGATGGCTGACCGGCATAGGCAAGATGCAGTAGATGGTATGGAGTACAGTATATACACATATATATATATATATATATGAGATGAGTAATGTAGGATATGTAAACATATAAATGGCATTGTTTAAAGTGGCTAGTGATACATTATTTCATACAATTATAATTATTAAAGTGGCTAGAGATTTGGGTCGATGGCTGAATGGCATAGGCAAGATACAGTAGATGGTTTAGAGTACAGTGTATACATTTGATATGAGTATGTCGGATACGTAAACATTATATACAAAATTGTTTAAAGTGGCTAGTGATACATTGTTACATCCAATTCCTATGTTTAAAGTGGCTAGAGATTTAAGTCAGTATGTTGGCAGCAGCCACTCAATGTTAGTGATGGCTGTTTAACAGTCTGATGGCCTTGAGGTAGAAGCTGTTTTTCAGTCTCTCGGTCCCAGCTTTGATGCACCTGTACTGACCTCGCCTTCTGGATGATAGCGGGGTGAACAGGCAGTGGCTCGGGTGGTTGTTGTCCTTGATGATCTTTTTGGCCTTCCTGTGACATCGGGTGGTGTAGGTGTCCTGAAGAGCAGGTAGTTTACCCCCGGTGATGCGCTGTGCAGTCCTCACTACCCTCTGGAGAGCCTTACGGTTGTGGGCGGAGCAGTTGCCGTACCAGGCGGTGATACAGCCCGACAGGATGCTCTCGATTGTGCATCTGTAAAAGTTTGTGAGTGATTTTGGTGACAAGCCGAATTTCTTCAGCCTCCTGAGGTTGAAGAGGCGCTGTTGCGCCTTCTTCACCACGCTGTCTGTGTGGGTGGACCAATTCAGTTTGTCCGTGATGTGTACGCCGAGGAACTTAAAACTTTCCACCTTCTCCACTACTGTCCCCTCGATGTGGATAGGGGGGTGCTCCCTCTCCTGTTTCCTGAAGTCCACGATCATCTCCTTTGTTTTGCTGACATTGAGTGAGAGGTTATTTTCCTGACACCACACTCCGAGGGCCCTCACCTCCTCTCTGTAGGCCGTCTTGTCGTTGTTGGTAATCAAGCCTACCACTGTAGTGTCGTCAGCAAACTTGATGATTGAGTTGGATGCGTGCTTGGCCACGCAGTCATGGGTAAACAGGGAGTACAGGAGAGGGCTGAGAACGCACCCTTGTGGGGCCCCAGTGTTGAAGATCAGCGGGGTGGAGATGTTGTTTCCTACCCTCACCACCTGGGACCGGCCCGTCAGGAAGTCCAGGACCCAGTTGCACAGGGCTGGGTCGAGACCCAGGGTCTCGAGCTTAATGACGAGCTTGGAGGGAACTATGGTGTTAAATGCTGAGCTGTAGTCGATGAACAGCATTCTTACATAAGTATTCCTCTTGNACTATCAAAGAACCGTCAGACCTAGAGCTCTGAAACTTTAGAAACCCATTCTAGACCTTTAGTCGATAGTGCACGGTGAGTTACGGGGCTCTAGAAGGTTCACAGGCCGAGAAACAGCCTCGTACATTTGCAATATGAAATCAACACTAAAAAGTGCATCACCATAGTCTCTAGGCCGTGCCGAGTTCAACCAGATACCCCACTTGACCGTAGCTCACTCGGTCTGACCGCAGCAACCGTGCAAAAAAGTAGGCCCAAAATGAAGCCTGGCCCTAAATTTCAGCTGCTTTTGGGTGACAGCGGCAGACCGTTTGGGTTAGAAGCACAATTCAACTTCAGGAACGTTCCTTAGGACCTTCTGATCTGTGCAAGCCTAACCGTGACCGTGTGGCATTAACCCTTAACAGTAAAAACAGGGTATTTTCATCTAACAGTTTGCTATGACATCTCTCCCCATAGGAATACATTGCCTGCTCCCCTAAATTCAACCTGATGCCTATGTGGGTTATGAATGCCTTATGAACCTGTCTTTGATGACAATCCATCAGGCCACTATGAGGTCTACCTGTGTTGATTCTAAGCTTCCTGGAGCAACCGGAAGTGGTTAAATTCACCCTAAAGGTGTTTTACAATAACCAAACGGGAGTTGGTGAAAAACAGACATTCAAACCTGTGTGAATCAGTCAGTTCTTAACTTACAGACTTAAAACTCAGGATTTTGTAAAAGCCTACCCCAATGAGGATATGTGTCTACCTACAGCTTCCTGTGACAACCGGAAATGCCTTAAATTGGGGTCACAGGGTCTGTTTCGAAGGGTTAAAAAGGTCACATCTTTCCAAAACTTCATATGTGTGATTAGGCAACCCCAATGAACTGTAAATCAGTCATTACTCCCATCAGATTCCCTTGAAAAACTCACACACGCACACAGTCCATGGGGAGTGACATAGTGTGGGGCTTACAGACACACACTGCCTGCAATAGTTACTTTCGTTCGAACTATTAAAGAACCCTCAGACCTAGAGCTCTGAAACTTTAGAACCCTTTTCTAGAGCTTATGTCGATAGTGCACGGTGAGTTATGGGGCTCTAGAAGGTTCACAGGCCGAGAAACAGCCTTGTACATTTGCAATATTTTCACTTCATTTTTACATCGTGAAAATTACAAAATTTCTAAAAGTCCCAGAGTCACAAGGTTAGGTGCATTTGAACCGCCTCGGCCCATAGAGACGGACCCTAACGTTTCTGTCCGATAGCTCATTCAAGGACCCCATAGCAACGCCCGGAAAACGTGGATTTTCAGCACCAATTAAGGTCGCTGCTCGGGCTCCGAATGACCTATCGAGCCAAAACTCGGGATTCGGGGTCGCCTCAGCTAGGCCGACACATAATATCGGAACTGGACCCGCAACTAGAACGTAACTAGGTGTTTTACGTTTTCATTATAGTTTAAACAGAAGGCGCTGTGAATTTTGGGCCTGCTCTGACTTATGTGATAAGTCATTCATGCAGTCCGCATTCCAATTGCACGCTCTCTCAAAACTTGAGACATCTGTGGCATTGTGTTGTGTGACAAAACTGCACATTTTAGAGTGGCCTTTTATTGTCCCCAGTACAAGGTGCACCGGTGTAATGATCATGTTGTTTCATCAGCTTCTTGATAAGCAACAGCTGTCAGGTGGATTGATTATCTTGGCAAAGAAGAAATTCTCACTAACAGGGATGTAAACAACTTTCTGGACAACATTTATGAGAAATAAGCTTTTTGTGAGTATGGAAAATGTCTGGGATCTTTAATTTCAGCTCATGAAACCAACACTTGTTGCATTTACATTTTAATGTATGTATGTATGTATGTACAGTAGCAGTCAAAAGTTGACACACCTACTCATTCAAGGGTTTTTCTTTATTTTTACTTTTCTACATTGTAGAATAATAGTGAAGACATCAAAACTATGAAATAATGGATTGAATCCTGCAGTAACCAAAAAAGTGTTAAACAAAACTAAATATATTTTATATTTTAAATTCTTCAAAGTAGCCACCCTTTGCCTTGTTGACAGCTTTGCAAACTCTTGGCAATCTCTCAACCAGCTTCATGAGGTAGTCACCTGGTATGCATTTCAATTCACAGGTGTGCCTTGTTGAAAGTTCATTTGTGGAATTTCTTTCCTTCTTAATGTGTTTGAAGTTCATTAGAGTTAACTGCACCTCAGATTGCAGCCCAAATAAATGCTTCACAGAGTTCAAATATCAGACACATCTCAACATCAACTGTTCAGAGGCGACAGCGTGAATCAGGCCTTCATGGTCAAATTGCTGCAAACAAAACACTACTAAAAGGACACCAATAAGACGAAGAGACTTGCTTGGGCAAAGAAACACGAGCAATGGACGGACAACAGACCGGTGGAAATCTGTCCTTTGGTATGATGAGTCCAAATTTTTTATTTTTGGTTCCAACCGCCGTGTCTTTGTGAGACGCAGAGTAGGTGAACGGATGATCTCTGCATGTGTGGTTCCCACCGTGAAGCATGGAGGAGGTGGTATGATGGTGTGGGGATGCTTTGCTGGTGACACTTGTGTGTGATTTATTTAGAATTCAAGCTACACTTAACCAGCACGGCTATTACAGCATTCTGCAGTGATACGCCATTCCATCTGGTTTGCGCTTAGTGGGACTTTTGATTTTCAACATTACAATGACCAAACACACCTCCAGGTTGTGTAAAGGCTATTTGACCAAGAAAGAGAGTGATGGAGTGCTGCATCAGATGACCTGGCCTCCACAATCATCCAACCTCAACCCAATTGAGATGGTTTCTACAATGTAGAAAATAGTCAAAATAAAGAAAAACCCTTGAATGAGTAGGTGTGTCCAAACGTTTGACTGGTACTGTATGTGTATATATATATATATATATATATATATATACATACACACACACACAGAGCCTTTGGAAAGTATTCAGACCTCTTGACATGTTCCACATTTTGTTAGGTTACAGCCTAATTCTAAAATGTATCAATTTTATCTGCACACAATACCCCATAATGACAAAGCAAAACCAGGTTTTTAGAAATGTCTGCTAATTTATTAAAAATGAAATATTACATTTACGCTTCAACTACAAGCTTGGTACACTTGTATTTGGGAGCTTCTCCCATTCTTCTCTGCAGATCCTGTCAAACTCTGCCAGGTTGAATGGGGAGCGTCGCTGCACAGTTATTTTCAGGTCTCTCCAGAGATGTTCAATCGGGTTCAAGTACGGGCTCTAAGGGGTTACGTCTGGCCACTCTACCATAACTGCCTTATTGCTGGAGTGCTGCAGAGATTTTGTCCCTCTGGAAGGTTCTCCCATCTCTACAGAGGAACCTTGGAGCTCTGTCAGAGTGACCATCGTGTTCTTGTTCACCTGCAGAGAGGTGCCTTTCCAAATCATGTCCAATCCATTGAGTTTACCACTGGTGGACTCCAATCAAGTTGTAGAAACATCAAGGATGATCAATGGAAACAGGATGCACCTGAGCTCAGTTTCGAGTCGCATCAGTTTTACCAAACCAGAGAAAAAAAAACACTGGGCCACCTTTACGCCACACACAGAGGTGCATACAATGCTATCCCGCCCTCCATTTGGAAAATCTGACCATAATTATATCCTCCTGATTCCTGCTTACAAGCAAAAACTAAAGCAGGAAGTACCAGTGAATCACTCAATTCGGAAGTGGTCAGATGGAATATGTTCTGGGATTCATCCAATGGCATTGAGGAGTACACCACCTCAGTCATCGGCTTCATCAATAAGTGCATCGACGACGTCATCCCCACAGTGACTGTACGTACATATCCCAAACCGGAAGCAATGAATTACAGGCAACTTCCGCATCGAGCTAAAGGCTAGAGCTGCCGCTTTCAAGGAGCGGGAGACTAATCCGGACGCTTCTAAGAAATCCCGCTATGCTCTCAGACGAACCATCAAACAAGCAAAGCGTCAATACAGGATTAACTTCTTAGGGCTAGGGGGCAGTATTTTGAAGTTCAGATGAAAAACGTGCCCAAAGTAAAATGCCTGTTACTCAGGCCCAGAAGCTAGGATAGAAAACACTCTGAAGTTTCTAAAAAGGCCTTACAGCGCGGGTCACACAAAACCCATATAAGAGCTAAAAAATATCACTTACCTTTCGAAGAACTTCTGCTGAGGGCTTCCCAAGTGTCCAACGAAGACATCCAATGCTTCTTTTGTTAGAAAAAGGAATTTATTATAGCCATGAATCTCTGTTTGGTTGGTGCGTTATGATCATAAAATCTACCGTTGAGTCGCCCATTGAACCGTGAAGAGAACACGTTCAAATTATACCTATAAACTTTCTACAAACAAATCAAACATCATTTTTAATGTATCCTTTTATGTATATTTACTGTAATATTTAAACCGGACGATAACGTGAACAATAGGAAAGGAAAATAAAGTGGTGTGCGCTCACAATCTCGCGCACGTCAAACGTTGTTGACAAAAGTGGGCCCCTGACTACTTCCTCTTCCTATACATTCTGCTTAGTGCTATAGCTTCCAGACTCTTTATAAAGACTGTTGACATCTAGTGGAAGCCATAGGTACTGCAGTCTCAGTCCTAGTTAAAATACAAATTAATAGGCAGCCTGGAGAAGAAGGTCATTTACAAAAAAAACTGCAAATCCGGATGGATTTTCCTCGGGTTTTCGCCTGCTATATCAGTTCTGTTATACTCACATACATTATTTTAACACTTTTAGAAACTTCAGAGTGTTTCCTATCCAATAGTACTAATTATGTGCATATCCTATTCTCTGGGCCTGAGTGGCAGGCATTTTACTTAGGGCACGCCAGTCTCTCCAAAACCATCACCTCTGCTGTCGCTCCCTAAGAAGTTATCCAGAGTCTAAGCTTTTGAAGGGTGTGCAGCATTTGTATTTTCATTAATGTTTGAAATGAGTATTTTTGTAATTTGAATTTGGCGCTCTGCATTTCACCCGATGTTGGCAAATTCGAACCCGTTCACGGGATTGGATCCGTAACAGGTTAAGATTGAATCTTACTACACCGGCTCTGATGCTCATCGGATGTGGCAGGGCTTGAAAACTATTACGGCCTACAAAAGGAAACCCAGACGCGAGCTGCACCAGTGACGCGAGCCTACTAGATGAGCTAAATGCCTTTTATACTCGCTTCGAGGCAAGCAACACTGAAGCATGCATGAGAGCACCAGCTGTTCTGGATGACTGTGTGATAACGCTCTCGGTAGCTGATGTGAACAAAACCTTTAAACAGGTCAACATTCACAAAGCCTGGGCCAGACGGATTACCAGGACGTGCACTCAAAGCATGCGCAGACCAACTGTCAAGTGTCTTCACTGACATTTTCAACCTCTCCTTGACGGAGTCTGTAATAGGTACGTGTTTCAAGCAGACCACCATAGTCACTGTGCCCAAAGAAGCGAAGGTAACCTGCCTAAATGAACTGCCCGTGGCACTCACGTCGGGAGCCATGAAGTGAGGCTGGTCATGGCTCACATCAACAGCATCCTCCCGGATACCCTCCAATTCGCAAACTGCCCCAACAGATCCACAGATGACGCAATCTCAATCGTACTCCACACTGCCCTTTCTCACCTGGACAAAAGGAACCTATGTGAGAATGCTGTTCATTGACTACAGCTCAGCATTCAACACCATAGTGCCAACAAAGCTCATCACTAAGCTAAGGACACTGGAACTAAACACCTCCCTCTGCAACTGGATCCTGGACTTCCTGACGGGCAGGCAAGAGTAGGCAACAACATGTCTGCCACGCTGTTCCCCTCAGGGGTGCGTACTTAGTCCCCTCCTGTACTCCCTGTTCACCCACAACTGCGTGGCCAAACACGACTCCAACACCATCATTAAGTTTGCTGACGACACAAGTGGTAGGCCTGATCACCAACAAAGATGAGACGGCCTATAGGGAGGAGGTCAGAGAACTGGCAGTGTGGTCCCTCAATGTGAGCAAGACAAAGGAGATGATCGTGGACTACAGGAAAAGGCGGGCCGAACAAGCCCCAATTAACATCGACGGGCTGTAGTGGAGCGGGTCGAGAGTTTAAAGTTCCTTGGTGTCCACATCACCAACGAACTATCATGGTCCAAACATACCAAGACAGTCGAGAAGAGGGCACGACAAAACCTTTTCCCCCTCAGGAGACTGAAAAGATTTGGCATGGGTCCCCAGATCCTCAAAATGTCTACAGCTGCACCATCGAGAGCATCCTCACCAGTTGCATCACCGCCTGGAATGGCAACTGCTCGGCATTTGACCGTAAGGCGCTACAGAGGGTAATGCGAACGGCCCAGTACATCACTGAGGCAAAGCTTCCTGCCATCCAGGACCTATATAAAAGGCGGTGTCGTCCACATACAGGTTACAATTCTTTACAGACAAACCAGTATTAATGTATACAATAAAAAGTACTGGACTCAGAACCGACTCCTGCCAGACAATCAGAAAACTTGATTTAACACCATCAGCAGTCTCTCTCTCACACACACACACACACACACACACACACACACACACACACACACACACACACACACACACACACACACACACACACACACACACACACACTGGAGTCACGTGCTCGTTTTTGGGAAACGGGCACCAGGCCATAAACCTTTCAGATACTACAAATTGAATAGGAAACTCATTCCGATACCCTCTGTGCTATAGCCCTTAGTAGACTCTCGTTGTAGTTTTGATGTTTTTTATTTATTGTCACGCACCGGATAGTTACATTGAAATGTGTTCCTTTACAGGGTCAGCCATAGTACAGCGCCCGTGGAACAAATTAGGGTTAAGTGCCTTGCTCAAGGGCACATCAAAAGATTTTTCACCTTGTTGGCTCAGGTATTTGAACCAGCTACCTTTCGGTTAGTGAAAAGGATTGGTCGGATTAGTTACTAAAACAGCAGACAGAAACAGTATTGTATTAGCATCCATGGCTAACACTGCTATGGAGTGGAGAGAGCAGCTGCTGGCTACGCCTTCGATCATGTCCCCCACACACACACACACACATGTCCCTGCACCTCCCTCCATGCCTCATGCCCCACGCTGAATTACAATGGAGACAAGATGCAGACCAACCTTTTCTAAGTCAAGATCACTTTCGCAGTCAAAAAACAAGCCAAGATCTACCACTCCGATAAAAAAAAAACATGACTTAAAAAATGTAACATTAACCTAATAAAACAGTTCTTTAGGAATGAGGTTTGTGCATTAGGCCTAATACATTATCACAGCATATTGGATATATGCCTGCCATGTCAATATTGTTCTTCTCAGACCATATTATATTTCAAAACTCAAGCTTTGATAACAAAATAAAGTGGATTCATAAAGAATTCAGACCCCTTGACTTTTTCTACATTTTGCTATGTTACAGCCTTGTTCTAAAATGGATTAAATAGTTATTTTCCCTCATCAATCTACACACAATAGCCAATAATGACAAAGCAAAAACTATTTTTTACAAATGTTTTCACATGTATTACAAATAACAAACGGAAATATCACATTTGCAGAAGTATTCAGACACTTTACTCAGCACCTTTGGCAGCGATTACAGCCTCAAGTCTTTTGGGGTATGACACTACAAGCTTGGCACACCTGTATTTGGGGAGGTTCTCCCATTCTTCAGTACAGATCCTCTTAAGCTCTATCAGGTTGGATGGGGAGCGTCGATGCAAAGCTATTTTCAGTTCTCTCCAGAAATGTTTGATCGGGTTCAAGTTCGGAATCTGGTTGGGCCACTCAAGGACATTCAGAGACTTTTGCGTTGGCTGTGTGGCTGTGTGCTTAGGGTCATGGTCATGTTGGAAGGTGAACCTTCACACCAGTCTAGGTCCTGAGTGCAATGGAGCAGGTTTTCATCAAGGATCTCTATGTACTTTGCTAGTTCATCTTTCCCTCGATCCTGTCTCCCACTCCCTGCAGCTGAAAAACATCCGCACAGCATGATGCTGTCACCACCATGCTTCACTGTAGGTTTTCTCCAGACGTGACGTTTGGCATTCAGGCCAAAGAGATCAATCTTGGTTTTATCAGATCAGAGAATCTTATTTCTCATGGACTGAGAGTCCTTTAAGTGCCTTTTCTCAATCTCCAAGCGGGCTGTCATGTGCCTTTTACTGAGGAGTGGCTTCCTTCTGGCGGAGTACTGCAGAGATGATTGTCCTTCTGGAAGGTTCTCCCATCTCCACAGAGGAACTGGAGCTCTGTCCGAGTGACCATCAGGTTCTTGGTCACCTCCCTGACCAAGGCCCTTCTCCCCCTATATCTCAGTTTGGCCAAACGGCCAGCTCTAGGAAGAGTCTTGGTGGTTCCAAGCTTCTTCCTTTTAAGAATGATGGTACCCTTCCCCAGATCTGTGCCTTGACACAATCCTGTCTCGGAGTTCTACGGACAATTCTTTCGACCTCGTAGCTTTGTTTTTGCCCCGACATGCACTGTCAACTCTGGGACCTTTATATAGACAGTGGGGCGGCAGGTAGCCTAGAGGTTAGAGCGTTGGACTAGTAACCGAAAGGTTGCAAGATCGAATCCCCGAGCTGACAAGGTAAAAATCTGTCATTCTGCCCCTGAACAAGGCAGCCAATACCTTGACTTTGATGTCCTTAAGCCATTTTGCCACAACCTTGGAAGTATGCTTGGGGTCATTGTCCATTTGGAAGACCCATTTGCAACCAAGCTTTAACTTCCTGACTGATGTCTTGAGATGTTTCTTCAATATATCCACATAATTTTCCTACCTCATAAAGCCATTTATTTATTTTGTGAAGTGCACCAGTCCCTCCTGCAGCAAAGAGATTATTTTTTTTTTATTCCATTTTAGAATAAGAGTGGTTGAATAGAATAACGTAACAAAATGTGGAAAAAGGAAGGGGGCTGAATACTTTCTGAATGCACTGTAGATAGTACTTGCGATCTACAGTGAAGCATAAATTGAAATACTTAGTTTTTTTTATTTTACTAGACTGATGGTCCCTTCATCTGATGGTCATGGTGTTTCAAGACAACTGGGAACTCAGACAAAATTATGTCAGTGAATATCAGGTCGGAAAGTCGGAGCTCTAGAAATATGTTTTCGAGTTGGATGACCATTTTTTTTTAATTCTCCAGCCGGATAAAATTTGTTCTGAGTTGCGGTTTGTCTTGAACGCACTGAAATCGGAAGTCAGAGATTTCCGAGTTCCCAGTTGATTTGAACACGGTAATAAACTTCAGCGGAATTAGGGAGGGAGAGAGCAGCAGAGGGTCCGCCTCTCACGGTCCCTGCTTACTTCTGACCAGACAGAAGAGACACAGTCCTGCAACTGACGGCCTAACTCGAGTCGCACCGCATCTGCCTCAGGCAAAAACGTATGTTGTTACTATGACCAGAGGAAGTGAAATATTGTTCGATGTTTAAAGACATGACGAGCTGCTAATAATAATAAAAACACAGGGCTATCGATACACTTCGCTAATTCATTGCAGCTGTAGCGCGAGTGGAAGTAGAGAGAATTGCTAGTTTTATGTTTAGTAATAAGGTTGAATAAAACTTAGACATGAACTCACTCATAAAAACAGCAGCTCTTTGCTGTATTCTTTGACAGTCTCTCTCTAGTCATGGTTGTAAATGTTATGAAATCTCACGTAGGCTAGTGTCAAACTTTGCTGTGGCCGGGGACGTGGAAGCTGTAGGTAGGCAGAGGGATTTCAAATAAAATGTTATTTGTCACATGCGCCGAATACAACAGATGTAAAACTTAGCGTGAAATTATTACTTACAAGCCCTCAACCAACAATGCAGTTCAAGAAATAGAGTTAAGAAAATACTTACTAAATAAACGAAAGTAAAAAATAAAATAAAAAGTAACACAATAAAATGACATATCAATAACAAGGCTATATACAGGAGATACCGGTACCGAGTCAATATGCGGGGGTACAGGTTAGTCGAGGTCATTTGCACATGTAGGTAGGGGTAAAGTGACTATGAATAGATAATAAACAGTGAGGAGCAGCAGTCTAAAAACAAAGGGTGGGAGGGTGTCCATGTATATAGTCCGGGTGGCCATTTGATTAATTGTTCAGCAGTCTAATAGCTTGGGGATAGAAGCTGTTAAGGAGCCTTTGGACCTAGACTTGGAGCTCTGGTACCGTTTGCCGTGCGATAGCAGAGAGAACAGTCTATGAATTGGGTGACTGGAGTCTTTGACAATTTGTAGGCCTTCCTCTGGCATCACCTAGTATATAAGGCCTGGATGGCAGGAAGCTTGGCCCCAGTGATGTATTGGGCCGTACGCACTACCCTCTGTAGTGCCTTACGGTCAGATGCCGAGCAGTTGCCATACCAGGCGGTTATGCAACTGGTCAGGATGCTCTCGATGATGCAGCTGTAGATCTTTTTGAGGTTCAGGGGACCCATGCCAAATCTTTTCAGTCTCCTGAGAGGGAAAAGGTTTTGTTGTGCCCTCTTCACAACTGCCTTGGTGTTTTTGGACCATGATAGTTTGTTGGTGATGTGGACACCAAGGAACTTGAAACTCGACCCGCTCCACTACACGCCCAGTCGATGTTAATTGGGTCCTGTTCGGCCCTCCTTTTCATGTAGTCCACGATCATCTCCTTTGTCTTGCTCACATTGAGAGAGAGGTTGTTGTCCTGGCACCACACTGCCTGGTCTCTGACCTCCTCCCTACAGTCTGTCTCATCATTGTCGGTGATCAGGCCTACTACTGTTCTGTCATCAAAAAACTTAATGATGGTGTTGGAGTCGTGCTTGGCGACGCAGTCGTGGGTGAACAGGGAGTACAGGAGGGGACTAAGCACACACCACTGAGGGGCCCCTGTGTTGAGGATCAGCGTGGCAGATGTGTTGTTGCCTACCTTTACCACCTGGGGACGGCCCGTCCAGGATCCAGTTTCAGAGGGAGGTGTTTAGTACCAGAGTCCTTACCTAAGTATTGAGCTTTGTGGGCACTATGGTGTTGAATGCTGAGGTGTAGTCAATGAACAGAATTCTCACATAGGTGTTCCTTTTGTCCAGTTGGGAAGGGCAGTGTGGAGTGCGATTGAGATTGCGTCATCTGTGGATCTGTTGGGGCGGTATGCGAATTGGAGTGGGTCTAGGGTTTCCGGTATGATGGTGTTGATGTGAGCCATGACCTTCAAAGCAATTCATAGCTACCAACGTGAGTGCTACGGGGCAGTAGTCATTTAGCCAGGTTACCTTCGCATTCTAAGGCACAGGAACTATGGTGGTCTGCTTGAAACATGTGGGTATTACAGACTCGGTCAGGGAGAGGTTGAAAATGTCAGTGAAGACACTTGCCCGTTGGTCCGCGCATGCTCTGAGTACACACTCTGGAAGTCCATCTGGCCCACGGCCTTGTGAATGTTGACCTGTTTAACGGCTACAGAGAGCGTTGTCACACAGTTGTCCGGAACAGCTGGTGCTCTATCCGATTGGCTATCCGATTGGACAGCACAGTAAGCGTACTCGATTTAGCCAAAGATCTCCTGTTCCGCCGGGTAGGCGGAGTTTGTAGTTTTAGACAATGGTCAAGTGCATCTACCACCAACAGCACAACACAAACAAACGAAGCCCAAGCCTTTATGATTTTGTCGTTGGCTTTTCTACAGAAATGTTTGGTGATCGACTAGGATGATTGACCTGTTGGTGACCACTGCCTTAAAGAATGTGGAGGTTGTATAGAGCCCCACAGTTGAGGTGTCATAATATCTATAAAACCCAGTGGTCAAACAGGGAAATGGTTCTAATCCTTTTTCCACCATTCATTTTTCCCATAGGGAATTTTAGAAACATTTAAAATAAGTGTTGTGTTTCGTGAAGTGGTTTAAAGTACTTAAGTTGTACTTTAAAGTATTTTTACTTAAGTAGTTTTTTGCGGTATCTGTACTTACTTTACTATTTATATTTTTGACAACTTTTACTTTTACTCCACTACATTTCTAAAGAAAATAATGTACTTTTTACTCCTTACATTTTCCCTGACACCCAAAAGTACTCGTTACATTTTGAATGCTTAGCAGTAAAGGAAAATTGTCTAATTCACGCACTTATCAAGAGAACATCCCTGCTCATCCCAACAGAAATGCTTCGTTTTTAAATTATGTCTGTGTTGAAGTGTGCCCCTGGCTATCCGTAAATTAAAACAAAACAAGAAAATTGTGCCGTCTGGGTTGCTTAATGTAAGGAATTTTAAATTATTTATACTTTTACTTTTGATACTTAAGTATATTTAAAACCAAATACTTTTAGACTTTTACTCAAGTAGTAAAATTGGGTACTTTTTACTTTTTCGTGTAAGCTCACCCTGGCATGACTTTTTGATAATCATATAAATCTCTCTCGGACAAGGTGACTTTTATAAATATATTCGGCTATATTTACTCTCAGTTTCAAAAATGCAAATTAGCATCAAAGTAGACATCATGCACGACTACAAATCCCTGTAAGCTCCTGCACGTAATCTCTAGCTGACACCTTTGCTAACAGGTATTGTGTCAATCTAAAACTTGCACAAGACAGTCCACAGAACTGTAAATTTTTTAAAATAAATCCAATTTATTTATTACTAAATTTAGCTAACATTAGTGAGTTAATTCAGAGATTCTTACCTTTGCCTCGATTCGGTAGTCTCGTCCAGATCATCATGGCATTTGTAGTTCTTTATAGGCTTTATGGGTATTATGACTTATACTGTAGTACTCTAAAGCTGTAGTATGCTTACATCTCAGATATAGCTTCTATCATTACCGGTACTGTATGTCATTTGCCCAAGTTGCCATTGTGGAGAGATTTCCGCGGAGAAATTTCCAAAGTATGAATAAAAAAATCACTACATATCCGACGATAGTATACTATGTATAAATATTTTACGTTGATTCAATTTCATAACAGTAATTAAAACCAGCACTGCATTCACTCAAAGTAAGTTGATAATGTGTACAATATTGTGTCTTACCAGTTTTGGGATCAATAGAGAAATATGGCTGTCCTTGGAGAATACTGTAGACAACTCGGGCACTATTTCCATACGTGGGGTCATCAGCGTCCGAAGCAGTAACTTGATATACAGAAGTACCTGAAAATATAATTTAAAAAACATGATCAAAATCAAGCTTTCTTATCGATATGTAGTACTTATGAGTATGTGTGTCTTCATGAGTGCCTTTAGTCCATACTGGATTTGTTTTGATATTGGGGACCTTCATATATTTAATTGAAAAAGTAATAGTTTCAGGACACAGAGAATGGTTACCTTTGGGATTTGTTTAATTCTCAAACCCTCAAGGTAAGACTATACATACAGTACCAGTCAAAAGTTTGGACACACCTACTCATTCCAGGGTTGTTCTTCTCTACATTGTAGAATAATAGGGATGACATCAAAATGATGAAATAACACATATGGAATCATGTAGTAACCAAAAAAGTGTTAAACAAATCAAAATATATTTGATATTCTTCAAAGTAGCCACCCTTTGCCTTGCACACGCTTGGCATTCTCTCAACCAGCTTCATGAGGTAGTCACCTGGAATGCATTTCAATTAACAGGTGTCAATTTGTGGAATTTCTTTCCTTCTTAACTCTAACTTATCCTTTGCAGCAGAGGTAACTCTGCGTCTTCCTTTCCTGTGGTGGTCCTCATGAGAGCTACAGTAGTTGGTTTTTGCGACTGCACTTGAAGAAATGTTCAAAGTTCTTGAAATGTTCAGCATTGACTGACCTTCATGTCTTAAAGTAATGATGGACTGTCATTTCTCTTTGCTTATTTGAGCTGTTCTTGCTATAATATGGACTTGGTCTTTTACCAAAAAGGCTATCTTCTGTATACCACCACTACCTTGGGCTCCCATGTGGCGCAGAGGTCTAAGACACTGCATCTCAGTGCTAGAGGTGTGCCTACAGACCCTGGTTCGATTCCAGGTTGTTTCACAACCGGCTTTGATTGTGAGTCGCATATGGCGGTGCACATTTGGTCTGGGGTAGGCTGTATTTGTAAATAAAAATGTGTTCTTAACTGACTTGCCTAGTTAACCTCTCTGGGATCACTCCCGACACTACCAGGTGAAATGCAAGGCGCCAAATTCAAAATCCAAAAGTTGAACTATTAAACATTCATCAATATACAAGTGTTGCATAGTCATCAAAAGCTCTCCTTCTTGGCAATATCACAGCGTTGTCAGATTTCAAAAAAGGCTTTATGGCGAAAACACTACATTTGATTGTTTGAGGGTAGCACCTCCAATATTTTACCATTACCATAAATTCATTAACCATCGCGGTTCACACAAAACACATTTCAAAGTGAAAACAAATCCCTTACCTTTTGAAGAACTTCTGCTGAGGGCTTCCCAAGTGTCCAACGAAGACAATCCATGGTTCTTTTGTTAGAAAAAGTCATTTATTTTATCCATAAATCTCAGTTTGGTTGGTGCGTTATGATCAGAAAATACAGCGTCCACTCGCCCATTGAACTGTGAAGAGAACTCGTTCAACCTATACCTATACACTTGTCCAAGAACAATCAAACATCATTGATAATGTATCCTTAGGAACACTTTAATGTATATTTACTATAATATTTCAACCGGATTATAAACTGGATGATAGGAAAGGAAAAAACCACAGAGCGCGCGAGCCCGTGAACGCGCATCCTCTTCTGTTTACATCTGGTGAGCACTTCGAAATTCTTCTTCTATTACCATCCAGAGCATTCTAACATCATCAAACACTGTCTAGAGACTGTTGACATCCAGTGGAAGCAATAGGTACTGCAATCTTACTCCTATATATAGCTGTTTTCAATAGGGAGGGGTTCAAAATGAGGCAATGTGTCAAAACCACTTTTTCCAGGACAGAAATTCCTCGGGTTTTCGCCTGATATATTCGTTCTGTTATACTCACAGACAATATTTTAACACTCTTAGAAACTTCAGTGTTTCCTATCCAATAGTACTAATTATGTGCATATCCTATTTTCTGGGCCTGAGTGGAAGGCATTTTACTTTGGGCACGCCAGACTCTCCAAAACCGTCACCTCGGGAGCCGCTCCCTAAGAAGTTAACTGCACCTCAGATTGCAGCCCATATAAATGCTTCACAGAGTTCAAGTGACAGACACATCTCAATATCAACTGTTCAGAAGAGACTGTGTGAATCAGGCCTTCACGGTCGAATTGCTGCAAAGAAACCACTACTATAGGACACCAATAATAAGAAGAGACTTGTTGGGCCAAGAAACACAGAGCAATGGACATTAGACCAATGGAAATATGTCCTTTGGTCTGATGATTCCAAATGTAAGATTTCTGGTTCCAACCGCTGTGTCTTTGTGAGACGCAGAGCAGGTGAACGGATGATCTCCGCATGTGTGGTTCAGACTGTGAAGCATGGAGGAGAAGTTGTGATGGTGTGGGGGTTCACAATGGTGACACTGTCAGTGATGTATTTAGATTTCAAGGCACATTTAACCAGCATGGCTACCACAGCATTCTGCAGCGATACGCCATCCCATCTGGTTTGTGCTTAGTGGGACTATCATTTGTGGCTATTTCACCAAGAAGGAGAGTGATGGAGTGCTGCATCAGATGACCTGGCCTCCACAATCGTCCGACCTCAACCCAATTGAGATGGTTTGGGATGAATTGGACCAAAGAATGAAGGAAAAGCAGCCAACAAGTGCTCAGCATATGTGGGAACTCCTTCAAGACTGTTGGAAAAGCATTCCTCATGAAGCTGGTAGAGTGAATGCCAAGAGTGTGCAAAGCTGTCATCAAGGCAAAGGGTGGCTACGTTGAAGATTCTCAAATATAAAATATATATGTTGATTTGTTGAACACTTTTTTGGTTACTACATGATTTCATATGTGTTCTTTCATACGTGGTTTTGACGTCTTCACTATAATTACTATAACTATAAATGTAGAAAATAGTAAAAATGAAGAAAAACGCTTGAATGAGTAGGTGTGTGCAAACTTTTGACTGGTGCTGTATGATACTATCATCGTTTTGAAATGTCCAATTGGTTATTCGCATTCAGGAGTCTCAAGTTGTTAACTACTTAGGGAGCAGTGGGGCGCAAGGCGCCAAATTCAAAATCCAAAAGTTGAATTATTAAACATTCATCAATATACAAGTGTTGCATAGTCATCAAAAGCTCTGCTTCTTGGCAATATCACAGCATTGTCAGATTTCAAAAAGGCTTCACGGCGAAAGCACAACATTTGATTGTTTGAGGGTAGCCCCTCCAATATTTCAGTATTAGCATGAATTCATAAACCATCGCGGTTCACACAAAACACATTTCACAGCGAAAACAAATCCCTTACCTTTTGAAGAACTTCTGCTGAGGGCTTTCCAAGTGTCCAACGAAGACATCCAATGGTTCTTTTGTTAGAAAAAGTCATTTATTATATCCATAAATCTCCGTTTGGTTGGTGCGTTATGTTCAGAAAATCCAACGTCGAATTGCCCATTGAAACGTGAAGAGAACGCGTTCAAATATACCTATAAACTTTTCCTAAACAAATCAAATAGCAGTTAAAATGCATCCTTAGCTATCCTTTTATGAATATTAGCAATAATATTTCACTCGGATGGTCACCTATACCTTATATAAGTAAAATAAAGTGGGGCGCGCCAGCCAGACTCGCACCCGAGAAAACTTGTTGACATTTCAGGTCCCCATGCCATTTCCTGTACCTATTCGTTGTGTTTACTCCAAAGTCTTTGTATATAGACTGCTGACATCTAGTGGAAGCCATAGGTACTGCAGTCTCAGTCCTGTCTAACAGAGCCAAAGGTCACCAGAAACTGATTTCCGGATTGGTTTTTCTCTGGTTTTTGCCTGCTAAATGAGTTCTGTTATACTCACAGACATTATGTTAACACTTTTAGAAACTTCAGAGTGTTTCCTATCCAATAGTACTAATTATGTGCATATCCTATTTTCTGAGCCTGAGTGGCAGGCATTTTGCTTTGGGCACGCCAGACTCTCCAAAACCGTCACCTCACCTGCCGCTCCCTAAGAAGTTAGTAAAATATGTGTCCAGTAAGTATATTCTACTACTACTTGCCTAACAGAAGGATTATATAGCTTTTGTGATCCATGTTTTTTGGGTCAGCTCAGATGGTGGATAAAAAAGGTCCGGTACAGTCAAAATCATGTATTCTTATGATATTTGGATGAAACCAGATCAAAATATGATAACTAACGTCTGAAATATGACTATTGCTTCTACATTTATGAAGTTTATCATAAAGTTACAAGTCCCCTCCCCCATGTCAAATACTTGGATTCTGGAGTTGGGATTATTAAGGGCATTTTGTGACCTTTTGTGATGTTTCATTTTATTATTTTTGCTAATTTAAATAAGTACTACCTTGTAACCAACATTGCAGAAGGAGTCTCCGTATATCGGCGTGGTTTACATAGCTCGGTAGCTATTTGACTGCAGCGTGTCAGCAAATATATACTGAACAAAAATATAAATGCGACATGTAAATTGTTGGTCCCATGTTTCATTAGCTTAAATAAAAGATCCCAGAAATGTGCCATATGCACAAAAAGCTTGTTTCTCTAAAATGTTGAACAGAAATTTGTTTACATCCCTGTTAGTGAGCATTTCTCCTTTGTCAAGATAATCCATCCACCTGACAGGTGTGGCATATCAAGAAGCTGATTGAACAGCATGATCATTACACATTAAAAGGCCGCTTCAAAATGTGCAGTTTTGTCACACATCATAATGCCACAGATGTCTCAAGTTGAGGGAGTGTGCAATTGGCAAGCTGACTGCAAGAATGTCCATCAGAGCTGTTGCCAGATAATTAAATGTTCATTTCTCTACCATAAGCTGCCTCCAACGTCATTTTAGAGAATTTGGCAGTACGTCCAACTGGCCTCACAACTGCAGCCCACGTGTAACCATGCCAGCCCAGGACCTCCACATCCGACTTTTTTACCTGCAAAATTGTCTGAGACCAGCCACCCAGACAGCTGATGAAAATGAGGAGCATTTCTGTCTGTAATAAAGCCCTTTTGTGGGGAAAAACATATTCTGATTGGCTGGTCCTAGCTACCCAGTGTGTGGGCCTGGCTCCCAGAGGGTGGTTGCACCCCTGCCCATTCGTGAAATCCAAAGATTAGGGCCTAATACATTTATTTAAATTGATTTATATTTTTGTTCAGTACAAATACAGCTTTCCCCTATTAATCAAAGGCAAAGATACTTATAGGTTTCTGCTTTCATCTATGTCTGGTGTTAGCAAGTCACTCACTAGCTAGGTATTCAGCCAGCATGGAACAAAAGGGTTGTCCAAAACTCTGACGCAGTTATCATGTCATTACGTCATGAGACATGGCAAACCGAAAATTCATACAAGAATGTTGGATGACAACCGCTGAAAAACCCCACCGAAGAAGTTTCATACAAAATGTTTCATATCATTGATAGTCATGATATATCATATATGAAGTGTACTCAGACTTCACCCTGTCCAGTTTCAACTCTTATAGTCCAAGATGAACTAGCTAGCTCAATAAAACAGTGCTGACAATTCAGAAATCATTTGTGAAACCATAATGTGATGTGTGACAGGATTGGATGTTGCATGCAATGTTCAATGTATGAGTTGCTTTCTGTATCGACAAATTAGCTTGAGATGATCTCACCGCAACACTGCTCACTGTGTCCATGTTACTTGACATGGGCATTTTCTAATGACTGTCCGTCTAGGTGAGCTCCCCGCCCACTCAGACAGTTCTTTTGACTTTCTAATAGTTAGAAAAAGTAAATTTTCAAAAATGCTGAGCGTTTATAGCTGGAAAAATATTATTGGTGATGTTTTGGTCATTCAAAAGTTTATTTTACATGGGAATCAGAATGACTGTTCGAGAACCCATGTCACATACCTCATCTTGTTGTGATGCTGCATTCATTACCAAGTGGGAACAAGTCGGAAGTGATTACATACAACTGGGAAATATTTAACGGCCCTCAAAATGGTAATTACTAGAGGGAAACTCGTTCATCATCCTGAGCTCCCACTTCTCTCACATGCTCAACAACAGCATTTTCAGCATTTAAATGCAACAAAACATTATTTATGAAAAGCAGTCTATTAATATATATATTTTAACACTATAATTTGTGTACAAGCTTGATAGCTGTACTTTTAGTTTATGGTTTACGCAGCATGATGACCATTAGCCAATCAGTGTTTCTCAATTAGTTCAAAGCACGTGAATGCATCCAACTGGTATTTACGAGTTCACAACCTCCTACTTGATTACGAACGCAGCATTACCCCTGGCTTGTCCCTGCTTGATTTCATTACCTCCCATTGGTTTCAATCCATCTAGCTACACTGTCTGCTGTTGACTTATTGCAGGGACCACAAACCATTTAATGCAGTCTTGAGAGCTCAAGATGACCATCTGAAATAGGATAGGAAAAATTCAGTGAAAGTCACATAAAAAAGAGAGGGGCTGTCCACCTTCAGCCAATTGAGCATTACTACCACATATTCTGTTTCTGTTTGAAAACAATTCCAGTTCATGGGGTAGTTTATCGAATGAGCACAGTGTTTTATGAAAAGTTTAACAAAAGCAGTAAGTGCTAAGGCGATACTTCCTGAAGCTTTTAGACTGATGATTGTCTCAGAAGACAGAACGGTAATCGTAGCGCAACAGACAGGTAGAAACTGAAATTTAAATCCCCTTGTTAAACAGCATCTTGAAAAATGAGTTTTCATGTAATATGGATTGAAGAAATGTAAAACCACTTCATCGTAGACAAAATTACTTTCTTCTTGCCAGCTCCCATGGGGTAGCATTGATCTGTATTTTATGACAGGTGACAGCACCTATTGGGATACCCATTTCTCACTTGCCAAGGGTTTAGATTGAGGAATGGGGTAGAGGCTTGAAATGTGTGTTCCATCTTTTATATTGGGGCCTTGAATTCCTTTTTATATCTAAACGTTCTAGAACAGAACAAATATAATTTCTGTTACTCAAAATGATTGTCACCATTCCACAATTATCAGATGAAAACAACCTTAATGTTTTAACTTGTATTTTACACCAATTAAACAACAAGATTCTAGCCAGCTGAGGGTACACGTATAGAAAAGAGAGAGAGAGAGAATTTTTTTTATAAATGCACACCTACTGATGTCCATTTAAAAATGTTCAAGCAGGAGTGTCTGCCAGAGATCAGAGTCGAGTAGATGAGTAGAAAATTGATACCCCTTTCATCTAAGCCTCCGAATATTTTTTTTGCAGTTAAATTCTGAAAAGTGAAATGGTAATGTTGGAGTACCCTTGCACATGCCCAGCTAATCAATTTAGACAGCAAAAAGGAACACCACAGGCAATTAGCCGCCACACTCCCAGACAGCCCGTTCCTGGGCGAGGAGAGAGCAGATATTGACAAACTCAGGAGAATTAGAGCTGTGGAGTGTGAGGACAGTTGATTGTTACAGCCGATTTAACGCCACAGACGCTAGCAGGCTGAAGAGGATTGGCTTTAATGGACACAAGCAAAAGGGGGGAGCGGGAAGGAGAGAAAAGGGGTAATTATTTTACCCATCGCAGTTCTTGATTCTTCCCATTTGGTCATCAATGTTGATTGATTCTACATGTTGTAGGGACTAGCTACCTGGCTGGTTGGCAACGTTTTTTTCCAGGAAACAGGAAAACTTTTGAAACCTGAGTCAAATCATAAAATGTCTAAGCAACACATTAGATGCAACATGGAAGTTCTCAAACCAGTAGCCAATTAAATTAACATAGCGGTTTGTTAATGAGCCACCAACACATTCATCCAATATTTCGCTTCTGACCTGCCAATTCCTACAGCCACTACATCAAACCATCCTGTCAGCTTTTATCAATTAGCATACATTTACATTGAGATTACTAAGCATCTATTATCCAGTATGTAACAGGGCCTCATAGAGGAATACAAACATGGATGCATGGGGTTTGTAGAAAGATGTTTAGCAACTTGGCTCTAAGGCACGCATGTCTGCTCATAAAAATGCATAAATACATCAAGGGTCATTATCATGACACAAGGCGAGACCCAGATGCAGACACAGGAGGCAGATAGTTGGAGTCTTACAATGTTTATTAATCCGAAAGGAGTAAGCAAGAGAATGGTCGTGGACAGACAAAAGGTCAAAACCAGATCAGAGTCCAGGAGGTACAGAGTGGAAGACAGGCTCGTGGTCAAGGAAGGCAGAAAGGTTAGGAAGGCGGGTACAGAGTCCAGAAACAGGCAAGGGTCAAAACCGGGAGGACTAGAAAAAGGAGAATAGCAAAAAGCAGGAGAATGGGAAAAACACTGGTTGACTTGGAAAACATACAAGACGAATTGGCACAGAGAGACAGGAAACACAGGGATAAATACACTGGGGAAAATAAGCAACACCTGGATGGGGTGGAGACAATCACAGGGACAGGTGAAACAGATCAGGGCGTGACAGTCATATTGACTGTTTATGGAAAAGGCCTCTACAGGCCTCATTGGGTTTACAGCAGTCAATATATTTTGGACACTTTGTTTTGAAAGTTACGATAAAAAAATGATATTTTTTCTTGTAGGTAATGCTGTTACGTTTGATGCTGTGGTGCCAAGGCATGCGTCGAAATCGCTAAGCAGTGTACTTCGAAGCAGTGTGCCAATGCATGTATCACTTTATCAGAAGAACTTCATCAATGACATCCAAAGCTTTGTTTGATCACATGCATTTTCAAACCCTGTGTTGCAAAATGCGAGATCCCACTGATTTTGCCGTGGTTCCAGTGCTTTTATAGATTCCAAGCTGTTTCAAACACCGACCTCTACTGGTCACCATACTTTAAAAAATGTGAAGGTAGTGATGGGGAAATCAAGCTTCCTGAAGCACTGAGGTTTGTGTCAAGAATAGGTTTTGATTAACACAGTGTACACTAGTGGCACCTGATGGTAAAAATACTTTAGAGCAGCCAAATTATTATAGAGGATGTCCCACAACCCGTAGCACATGTGCAGCGTAGGCGTTGTCTTCTAACAAACCAATACCAAACCAATCAGGTGGTTGTTCAACAAAAATAAGATTCAGACTTCATTGATCACGTGCTTCTGATCCAGGCATTGGTACACTGCTTTGAAGTACACTACTTAGTGATTTCAATGCATGTCTCAGAGCTCCAGCATCAAATGTAACATCACTACTTGCAGGTAGGGTTGCAAAATTCTGGTACATTTCCCAGGTTTTCCAGATATCCAAGTTGAACGATTCCTGGAAATCCTTCAACCAGGAATGTTACAACCCTACTTGCAGGCCATACGTTTCAGGCCCCTGCATTAGGGTAAAGCTAGGTCGCAAAATACAGCCTTCTGAGATATGTAATGTATTATTTAATTATGATGATAACATTTGCTTAGGAACTCACTTGGTGAAGGCCACAGGACTGCATAAGAACGAATTCAACAACTATGTCTCTGTCACTAACAAACACAGTCATGGGTGATAACTACAATTCACTAAAAAAGGGAATTCACACTGAGAATTTATTTATTTTGGAGGCATGGCTTAGTGGGGGCGTAACTCAACATTTTCAAGCTGATACAACTCAAATCTGGACCCTTGAGTAATGACAGCACACTGGTGTTTACAGTGCAGGTCTATACAGTACACTGAGTGTATTGGCAAAGCTGATCAAGTCCACTGAAGGCCCTGACCCTATTCTCTAGACCACCCCAGGCCACCACTTTGTCATTTTTCAAAAGCACCTAAGAAGCTCAAAAAGATAAACACCAAAATGGGTGAATGTGGACAGAAAGGAGGATAGCGGCTCAAAGAACACAAAAAGTGGCATTGATAGACCAATCATCACCAACATTGAAAAATCTAACCAAGAGCCTAAAAAGATGATGATAGTAGCTTGCCACCATTCTGGGCAAAACACAACACTTTTTTGACCCAAGTCTGATATGTTTCAGCAAAACATTTTAGAGCCATTTGGCTGCCAGGCAGAGAGAAATCCATGGCACTGAAAAAACGCTAAAAAACTGCTTTTGTTTGTTCATAGCTAAAACAGAGAGACAACATAGATGCTGCCACATGATGTGGGCATATCAGGAGAAGGCGACTGGACTCTTTCTCTCCTTGATGGAGAGGCTTCCAAAGGCTTGCAGAGTCTTGAGGGAGGGATGGAGGGATGATGGAGAGCACTATTGAGTGCTTCATGAAGATCTTCCCTTCCCCACCCGGGGGAACCATCAGAGAGAGAGAGAGAGAGAGAGAGAGAGATAGAAAGTAAGAAAATAGAAACAAAAAGAGAAAGAGAAAGAAAGAAAGGAGAGAGGGAAGACTCCACTACCACGCGAAAAGATGAAAATGGAAAGAAAAGAGAGGAAACAACTGAGAACATGGAACATGCTGCATGCTTTTATCATCCTGTTGTTGTAAAGTGTACAGTATACAACTATGTATGGGCTTTTAACAATTCATTTAGTAGTGGAACAGGGTCAGAGTGGTTTTAATAGTCGGGCTTTTAGAATGTATTTAACACTGAGGTCTTGTGCCATATGTTTTCGATTCGCAATCTATTTCTTAAGATTCCAATGATTTAAATAATAACATGTTGTAAATAAGAATGTGAATGTAAGATATGTTATGGGTAAAATGCATTTCTAGATAAAGGACACAATCCGACAAAGCCAAAATGGCCACCACGTCTTTTATCTAGTATTTGCATTCTGCAAAGTCAAGTAAACTTATTGGAAGCTGGTAGCAAATTAAAGGGCTGTCCTTACCCACTTGAGACATCTCAGGCACAGCAGCTACAAAGGGACCATCTGGAAATTTGGGGGCATTATCATTGATGTCCTGGACTTTGATGATGAATTCTGACTTTGGTTCCAGGGGCTTTTCGGTGTTACGGTCGAAGGCTTGTGCGTGGAGGACGTAGTGTGCTTTCCTCTCCCGGTCCAGGCTCTCAGTTGCATGAATATCTCCTGTCACCTCGTTGATGATGAATATACTCCCAGCACCTTCCCCGCTCAGAATGTACCTTACGGAGCCATCCCCTTTGTCTGAGTTGGAATGAAGCTGTAAGAGGAACAAGAGGCAACATATCAGAGCTCTACTACATTGCATAGCCATAATTATTAGATTAGTTACCCCTTTAACTTATAGCAATTTTAAAACTTAAATATTTAATAAGTGCTAAATGGCAGTATATTCTCTAGAAAATCATAAGAAACCTATTAGTTGTGAGTGGGCTGGTAAATTAATACATCAGACAAACCTGTGAGTCTTAGATTATTCAATGTAACATATTCAAAATGTCATATACAAAGCTTGGGATTTCTAAACATGTGTTTGCCAGCGTTTCCCTGTGCCAGCAGATTGCTTTTACAAGTGTACAGATAGGCGTGTCTGGGAAGACGAAAGCGGTGAATGTGTCTTTAGTCCAAATTCCAGTGTGGCAGCCAGGTTGCCTAGTCGTATGTGCTGTTTAGCCAGGATCCACTCTCCTTCTCCCTGTGGCACGTCTCCCTCAACAATGCATTTTGTTTGTATGCTCTTGTTAAATCAAGATAATAATTGTACTAGAATGACTGTATAAGTGACAGTGCCGAAGATTGTTATATTTATAAGTGGAGCTCTCTGATGATTATTAGGCTGTGTGACCATACAATTCTATTGAATCTACGAACTCAAACTATACTGCTGCAAAACAAATAAAAGGGTTTCTATTTGAAACTTTATTCTAAGCTTTTTATTTCCATGCTCCACCTATGTTGGTAAAGAACCTGTGTTATTGTAGATTGTTGATATAGTGCTTGGTAATTATCAGAGGATCTCACCTCTATAAAACAATGTGGCGTAGATCGGCTACTTACTCAGTGCTTCACTTACTAACTCTTAATTCTCAGTAAGAGAGGAAAAAATGGAAGAGAAAACCAAGCAGTTTGTACAGGCATAATTAATAGCTTGAGAATTGCCACTCTCATGCCAATTATTCTTCTCAGAACTTCACAACAAACACTATTAACAAATCTCATATTATTCATCTGCTTTACCAAATCCCAATTACCTGACAGTTTTAGTTAGAACTTAAAAGCAAAAACATAACATACATTTTTATTTTACAGGGTCAGTTAGTAGTACAGCAAATGAGGGCTAAGTGCCTTGCTCAAGGACATATCAGATTTTTCCACTTTGTAGATTAAGGTATTCAAACCTGTGACCTTTCGGTTGCTGGCCCAACACCCTAACCGCTAGGCTACCTGCCGCCCAACATTACATACTATTTACCTGATTTACCAAATCAGGACATCATAACTGTACAACAAACGCAGTATAACCATCTATATTGTTTTCATTCATTTGAATGAAGACATGACAGAACTTAAAAAAATATATAAGGTACAAAGTAATATGTAACTGATCATTTAAAATGTATACAGTGATCTAACAAAGCATGAAGAGTTGAATCATCCATTTACATTCTCACCTTCTAAATGAATTAATGTGTCGAACATCAAGGGGCTAGCCACAACACGCAATTTTGACTTCACAGCAATAATGTTTCATGATAGCAGCACCATTTTCATATTGTATTGCATATGTATCTACCCAACCATTATTGAGCATATACAGAAGCCCTGAAGCCCAAGGCAAAAAATATATAACAAATTTTGACTCTTGGAACTTAGTATCTCATTTGAATTACTTATTATCTCGTTCAAACGACTTAATTGTTATTTTTTTTACAAGGTGTCATTTGTTATGCAATGACAGTTGTGCTTGTCAGACTGTTGATGCAGCCCTTCATTCACTGATTCCATCCATTTATATGATTATTTATTGGCAGTTTTTGATAGGGCTGTGTTTGAATGCAAAAGCATGCGTGGGCCAACAAGATCTCATGGTTTTACCAATTTGTATCCATGTTTCTCCAAACGTAACATTTCAAAGGGTTTTTGACACCCGTGGTTGCTCCTCCGGCTCAGCATCTTCCTTCATTAATTCCAGATGCTTAATTTAAAGGGGCAATCAGCAGTTGAAACAATAAGAATGTGTTTTAAACACCCCTGTTTTGGTAAAAGGCTGAGGGATGGGGCTGGAGAAATGTAACGGCTTTCAAATCCATAGAGCGCTATGGATGCAAGGACTGACAATCCATATCAACATTATATACTGAACGAAAATATAAATGCAACATGTAAAGTGTGTGTCCCGTGTTTCATGAGCTGAAATAAAAAATCCCAGAAATGTTCGATACTCAAATTCTGTGCACAAATGTGTTTATTTATATATATATATATATATATATATATATATATATATATATATATATATATATATATATATATATATATATATATATATATATATATACACAGTGAGGGAAAAAAGTATTTGATCCCCTGCTGATTTTGTACGTTTGCCCACTGACAAAGAAATGATCAGTCTATAATTTTAATGGTAGGTTTATTTGAACAGTGAGAGACAGAATAACAACAAAAAAAAACAGAAAAACACGTGAAAAATTTTATAAATTGATTTGCATTTTAATGAGGGAAATAAGTATTTGACCCCTCTGCAAAACATGACTTAGTACTTGGTGGCAAAAACCTTGTTGGCAATCAGAGAGGTCAGACATTTCTTGTAGTTGGCCACCAGGTTTGCACACATCTCAGGAGGGATTTTGTCCCACTCCTCTTTGCAGATCTTCTCCAAGTCTTTAAGGTTTCGAGGCTGACGTTTGACAACTCAAACCTTCAGCTCCCTCCACAGATTTTCTCTGGGAATAAGATCTGGAGACTGGCTAGGCCACTCCAGGACCTTAATGTGCTTCTTCTTGAGCCACTCCTTTGTTGCCTTGGCCGTGTGTTTTGGGTCATTGTCATGCTGGAATACCCATCCACGACCCATTTTCAATGCCCTGGCTGAGGGAAGGAGGTTCTCACCCAAGATTTGACGGTACATGGACCCATCCATCGGCCCTTTGATGCGGTGAAGTTGTCCTGTCCCCTTAGCAGAAAAACACCCCCAAAGCATAATGTTTCCACCTCCATGTTTGACGGTGGGGATGGTGTTCTTGGGGTCATAGGCAGCATTCCTCCTCCTCCTCCAAACACGGCGAGTTGAGTTGATGCCAAAGAGCTCCATTTTGGTCTCATCTGACCACAACACTTTCACCCAGTTGTCCTCTGAATCATTCAGATGTTCATTGGCAAACTTCAGACGGGCATGTATATGTGCTTTCTTGAGCAGGCGGACCTTGCGGGCGCTGCAGGATTTCAGTCCTTCACGGCGTAGTGNCAGTTCTTTTGTGTTTCTTCCATTTGCGAATAATCGCACCAACTGTTGTCACCTTCTCACCAAGCTGCTTGGCGATGGTCTTGTAGCCCATTCCAGCCTTGTGTAGGTCTACAATCTTGTCCCTGACATCCTTGGAGAGCTCTTTGGTCTTGGCCATGGTGGAGAGTTTGGAATCTGATTGATTGCTTCTGTGGACAGGTGTCTTTTATACAGGTAACAAGCTGAGATTAGGAGCACTCCCTTTAAGAGTGTGCTCCTAATCTCAGCTTGTTACCTGTATAAAAGACACCTAGGAGCCAGAAATCTTTCTGATTGAGAGGGGGTCAAATACTTATTTCCCTCATTAAAATGCAAATCAATTTATAAAATTTTTCACATGCATTTTTCTGGATTTATTTGTTGTTATTCTGTCTCTCACTGTTCAAATAAACCTACCATTAAAATTATAGACTGATCATTTCTTTGTCAGTGGGCAAACGTACAAAATCAGCAGGGGATCAAATACTTTTTTCTCTCACTGTATATATATCTGTTAGTGAGCATTTCTCCTTTGCCAAGATAATCTATCCACCTGTCAGGTGTGGCATATCAAGAAGCCGAGATCATTACATAGGTGGTGGGGACAATAAAAGGCCCCTCTAAAATGTGCAGTTTTGTCACAGATGTCTCAAGTTTTGAGGGAGCGTGCAGGAACCATTGAAGAGAAGTGGGACAACATTCCACAGGCCACAATCAACAGCCTGATCAACTCTATGCAAAGGACATGTGTCGCGCTGCATGAGGCAAATGGTGGACACCTGATACCGACTGGTTTTCTGATCCACGCCCCTACCTTTTTTTCAAAGGTATCTGTGACCAACAGATAGATACAGTTGAAGTCGGAAGTTTAGAGTCATTAAAACTCGTTTTTCAACCACTCCACAAATGTCTTGTTAACAAACTATGGTTTTGTCAAGTCGGTTAGGACATCTACTTTGTGCATGACACAACAATTGTTTATAGACAGATTATTTCACTTATAATTCACTGTATCACAATTCCAGTGGGTCAGAAGTTTACATACACTAAGTTGACTGTGCCTTTAAACAGCTTGGGAAATTCCAGAAAATGATGTAATGGCTTTAGAAGCTTCTGATAGGCTAATTTACATAATTTGAGTCAATTGGAGGTGTACCTGTGGATGTATTTCAAGGTCTACCTTCAAACTCAGTGCCACTTTGCTTGACATCATGGGAAAATCCAAAGAAATAAGCCAAACAAATTGTAGACGTCCACAAGTCTAGTTCATCCTGCAAATCATTCCCAGAACAACAGTAAAGGACATTGTGAAGATGCTGGAGGAAACAGGTACAAAAGTATCTATATCCACAGTAAAACGAGTCCTATATCGACATAACCTGAAAGGCTGCTCAGCAAGGAAGAAGCCACTACTCCAAAACCGCCATATAAAAGCCAGACTATGGTCTGCAACTGCACATGGGGACAAAGATTGTACTTTTTGGAGAAATGTCCTCTGGTCTGATGAAACAAAAATAGAAATGTTTGGCCATAATGACCATCATTATGTTTGGAGGAAAAAGGGGGAGGCTTGCATGCCGAAGAACAGCATCCCAACCGTGAAGCACGGGGGTGGCAGCATCATGTTGTGGGGGTGCTTTGCTGCAGGAGGGACTGGTGCACTTCACAAAATAGATGGCATCATGAGGATGAAACATTATGTGGATATATTGAAGCAACATCTCAAGACATCAGTCAGGAAGTTAAAGCTTGGTCACAAATGGGTCTTCCAAATGAACAATGAACCCAAGCATACTTCCAAAGTTGTGGCAAAATGACTTAAGGACAACAAAGTCAAGGTATTGGAGTGGCCATCACAAAGCCCTGACCTCAATCCTATAGAAAATCTGTGGGCGGAACCGAAAGAGCGTGCGCGAGCAAGGAGGCCTACAAACCTGACTCAGTTACACCAGCTCTGTCAGGAGGAATGGGCCAAAATTCACCCAACTTATTGTGGGAAGCTTGTGGAAGGCTACCCGAAATGTTTGACCCAAGTTAAACAATTGAAAGGCAATGCTACCAAATACTAATTGAGTGTATGTAAACTTCTGACCCACTGGGAATGTGATGAAAGAAATAAAAGCTGAAATAAATAATTCTCTCTACTATTATTCTGACATTTCACATTCTTAAAATAAAGTGGTCATCCTAACTGACCTAAAACAGGGAATTTGTACCAGGATTAAATGTCAGGAATTGTGAAAAACTGAGTTTAAATGTATTTGGCTAATGTGTATGTAAACTTCCGACTTCAACAGTATCTGTATTCCCAGTCATGAATTTATTTAAATTGACTGATTTCCTTTTATGAAATGTAACTCAGTAAAATCTTTGAAATTGTTGCATGCTGCACTTATTTTTTTGTTCAGTGTAGTTTCAACCATGTTTTGAAGCAAAAATGTTGTTTACGTTTCCTTTGTTAATAAACATTTGAGTAAAGCAAGATTATATTTTGGGTTCTGATGTGGTATGACAGTTAAGATAAGCTTGTGAGGCATTTATACTTTATGTTCTTTAATAATCAATGGGCACATATTATTTTATAAGTAAAAACAAGTATGTAGCAACTCCAGGTTACCACTTTAAGGGTTAAGGTTTTGGATAGGGTAAAACAAATAAGAATTTACCACTGGGATTGAACATGCAGCCTTCGGAAGGATGATGCTGAGCAGGAGGTGCAAACCTGGGGTCAAAGAACACTGACAACATTTTACATTTGGAGCAATGTGGATAAGTGGCAGAATCTGCAGTCAAATTTGTAAAACGGTCTGATATTGTTGGCCCACTTACATACTCTGGCATTCAAAAGCTGCTCTATCAAAGAACTGTAAATGAATAATCATATCAATGGATGGAATTTGTGAATGAATGGCTGCAGCAAAGGTCTCAAAAGCACAACTGGCGCTGCATGACAAATGGGGCCTAATTAAGTCGTTTGATCAGATAATAAGCCATTCAAATGACTAAATAACTTGTTTGGACGACTTAATATCTCGTTTGAAGGATTTATTCTCAATGTGTTTTTCAGAGATCAGTGGGTAAGTGCTTGTGCAAAATAAAAAAGGTGAGTAAACAGCATTTACGTGTGTTTTCCCTCCACTAACTACACCACTGAATGGAGCCATTATGAAACATATGAGGTAGCCATTACTGAATATATGAGGTAGCCGTTATTGATGATGTAAACTCACTCTGAGTGAGCATGTGAGGTAGACTCCCAGTGAGTGACAGACCAGGAATACTACATTAAGTCAGCAAGGCTTGTTGGTGGTGATATAATCTATTTACAAAGAACTCTAGTAGTCCTGCAGGACAGCACTCAAGGGGTGGTTTGGAGTCACGGTCTAGTTGTCAGCTGATTTGCACTGGCAATAACAGGCTATTGAATTCCGATTACAATGATTATCTCAATTAGACAAATACAAAACAGCAGGGGACATAAAAAAGACTTAATCGCTGGGGTCCTTCTGCATGTCAGGAATTACCCCTCCCCTACACACGTCTGACCCCGTCTCCCCTCGTTCCCCTCTGTATTTCACAACATTAAGCTGAGCAGTGCGAAAGGTACCGGGGCCAAAATCTAATCAAAACTGTGCATAGCAAATGAATCCCTAATTAAAAAGCTGCTAGCTGATTGCAAGGCTTGCCACTTGATGAGAGAAAACTGTCCTTTCTTTGGTAAACATCAGGGCCTCTAATTAGGTAGAGAGTCAAAGTTCCCATTGAGTTTTTACTCTCCTAATCAGGAATCAGGATTAAGTTAATGACAACCCACCAACCATACAAAAGCACACAATGAAATGGGCTGTTTACACTTCCCATGGGTGATGGAGACTGCAGGAAAGAACCTGGAGTAATAGAGTAATAGTAATATTATAGTTTAAATGTGCATTATAAATGTGAGTGTTATGATCAGGGTGTGTAGTGCTTGGAGAAATCAGGAAGTAGGGAGGAAATAAACAACACGTCACTACAGGAGAAGAAACCACTTACATGTCCGAAGGAGGCACTCTGCAAATACAGCACATAAATTTCATTTAGCCCGCGGTCAGAGTGCTAATTTGGCCATTGACTTATTTGGCAAGAGCTAATATATCACAGTCGCTTAAGAGTGTGTGAGCCACTGAGCATATGGTGACTGGTCCCTTTCCAAAGCCAGGAGATAAAAGTGATAACAGGTTACGGGTCATTACCCCAACATCAAACACTATAGAGGAAGACACAGTGTGTTAGGCCACATGGGAACAACAAGACTGACACAGAAGTCATAAAACCAAATCAGATGGGCAATACCGATCAGCATCAAAGATTGAACCTGTTAGGTAGACCAATCGATGGTGTTACAGACAGCTTCCTTTGGGGCTATGGCTACAACTCTATGTGGAGTGCACTTCTGATACTTGTAATGCATTTGATTCCAGCAGAGTCAGGAAAAGCCTGATTGACATAAAAGCCATAACATCATATTCGATGGCCAATATTGATAGGCTAAACCTACTAGGAAGACCACTCAATGCTCTAACAGACATAATCCTTTGTAAATGGCTACATCTCTATGCAGTGTGCCTTCTAATGCATTCAATACCAGTACAGTCAGGGATCATTTATTTATAGTTCATTAAAGATGATCACTCAGAAATGTTCATGACTCCCTGACTTTTGGATGTAATTAGTGTTAATTTTGTTAATACAGTACATCAACGGGCCTGCCCGATAAGAGCTGAACATACATCACCACTGTCTGTGTGTATGGGTGTGTATGTGTGTGTGTATGCGTGTGTGTGCGGGAATAATGAAGGCCATATGAAAAACAACTGCAATGTCCTGTAGAGAGAGGAGGGGATGGAAAGATGTGTGGGGGACTGCCTGTCAGTTAGCAGTGAGTGTCCACATACAAACAAGTAGAAATCCTCTCTAATACTGAGCTGCTTCCTCCTCTCTCTCCTCAAGGCAGGCAAAACATCACTAGGTGAGTCGTGTCTTGATTGGCCGCTGAGGGAGAGTCAGCTAGATTTTTCTTTCTTATTTTTACCAAAAGAACATACAGTGCATTCAGAAAGTATTCAGACCCCTTCCCTTTTTCCACATTTTGTTACGTTACAGCCTTACTCTAAATTTGATTAAATATTATTTTTTTCTCATCAATCTACACACAATACCCCATAATGACAAAGTGAAAACAGGTTTTTAGAAATACCTTATTTACATTAGTATTCAGGAGTTTGCTATTAGACTCGAAATTGAGCTCCGGTGCATCCTGTTTCTATTGATCATCCTTGAGATGTTTCTACAACTTGATTGGAGTCCACCTGTGGTAAATTCAATTGATTGGACATGATTTGGAAAGGCACACACCTGTCTATATAAGGTCCCACAGTTGACAGTACATGTCAGAGCAAAAACCAAGCCATGAGGTCGAAGGAATTGTCCGTAGAGCTCCGAGACAGGATTGTGTCGAGGCACAGATCTAAGGGTACCAAAAGGACACCAAGAACACAGTGGCCTCCAGCATTCTTAAATGGAAGAAGTTTGTAAACACCAAGACTCTTTCTAGAGCTGGCCGCCCGGCCAAAACGAGCAATCGGGGGAAAAGGGCTTTGGTCAGGGAGGTGACCAAGAACCCGATGGTCACTCTGACAGAGCTCCAGAGTTTGTCTGTGGAGATGGGAGAACCTTCCAGAAGGACAACCATCTCTGCAGCACTCCACCAATCAGGCCTTTATGGTAGAGTGGCCAGACGGAAGCCACTCCTCAGTAAAAGGCACATCATAGCCCGCTTGGAGTTTGCTAAAAAGGCACCTAAAGACTCTCAGACCATGAGAAACAAGATTCTCTGGTCTGATGAAATAAAGATTGAACTATTTGGCCTGAATGCCAAGTGTCACGTCTGGAGGAAATCTGGCACCATCTCTACGGTGAAGCATGGTAGTGGCAGCATCATGCTGTGGGGATGTTTTTCAGCGGCAGGGACTGGGAGACTAGTCAGGATCGAGGGCATGATGACTGGAGCAAAGTACAGAGAGATCCTTGATAAAAACCTGCTCCAGAGCGCTCAGGACCTCAAGCTGTTGCGAAGTTTCACCTTCCAACAGGACAACGACCCTAAGCACACAGCGAAGTCTCTGAACGTCCTTGAGTGGCCCAGCCAGAGCCCAGACTTGAACCCGATCTAACATCTCTGGAGAGACCTGAAAATAGCTGTGTGGCGATGCTCCCCATCCAACCTGACAGAGCTTGAGAGGAAAATACAGGTGTGCCAAGCTTGTAGCATCAACACTGCCAAAGGTGCTTCAACAAAGTACTCAGTAAAGGGTTTGAATATTTATGTAAATATGATATTTCAGTTTTGTATTTGTTATACATTTGCAAACATTTCTAAAAAACATTATGGGGTATTGATGAGGGAGAAAAATAGATTAATCAATTTTAGAATAAGGCTGTAACGTAACAAAATGTGGAAAAGGTCAAAGGGTATGAATACTTTCTTAATGCACTGGAAGTTACTTACAAAATGGCAACCTATTCCATATACAGTACAGTGCTCTTTTATTACAGCTGCTACTGCTACTGCTACTACTGTTACTGCTGCTACTGCTACTGCTACTACTGCTACTGCTACTGCAGGGCTCTGGTCAAATGTAGTGCTCTATATTAGTATATAAGTAAATAGGAATAAATAGGTACTGAAAAGTTGAGCCCTCTCCTCCACTGTGCTACAGAGAGGAGGATGCAGGGATTCTGATTCTCTCTCTCTCTTCCTCTCTCTATGGTGAGTTCAATAAGGCCTAGCCAAAAGGATGACTGTCTGGCGCATGGCTGGTGGATGGTGGCTGTCTGCAGGGAATGCATTAGGACATTGAGTGTTATAGGGATCAACATTGTCAGGGGCAACACAGTCACTGGCAGGAACATTCAGATCCCCAGACAAACCCTTTGATAAAGGAAGTCTAGATAGATGTAATCACTTGGCCAGTGGTGCAGCCTGATAATGGAGGGATACACAGAGACAAAGCTGTGGACATAATCTTTTTACTTGCTATGACTCTGATATGTTCTTGTTCATCTACCTTAGTTTAGTGCACTGACTGTAAGTCCCTCTGGATAAGAGCATCTGCTAAATGACCAAAATGTAAATGTAAAAATGAACAGTTGCAAAGCACACTGTAGGGTATTATTCTAATGTGTGCCACCCTCTAACTATTTGTATTTTGATCAAATGTTGCCTTGTTTGGGGGCAGAGCTCATTAGAATAATACCCAGCAGTGTGCTTTGCAAGTCTTAATTTTTCACATTTACATTTTGGTCATTTAGCAGACGCTCTTATCTAGAACGACTTACAGTCAGTGCAATAAACTAAGGTCTATGAACAAGAACCTATCAGAGTCATAGCAAGTAAAAAGATAGTGTTACTGTTACCGAGAATGTTCTAGTTAAGCGTAAATCAGAAATATACGAAATACATGTAGTCTAATTAAACTGTTACAAAATGCATGAATTGTACTTCAGGCAGGTGAAATAAAAATTGGTATTGATATAAAAATAGGTATTGATATGCTGTCACATGTAAACACATTACCTAGCAGCCAACGTGCTTTCACCAATCCCAAGCAACTACGGTAAAATAATGCAAAATACAAACCCCATCTCCCCTCAATTAATTTAATTAATGAATCCATTAATTTGTTACAATTTCCGTCATACGATTACATTAATGCACTGTACTGTTGCTTTACGGTAACTTACAGACAGCCAGTTGCTTGTCAGTGAACGTAAAGACAATGCAAAAAAATACTACAGTAACAGCATTGGATACCGTAAAAAACGGTACGCTAACACACTGTACATTTTTTTACGTTAATTATAGACAACTGGCTGCCTGTAAGTTACCATAAAATAACATGACATTTTTACAGTGGAGTGCACTATATAGGGCATAGGGTGCTATTTGGGACAATAGCCATACATTAGCATGTACATCTACTTGTTGGGATGTGTGATTATCTCAACTGATTATCTTGTTGTTTGTGTCTGTATGTGCACTTGGAGTGTGTGTATTTGACCATTACGATGTATATGCTGTCACATTTGCCAGCTGTGCTATGCCACAGGAACCAAACAAGTGTTGGTGTCAACTGTCTTGCTGGGAAGCTGCCTAGATTTACTAACAGTTAGCATCTCTGAAAACATAGAAAAGTGCTGATGGGGAGTTGGAGAAGTTAAGGATATGTGTCTTAAGGGGAGCGCTCTCTGTCTTTCCACAAATATGCAAGGAGGAGAGGGGAAGCGGTTGGAGAAAAGGGGTTGGCTCTTCAGCGCCAGGCCTCACATTTGCAATTAGTGAGGAGGGTTCGTTTTTTATTAAATTTCAGCCCTTATTCTTCGCTCAAGAGGACTTAATCACTTTTTATGTGGGTGTGCTTGATTATTGCTTGATTATCGCTGCATTTCGTCCGTGCTTCCCCCAATCATATCCTCATAGCGCTCTCTTGACAATTGATTTGTCACAGTCTTGGGCACCTTTGTGATGATGGAACACACAGCTAATGACCGTGAATTGGGAGATTGTGATGGGGTCGTGATAAAGATGTGCTGTTTGTCGCTGATGCACATCATCTTCCCTAATGGCTGTCCTCTATTTTGACTTCTACTGCTTCTGGGGGAAATAAAATGAAACCTGGGCACTCCATATGCACAAAAGCTTATTTATCTCAAATGTTGTGCACAAATATGTTTACATCCCTGTTAGTGTGCATTTATCCTTTACCAAAATAATCCATCCACCTGACAGGTGTGTCATATCAATAAACTGATTAAAAAGCATGACAATTACACAGGTGCACCTTGTGCTGGGGACAATAAAAAGGCCATAAGCGGGCTCTAATGTCGTTTTAGAGAATTTGGCAGTACCTCCAAAAGGCCAAGTGTATGGTATCATGTGGGCGAGCGGTTTGCTGATGTCAACGTTGTCTGTACACAATTCCTGGAAGCTGAAAATGTCCCAGTTCTTTCATGGCTTGCATACTCACCAGATATGTCACCCATTAAGCATGTTATGGATGCTCTGGATCGACATGTACGACAAAGTGTTCCAGTTCCCGCCAATATCCAGAAATTTCGCACAGCCATTGAAGAGGAGTGGTACAACATTCCAGAGGCCACAGTCAACAGCCTGATCACTCTATGCAAAGGAGATTTGACGCGCTGTGTGAGGTCAATTGTGGTCACACTAGATACTGACTGGTTTTCTGATCCACGCTGACTGATAATGACTGATTTCCTTATATGAACTGTAACTCAGTAAAATATTTGAAATTGTTGCATGTTGAGTTTATATTTTTGTTCATTACAATTGATGTTCACAGTAGAGGTCAGTGCGTTACTGATTTTTATACCACGCCTGCTTGCTCCCGCAGACCTATTTTCCGACTCCCAATCGCTCATGCAAGAACTAGTCCTGAACCCAACCGCAGTCCCATGCCAGCAATTTTGACACCCTAGTCAAGTTCAAAATGTAAAAAAATTGCCTGAGAAATAGGTTAAAATACCAGAGATTTCTCACATGGTTATTGGTACCAAAAACGTGCTAAACAAATCAAAATATATATATTTTTTGAGATACTTCAAAGTTGCCACCCTTTGCCTTGATGACAGCTTTGCTCAATTTTGGTATTCTCTCAACCAGATTCATGAGGTAGTCACCTGGAATGCATATAAATTAACTTCTTAGGGAGTGGCAGCAGAGGTGACGGTTTTGGAGATTCTGGCGTGCCCAAAGTAAAATGCCTGCCACTCAGGCTCAGAAAATAGGATATGCACATAATTTGTACTATTGGATAGGAAACACTCTGAAGTTTCTAAAAGTGCTAACATAATGTCTGTGAGTATAACAGAACTGATATAGCAGGTGAAAACCCGAGAAAAATCCATCCAGAAATGCAGTTTTTGGTGACCTTTGCTCTGTTTGACACTCTCCCCATTGACTTCAAGGCAATCCAGCTCCTGAATTGCAGTACCTATGGCTTCCACTAGATGTCAACAGTCTATATACAAAGACTGGGAGTGATTGGAGTAAGCAGAACGGATAGGAATAGGAAATGGTAAGGGGACCTGAAATGTCAACAAGTTTTCTCGGGCGCGAGTCTGGGTGCGTGCCCCAGTTTATTTTACTTATATAACATTTAGGTGACCATCCGAGTGAAATATTATCGCTAATATTCACAAAAGGAGAGCTAAGGATGCATTATAACTGGTATTTTATTTGCTTAGGAAAAGTTTATAGGTATATTTGAACGCGTTCTCTTCACGGTTCAATGGGCGATTCGAAGTGGGATTTTCTGAACATAACGCACCAACCAAACGGAGACTTATGGATATAATAAATGACTTTTTCTAACAAAAGAACCATTGGATGTCTTCGTTGGACACTTGGGAAGCCCTCAGCAGAAGTTCTTCAAAAGGTAAGGGATTTGTTTTCACTGTGAAATGGGTTTTGTGTGAACCGCGCTGGTTTATGAATTTATGCTAATGAGTAAATATTGTAGGTGCTATCCTCAAACAATCAAATGTTGTACTTTCGCCGTGAAGCCTTTTTGAAATCTGACAATGCTGTGATATTGCCAAGAAGCAGAGCTTTTGATGACTATGCAACACTTGTATATTGATGAATGTTTAATAATTCAACTTTTGGATTTTGAATTTGGCGCCTTACATTTCCTTGGGTAGTGTCAGGAGCTAGCGCCCCACTGCTCCCTAAGTAGTTAACAGGTGTGCCTTGTTAAAATTTCATTTTTTGAATTTCTTTCCTTCGTAATGCGTTTGAGCCAATCAGTTGTGTTGTGACAAGGTAGGGATGGTATAAAGAAGATAGCCCTATTTGGTAAAAGAACAAGTCCATATTATGGCAAGAACAGCTTAAATAAACAAAGAGAAACAACAGTCCATAATTACTTTAAGACATGAGGTCAGTCAATCCGGAAAATCTTCAAGTGCAGTCTCAAAAACCATCAAGCTCTATGATGAAACAGGCTCTCATGAGGACTGCCACAGAAAAGAAAGACCCAGAGTTACAGTTGAAGTCGGAAGTTTACATACACTTAGGTTGGAGTCATTAAAACTCATTTTTCAACCACTCCACACATTTCTTGTTAAAAAACGAAGGGGCAGACGGAGCGGTCTTCTGGTCAGGCTTCGTAGACGGGCACATCGCTCATAGCTCCCGAGTATACTACTCGCCAATGTCCAGTCTCTTGACAACAAGGTAGACAAAATTCGAGCAAGGGTTGCCTTCCAGAGAGACATCAGAGTTTGTAACATTCTTTGTTTCACGGAAACATGGCTCACTCCTGATACGTTATCAGAGTCGGTACAGCCACCCGGTTTCTTCACGCATCGCGCCGAAAGGGCGGGGTTGTATGCCTTATGATTAACAAGTCGTGGTGTGATCATAGCAACATACAGGAACTCAAGTCCTTTTGTTCACCTGACCTAGAATTAATTACGATCAAATGCCGACCGCAGTATCGACCAAGAGAATTCTCTTCGATTATAATCACAGCCGTGTATCCCCCCCCCCCCCAAGCAGACACCTTGACGGCCCTGAAAGAACTTCATTGGACTCTATGTAAATTGGAAACGACATATCCTGAGGCTGCATTTACTGTAGCTGGGGATTTTAACAAGGCTAATCTGAAAACAAAGCTCCCTCAATTTTATCAGTATATCAAATGCGCGACCCGGGCTGGAATAACCCTGGATCATTGCTACTCTAATTTCTGCGACGCATACAAACCCTCCCTCACCCTCCTTTCAGCAAAGCTGACCACGACTCCATTTTGATGCTCCCAGCCTATAGACAGAAACTTAAACAGGAAACGCCCGTGCTCAGGTCTGTTCAACGCTGGTCAGACCAATCTGATTCTACGCTTCAAGATTGCTTCGATCACGTGAACTGGGATATGTTCCGGATAGCATCAGACAACAACATTGATGTATACACTGATTCTGTGAGCGAGTTTATTAGCAAGTGCATTGGTTATGTTGTACCCACGGTGACTATTAAAACCTACCCCAACCAGAAACCCGTGGATTGATGGCAGCATTCGCGCAAAACTGAAAGCGCGAACCACTGCTTTTAATCATGGCAAGGCGACCGGAAACATGACCGAATACAAATAGTGTAGCTACTCCCTCCGCAAGGCAATCAAACAAGCTGAGCGTCAGTATAGAGACAAAGTAGAGTTGCAATTCATCGGCTCAGACACAAGACGTATGTGGCAGTGTCTACAGTCAATCACGGAGATTGAAAAACAGCTTCTATAACACGGCCATCCATCACTAACATTGAGTGGCTGCTGCCAACACACAGACTCAATCTCTAGCCAATCTAATAATTAATAATTGGATGTAATAAATGTATCACTAGTCACTTAAACAATGCCACTTTATAAAATGTTTACATACCCTACATTATTCATCTCATATGTATATACTGTACTCTATACCATCTACTGCATCTTGCCTATGCCGTTTGGCCATCGTTCATCCATATATTTATGTCATATTCTTAATCATTCCTTTACACTTGTGTATAAGGTAGTTGTTGTGAACTTGTTAGATTACTTGTTAGATATTACTGCACGGTCAGAACTAGAAGCACAAGCATTTCATTACATTCGCATTAATGTCTGCTAACCATGTGTATGTGACCAATAACATTTTATTTTATTTGATTTGAAGGAGTCTTCTGTCTCCTAGAGAACCTTACTTTGGTGTGAAATGTGCAAATCAATCCCAGAACAACAGCAAAGGACCTTGTGAATATGCTGGAGGAAACAGGTACAAAAGTATCTATATCCACAGTAAAAGGAGTCATTTATTGACATACCCCGAAAGGCCGCTCAGCAAGTAAGAAGCCACTACTCCATAACCGCCATAAAAAAGCCAGACTACAGTTTGCAACTGCACATGGGGACAAAGATCGTAATTTTTTGAGAAATGTCCTCTGGTCTGATGAAACAAAAATAGAACTGTTTGGCCATAATGACCATCGTTATGTTTGGAGGAAAAAGGGGGAGCTGAAGAACAGCATCCCAACCGTGAAGCACGGGGGTGGCAGCATCATGTTGTGGGGGTGCTTTGCTGCAGGACGGACTGGTGCACTTCACAAAATAGATGGCATCATGAGAAAGGAAAATTATGTGGATATACTGAAGCAACACTCAAGACATCAGTCAAAAAGTTAAAGATTGGTCGCAAATGGGTCTTCCAAATGGACAATGACCCCAAGCATACTTCCAAAATGGCTTAAAGACAACAAAGTCAAGGTATTGGAGTGGCCATCACAAAGCCCTAACCTCAATCCTATAGAACATTTGTGGGCAGAACTGAAAAAGTGTGTGCGAGCAAAGAGGCCTACAAACCTGACTCAGTTACACCAGCTCTGTCAGGGGGAATGGGCCAAAATTCACCCAACTTATTGTGGGAAGCTTGTGGAAGGCTACCCGAAACGTTTGTATATAAACTTCTGACCCACTAGGACTGTGATGAAAGCAATAAAAGCTGAAATAAATCACTCTCTACTATTATTCTGACATCTCACATTCTTAAAATAAAGTGGTGATCCTAACTTACGTAAGATCCTAACTTACGTGAGCCAAGAAACACGAGCAATGGACATTAGACCGGTTGAAATCTGTCCTTTGGTCTGATCAGTCCAAATGTGTGAGATTTTTGGTTCCAACCGCAGTGTCTTTGTGAGACGCAGAGAAAGTGAACGGATTATCTCTGCATGTGTGGTTCCCACCGTGAAGCATGGAGGAGGAGGTGTGGGGGTGCTTTGCTGGTGACACTGTCTGTGATTTAATTATAATTCAAGGCACACTTAACCAGCATGGCTACCACAGCATTCTGCAGCGATACTCTATCCCATCTGGTTTGCGCTTAGTGGGACTGTCATTTGTTTTTCAACTTGACAATGACCCAACACCTTCAGGCTGTGTAAGGGCTATTTAAACAAGGAGGGTGATGGAGTGCTGCATCAGATGACCTGGCCTTCATCATCACCCGACCTCAACCCAATTGAGCTGGTTTGAGACAACAAGTGCTCAGCATATGATGGAACTCCTTCAAGACAGTTGGAAAAGCTTTCCAGGTAAAGCTGGTTGAGAGAATGCCAAGAGTGTGCCAAGCTGTCATCTAGACAAAGGTGTATATATATATATATATATATATATATATATATATATATATATATATATATATATATATAAACAAAGCAAAAAAAGAAACGACCTCACACTTTCAACTGCGTTTATTTTCAGCAAAATTAACATGTGTAAATATTTGTATGAACATAACATTCAACAAATGACACACAAACTGAACAAGTTCCACAGACATGTGACTAACAGAAATGGAATAAAGTGTCCCTTAACAAAGGGGGGGGGCTCTTCGCTGGCAGAACACTGACATTCCTGTCTTGCAGGGAATCACACACAGAATGAGTAGTATGGCTGGTGGCATTGTCATGCTGAAGGGTCATGTCAGGATGAGCCTGCAGAAAGGGTACCACATGAGAAAGGAGGATGTCTTCCCTGTAATGCAGAGCTTTGAGACTGCCTGCAATGACGACAAGTTTAGTCCGATGATGCTGTGAAACACCGCCCCAGACCATGACGGACCATCCACCTCCAAATCGCTCATTTGTTATCCATTAAAATAACATCAAATTGATCAGACATACAGTGTTGACATTGTTAATGTTGTAAATGGCTATTGTAGCTGGAAATGGCTGATTTTATATGGAATATCTACATAGACGTACAGAGGCCCATTATCAGCAACCATCACTCCTGTGTTCCAATGGCACGTTGTGTTAGCTAATCCAAGTTTATCATTTTAAAAGGCTAATTGATCATTAGAAAACCATTTTGCAATTCTGTTAGCACAGCTGAAAACTGTTGTGCTAATTAAAGAAGCAATAAAACTGGCCTTGTAGGCAGAGTTCCTCTGTCCAGTGTCTGTGTTCTTTTGCCCATTTTAATATATTTTTTTTATTGGCCAGTCTGAGATATGGCTTTTTCTTTTTAACTCTGCCAAGAAGGCCAGCATCCTGGGTCGCCTCTTCACTGTTGATGTTGAGACTGGTGTTTTGTGGGTACTATTTAATTAAGCTGCCAGTTCAGGACTTGCGAGGCATCTGTTTCTCAAACTAGACACTCTAATGTACTTCTCCTCTTGCTCAGTTGTGCACCGGGGCCTCCCACTCCTCTTTCTATTCTGGTTAGAGCCAGTTTGCGCTGTTCTGTGAAGGGAGTAGTACACAGCGTTGTACGAGATCTTCAGTTTCTTGGCAATTTCTTGCATGGAATAGCCTTAATTTCTCAGAACAGGAATAGACTGACGAGTTTCAGAAGAAAGTTATTTGTTTCTGCCCATTTTGAGCCTGTAATCGAACCCACAAATGCTGATGCTCCAGATAGTCAACTAGTCTAAAGAAGGCCAGTTTTATTGCTTTTTTAATCAGTACAACAGTTTTCAGCTGTGCTTACATAATTGCAAAAGGGTTTTCTAATGATCAACCCTAACCCTAAACTTGGATTAGCTAACACAACGTGCCATTGGAACACAGGAGTGATGGTTGCTGATAATGGGCCTCTGTACGCCTATGTAGATATTCCAGAAAAAATCTGCCGTTTCCATCTACACTAGTCATTTACAACATTAACAATGTCAACACTGTATTTCTGCTCAATCTGATGTTATTTTAATGGACAAAAAAATTGCTTTTCTTTCAAAAACAAGGGCATTTCTAAATGACCCCTAACTTTTGAACGGTAGCGTATATATAAATAATGGTGTGTATAGACAGTATGGACAGTATATTAATCGAAAAGGTGTGTACAGTTATATAGGATGTGCCTTGACTAGAATACAGTACATACATATAAAGTTGTTAAACAGCCTGTAAACATTATTAAAGTTACCTATGTTCAATGACTATGTACAGTACGTAGAGAAAGCATTTCAGGGCAGGGTACTGCGCGGAGGCCGGGTAGTGGTGACTGTTTATCAGTCTGACGGCCTGGATATAGAAGCTGTTTATCAGTCTCTCGGTACCAGCTCTCTGTCCCAGCTGGGTGAACAGGCCGTGGCTCGGGTGGTTGAGGTTCTTATTGATCTTCTTGGCCTTCCTGTGACTCTGGGGGCTGTAGACCTACTGGAGGGCAGGCAGTTTTTGTATTTTTTAAGGATCCCCATTAGCTGCTGCCACTCTTCCTGGGGTCCAGCAACATTAAGGAATTTATACAAAATTTAAAATATTACATGACATTACATTTCATAACACTTTTCACAACACATTAAGTGTGTCCTCAGGCCATAGTCTACTACCACATACACTGTATCTACAATACAAATCCATGTGTATGTGTGTGTAGAGTGCGTGTCTTATGTGTATATGTAAGCGTTTGTCTGTGCCTGAGTGTGTGTGAATTCACAGTCCCCACTGTTCCATAATGTTTTTTTATCTGTTTTTTAAATCTAATTTTCCTGCTTGCATCAGTTACTGAATGTGGAATAGAGTTCCATGTAGTCATGGCTCTATGTAGTCTGTTATGGACTTTGGGATTGTGAAGAGACCTCTGGTGGCATGTCTTGTGGGGTATGCATGGGTGTCCGAGTGCTAGTAGTTTAAACAGACAGCTCGGTGCATTCAGCATGTCAATACTTCTTACAAAAACAAGTAGTGATGAAGTCAATCTCTCCTTTATTTTGAGCCATGAGAGATTGGCATGCATATTATGAATGTTAGCACTCCGTGTACATTTAAGGGCCAGCCGTGCTGCCCTTTTCTCAGCCAATTGTAATTGTAATCCCTCTTAGGAAAGTGTGCGCCCAATGATGCATAGGACTGACCGCACCACCCTCTGTAGAGCCCTGCTGTTGCGGACGGTGCAAATGCCATACCAGGCCGTGATACAGCCCGACAGGATGCTCTCAATGGTGCATCTGTAGAATTTCATGAGGGTCTTAGGGGTCAATCCAAATTTCCTCTTCCTCCTGAGGTTGAAGAGGCGCTGTTGCACTTTTTTCAACACACTGTCTGTGTGAAGGGACCATTTCAGGTTTTCAGTCCTGTGCACAATGAGGAACTTGAAGCTTTTGACCACTTCGGCACTGTCAATGTGGATGGGGGTGTGCTCTCTGCCGTCTCCTGTAGTCCAGAATTAGCTCCTTTGTTTTGTTGACATTGGTGCCAGGAATAACCTCTCCCGCACTCAGCCAGGACTCTCACCTCCTCCCTGTAGGCTGTCTCGTCATTGAAGGTAATCAGGCCTACCAATGTTGTGTGGTCAGCAAACTTGATGACTGAGTTGGAGACATGCGTGGCCACGCAGTCATGAGTTAACAGGGAGTACAGGAGACAGCTGAGCACGCACCCCTGTGAGGCCCCCGTGTTGAGGATCAGCGGGGCGGAGGTATTTTTGCCTACCTTCACCACTTGGGGTCGGCCCGTCAGGAAGTCCAGGACCCTGTTGCACAGGGAGGGGTTCAGACCGTAAATGTCGTAAATGTATTGGGCAGCGCAATTGCCATTGATTCCTCTGTGGATCTGTTTGGGCAGTATGTGAATTGTAGTGGGTCTAGGTTGTCGGGTAAGGTTGAGGTGATATGGTCCCTAACTAGCCTCTCAAAGCACTTTATGATGACAGAAGTGAGTGTTACGTGGCAATAGTAATTTAGTTCAGTTACCTTCGCTTTTTTTGGGTACAGGAACAATGGTGGAGATCTTGAAGTGAGTGGGGACAAAAGACTGGGATACAATAGATAACAAATAGGCTACAAAACAGAAACAACTGTTTTGAAATAATCTTGCAAAAATTTGATAGGATCCGGACAATTTGCAGGCAGACAAATAAATGTGTTATCAATTTTTATTTCCAGTCAATATCGGAGCCTAAACTATAGCCTATCATATTTAGGAAGTTAATTTCCATGGAAAGACAACTGCACATGCACCCATGCATGTAGCCTACAGGCTATTTAATTGACACCACACATAGGCGCATTTGGTCTCGCACGCTCAACACAAGAGAGCAGAGGTAGTCTACTGAACTTGAAGCAGAATTAGAGTTTGTGAATGGTGCGACAGGTGCTTTTAAAAACCATTACAGTCTTGTCTTAGCCAGGGGTTCAGGGGGGGTTCTACTAAGCTATAAGGAATTGTTTAAGGTCATATCAAGGATCATTTAGCTATTTGATTTATAATTTTAAGATCCCTTAAAGTATATTTTTTAAATGAATATGTAAAAAGATAATTTACTAAAATGTGGCCTTGCTGTTATTTGCCCATACAAACGCATTGAATAATAGATTCACTACATGGAACAAAAGATAGTCCCCCCCAAATAATCTGAAGGAAGTTTGTTCTGAAGTGTCTGTTCTATATCTGATAGATCTGTGAAAGATCTTGATTTTTTTAACATGTATTGAAACCCTTATTTTTGGCAGTAAACAATCTTCATATATACTGTACTTCCATTCATTTTTCAACTGGTACCAGGGAACATTCAGACATTATTGTCGGGCGTCCTAGAGCAAAACAGAGATGCATCCAATGCAAAACCCCAGATATTTCTATCTTAAATTGACAGATTTTTATGGGGATGTATTTATTATGCTGGACAAAAATAGTGTACTATATGGGGAATAGAGTTCCATTTGGGATGCAAACAGATTGTTCTAGAAGGTTCCTAATCTGACCTGAACATAGATGGGACAGGAGCCCCAGACTGACTGGAGGTGCACTAAAAAGCTGATGAATATCAATACACACGTATGGATGCATGGCACACACACACGCAGGTAGTGTTTCAGAGATCTGGGAAGTGGTTTACACTTGTGAGTGCACATAACCTAACTGTAACTGGGTTTAGAGTTTTGTAAAGACCAACTCTTGGAGGCCTGTTTTTTCTGTATTACAAACGGGGAATGACGCAAGCTGTGACAGTGTATTTTATTCTGCTCTAAATTACCACTCAATGGGTAATGAGCATTCAGAACCCAGCAAGCGCTCAGCTCCTTTGCAAAGCATGGGTGTAAAAAAGCTATTTAACTAAAACCCTTGCTTCACTTTTTTCCACTGTAGCATTAAATAGAAGACAGTTGCCTGATTCTGTCACAGCACTAACCATTTATTGCAGTATGAATAAAACATTTAGGCACCTTTTCTTAGAGGTTGGCATTTTGCTCTACAAATTAAAGGTCCCGAACAGTCATTCTGATTCCCTTCTAAAACAGACTTTTGAGGGACTAAACTATCACCCATAATTTTTGTTTTGGATAGTAATGCTCAAAATTAGTGGCTAGCTACCTGGAAGTTTGAAAAGACAGGCTGAGGGGGCTGGGAGTTTATGTTCATGAGCTCACCTTGACTGACTGCTTTTTAAAATGCCTATGTAAAGCAACTTAGATGCAGTGTTGCAGTACAATCATCTCATACACAAACCAACTCAAACTACACTGAAATTACATCAGTGATGTCCCCAGAAAATTCAAAGGTCTCCCGTTTGGCATGTCATTGATGATGCGGTTCCGAGCAGCACTGACGGACGTGTTGACTTGACAACTAACTGCGAGCCATTAACTAGCTAACACCAGACACAGATGAAAGGGGAAACATATACTGTAGGTATCTTTGCCATAGATAAATAGGGTAAACTTTTAATTATATTTTCTGACACCCTACAGTACAATTTTGGCACCAGTAGAGCAGCTATTTAGCTATATAAACCATGCCCTTCTGCAAACACACCTTCTCCGATGTTGGTTACAAGGTGGGACTTATTTAAATTAGGTAAGAGAATATCATGTTACCATTAGTGCATTCAAATGAGAGCGTTAGGGTGATCTCACCCTATCCCTTAATAATCCTGCCTCCTTAATCCAAGTGTTTGACACAGAGGAGGGGACCAGACACTTTATGATGAAACTACCAATGTAGAAGCACCAGTCATTTTTTTCTACTTTGGTCATCATACTTTGATCTGGTTTCATCCAAATTCAGGAAAAATAAATATTTGGACTGTTCATGACCTTTACAGCTGTAATATGTAACTTTTTAGGCCACCCAACCAAATTCACATAGAAATGTGTCTTACAGATATTTCATTCTCATATTTCAGTCTCCATTGAAAGCAAGTCTAAGAAGTGGTAGATCCGTTCTATGTGCACTATTTCCATGCTTACGGTTATTTAAGTTTAGTTTTTGCAACTTTTACTTTCGATTTTGTTCACCAGCTTCAAACAGCTGATAATAAAATATATTTCATTTTATGGAAAATATATTTCACAGCGGTTTAGATGGTACAATGATTATCTACACTATACTTGCTTGTTTTGTCACATAAACTGAAATAAGGCGGAGCGATTTCTGCATGATGCATCCTTAAATACATGCCTCCTGAAAGTAACCTGAATAAAAACCCAACTGATGGTTAAATTAACCCATATCAGTTCAAAGGCATGGCCTATTGGTGGCGTGGCTTTCGGATAGTTATTTCTGGCTAACCATGAGAGTAAATGTCATTCATGTTCATAATTTTGAGTTTGTACAGTACACTGCAAATAAAATGTAAAGTCAATAGTTTTGCACATTGCTTTACATGATGTATTGTCTCTAGCGTCTTGCCTTTTGTGCTGTTATCTGTGCCAAATAATGTTTGTACTGTGTTGTGATGCTGCCATGTCGTTTTGATATCATGTTGTCATGCTGTGTTGCTGTGTAGTCATGTGTTTCTGCCATGCTGTTGTTGTCTTAGGTCTCTCTTTATGTAGTGTTGTGTTGTCTCTCTTGTCGTGATGTGTGTTTTGTCCTATATTTTTATTTTATTTTATTCCCAGCCCCTGTCCCCGCAGGAGGCCTTTTGGTAAGCCATCATTGTAAATAAGAATTTGTTCTTAACTGACTTGCCCAGTTAAATAAATACAATAAATAAAACATTGCATAGTTCCATATACATTTTATGACATTTTAATATTATTTAAGTGGTAACTATTGCAAAATGCATAGGCACTTAGGGACCTCATACTCTTATGTAAACCTTATTAATGGTCCAACATTATCAGTACTCAACATGTGTGAACAAGAGAACGGAACAGATTAACCGGAATTACATTTACTCTCACGGGTGGCCAAAACTAACTACCGGAAATCCACACCCCTACTAAGCCCTGGCTACAGTCTTCTGATCTGACACAGTGGTTCATAGCTCAATAACCCAGCTTCAAAAACCCAATTTAAAGAAAACAATGTGTTGTATGTGACCAAACTGGATGGGTGAAAATAATCCAATGTGTGTTCTGTCTAATACTTATGCAAATTGGGTTGTTTTTAACCCAGCATTTTTTGGGGTGTAGAGAGAGTAGGGGCATATGGGTGTGGAAATGCAATTGAAGACTTGATTTAGAATGATTAAAGGGAACTTTGAATGGTTGTCAAGACTTCAAAACTGACCCCTCAGTGTGTCTTTCCACAGGCATTGTCATACAGCTAAATAGCATACTACTCATATCTAGTGTAACAACATCAGGGCACCGTGTGGCTTTCCCTGAGTGACATGTAGACATCCAAACTAGGCCTGTGGGTGTCTTCCTGTCTGCGTCTCAAATAGCACACTATTTGTTATATATTCACTATATAAGAAAATGGTGTCATTTGACACGCATCTGCCCATCTTTACTGTGCATATCTGCACAAGGCCTGTCCCCTACCTTTTATTTCTCTCTCTCTCACTTACACAGACCTTGTAATTTCCCAAATGCATGGGTCCCCAGAGAAGTGTCACTGGGGATTATACTGCACACCAAAAGTGGATTAGGGACACAGTTTGACAGACTGGCTTCCACACTCACTCATTCACATTCTGAAGTAATTCTGCAACGTGTGCATAGATGGATCCCACTACTAACTGTGTGTGTGTGTGTGTGTGTGCGTGTACGTGTGCGCGCATGTTCAGCCGCCCAAGCCATAGGCTGTTCACTCTGCTACCGTCCGGCAATTGGTACTGGAGCATCGGCTCTCAGACCAGCAGGCTCCGAGACAGCTTGTACCCCCAATCCAGAACACTGCTAAATAATCATAAGACTGCTAAATAGTTAATTAAATGGTTACCTGGACTATCTGCATTGACGCTATCTTGCACGGACTCTATGCACACCCCTTAAGGGAAAAACCACATGATTTCACATGTGAAATTTCCACGTTTTGCATAAAATGTGAAATTTCCATGTGGGTTCGGAACACTTCACATGTGATGATATTTCACATAAAGATTCACAGGTGATGCCGTGCAAACAAAAATCTGTCATAAGGATGTCCCCGGAATGTCAAGAAGTTGCAGTCTTTTCAAATATTTGACATACATGATTACATTTTGTATGTTTATTTATAAAGTGATTATTCATATTATTCATTATTATGTCCTCATCTTTGATTTAAACTCGCAACCTCTTGGTTCACAGCATTCCGATTTTCCTGCTATGCCACCATGGCTGTGTAAATAACAGATTTTACTTTGAAGTCCAAAATGTAGGAATCCAAATAAATCTCAGCTTTGTTAAAAATACTCTCAAGAGAAACCATTATATTTATCATAGTGATTCAGGAGTAACATTAAAACGGAATAATATGCCTCACCAACATTATACAACTATACAGTAAGCCCTCAAATTGCTGAAATAAGTCAATTAAATCAATGATGAGAGAATATTCAGATTAACTGATAAATTGCAGTGCAGATGGCACTTTTGCTAAGTTCAGAGATGTATTATAGGCAATGAATCTGTAGGGGACCTATTCACATTAAAACCACCAAACTATTTTATTACTTCCCTTACAGAAAAAAAACACATGCGAAACATGCAGTTTCAAATGTGAAATCATATTTTCACATGTGAAATAGATGTTTAAGGTAGACATTCACATGTGAAAATCTAATTTGCACTTTCACATGTCTAAAATGTTCCAATTCTGTCACATGTAGTTTCATGGTATCACATGTTAAAATGTTGCATCCCCATGTGTTCACATTTATACCACATGAGATTACATTTTTACTTGTGCTCAAATGTTTTCACATGTGTAGTGTCATATTATCACATGTAGTTACATGTTATCATAACTTCACATAAGATCATAATGTGATCAAGTTAAATTCATGTTTTGTTTTTTTAAGGGACTGCATACAGTGCATTCTGAAAGTATTCAGACCCCTTCACTATTTCCACATTTTGTTACGATGCAGCCTTATTCCGAAATGGATTAAATAAAACATTTTCCGCGTCAATCTACACACATTTCCCCATAATGACAAAGTGAAAACAGGTTTTTAGAAATGTTTGCAAAATAAACAACAGAAATACCAAATTTACGAAAGTATTCAGACCCTTTGCTATGAGACACGGAATTGAGCTCAGGTGCATCCTGTTTCCATTGATCATCCTTGAGATGTTTCTACAACTTGATTGGAGTTTTCCTGTGGTTTATTCAATTGATTGGACAAGATTTGGAAAGGCATGAACTTGTCTATATGAGGTCCCACAGTTGACAGTGCATGTCAGAGCAAAAACCAAACCATGAGGCCGAAGGAATTGTCCATAGAGCTCAGGGACAGGATTGTGTCGAGGCACAGATCTGGGGAAAGGTACCAAAAAATGTCTGCAAAGTCTCCAAAAGTCTCCAAAAACACAGTGGACTCCATCATTCTTAAATGTAAGACGTTTGGAACCACCAAGTGCTGGCCGCCAGGCCAAACTGAGCAATCGGGGGAGATGGGTCTTGTTCAGGAAGGTGACCAAGAACCCGATGGTCACTCTGACAGAGATCCAGAGTTTCTCTGTGGAGATGGGAGAACCTTTCAGAAGGACACCCATCTCTGCAGCACTCCACCAATCAGGCCTTTATGGTAGACTGGCTGGACGGAAGCCACTCCTCAGTAAAAGGAACATTACAGCATGCTAGGAGTTAGTCAAAAGGCACGTAAAGGACTCTCAGACCATGAGAAACTAGATTCTCTGGTCTGATGAAACCAAGATTGAACTGTTTGCCCTGAACACCAAGCATCACATCTGGAGGAAACCTGGAACCATCCCTACGGTGAAGCATGGTGGTGGCAGCATCATGCTGTGGGGATATTTTTCAGCGGCAGGGACTGGGAGACTAGCCAGGATAGAGGGAAAGATTAAAGGAGAAAAGTACAGAGAGATCCTTGATGAAAACCTGCTCCATAGCGCTCAGGACACCAGACTGGTTGAAGGTTCACCTTCCAACAGGACAACTACCCTAAGCACACAGCCAAGAAAACGCAGGAGTGGCTTAGGGACAAGTCTCTGAATGTCCTTGAATGGCCCAGCCAGAGCCCGGACTTGAACCAGATCGAACATCTCTGGAGAGACCTGAAAATAGTTGTACAGCGACGCTCACCATCCAACGTGACAGAGCTTGAGAGGATCTGCAGAGAAGAATGGGAGAAACTCCCCAAATACAGATGTGCCAAGCTTGTAGTGTCAAAACCAAGAAGATTCGAGGCTTTAATCACTGCCAAAGGTGCTTTAACAAAGTACTGAGTAAAGTGTCTGAATACTTATTTCATATTTCTAAAAGCCTGTTTTTGATTAGTCATTATGAGTTATTTTGTGTAGATTGATGGGGGAAAAAAACTATTAAAAACATTTTAGAATAAGGCTGTAATGTAACAAAATGTGGAAAAAGTGAAGGGTTCTGAATACTTTCCGAATGCACTGCACACACACTACATTGACACTCACACAAAATCCACACACAGACACACACAGACGCACGCATACCGACATGCACACATGCATAAGCACACACAAACACACACACACACACACACACACACACACACACACACACACACACACACACACACACACACACACTTTGTTGTGTTACAGCCTGAATATAATTTTGTGTCACTGGCCTACACGCAATACCTCATAATGTCAAAGTGGAATAGTGTTTTTAGAAATGTTTACAAATAAATAAAAAATGTAAAGTTGAAATCTCGAGTCAATAAATATTCAACCCCTTTGTTATGGCAAGCCTAAAAAGGTTTAAGAGTAAAAATGTGCTTAACAGATCACATAATACGTTGCATTGACTCTGTGTGTGTACAGTCGTGGCCAAAAGTTTTCAGAATGACACAAATATAAGTCTGCTGCCTCAGTTTGAATGATGCCAATTTGCATATAATCCAGAATGTCATGAAGAGTGATCAGATGAATTGCAATTAATTGCAAAGTCCCTCTTTGCCATGCAAATGAACTGAATCCCCCAAAAACATTTCCACTGCATTTCAGCCCTGCCACAAAAGGACCAGCTGACATCATGTCAGCGATTCTCTCGTTAACACAGGTGTGAGTGTTGACGAGTTCAAGGCTGGAGATCACTCTGTCATGCTGATTGAGTTCAAATAACAGACTGGAAGCATCAAAAGGAGGGTGGTGCTTGGAATCATTGTTCTTTCTCTGTCAGCCATGGTTACCTGCAAGGAAACACATGCCGTCATCATTGCTTGCAAAAAAGGCCTTCACAGGCAAGGATATTGCTGCCAGTAAGATTGCACCTAAATCAACCATTTATCGGATCATAAAGAACAAGAAAGTCCAGCAAGCGCCAGGACCGTCTCCTAAAGTTGATTCAGCTGCGGGATCGGGGCACCACCAGTACAGAGCTTGCTCAGGAATGGCAGCAGGCAGGTGTGAGTGCATCTGCACACACAGTGAGGCGAATACTTTTGGAGGATGGCCTGGTGTCAAGAAGGGCAGCAAAGAAGCCACTTCTCTAACGGAAAAACATCAGGGACAGACTGATATTCTGCAAAAGGTACAGAGATTGGACTGCTGAGGACTGGGGTAAAGTAATTTTCTCTGATGAATCGCCTTTCCGATTGTTTGGGGCATCCGGAAAGAAGCTTGTCCGGAGAAGACAAGGTGAGCGCTACCATCAGTCCTGTGTCATGCCAACAGTAAAGCATCCTGAGACCATTCATGTGTGGGGTTGCTTCTCAGCTAAGGGAGTGGGCTCACTCACAATTTTGCCTAAGAACACAGCCATGAATAAAGAATGTTACCAACACATCCTCCGAGAGCAACTTCTCCCAACCATCCAGGAACAGTTTGGTGACGAACAATGCCTTTTCCAGCATGATGGAGCACCTTGCCATAAGGCAAAGGTGATAACTAAGTGGTTCGGGGAACAAAACATTGATATTTTGGGTCCATGGCCAGGAAACTCCCCAGACCTTAATCACATTTAGAACTTGTGGTCAATCCTCAAGAGGCGGGTGGACAAACAAAAACCCACAAATTCTGACAAACTCCAAGCATTGATTATGCAAGAATGGGCTGCCATTAGTCAGGATGTGGCACAGAAGTTAATTGACAGCATGCCAGGGCGGATTGCAGAGGTCTTGAAAAAGAAGTGTCAACACTGCAAATATTGACTCTTTGCATCAACTTCACGTAATTGTTTATAAAAGCCTTTGACACTTATGAAATGCTTGTAATTATACTTCAGTATTCCATAGTAACATCTGACATACATATCTAGACACTGAAGCAGAAAACTTTGTGAAAATTAATATTTGTTTCATTCTCAAAACCTTTGGCCACGACTGTAGTCTTTAACATGATTTCTGAACATCTACCTCATCTCTTTACCCCACACAGTCATTACAAAGATACAGGCGTCCTTCCCAACTCAGTTGTCGGAGAGTAAGGAAACCGATCAGGGATTTCACCGAGGCCAATGGTGACTTTAAAACAGTTACAGAGTTTAATGGCTGTGATTGGAGAAAACTGAGAATTGATCAACAACATTGTGTTTACTCCACAATATTAACTTAAATAACAGAGCGAAAAGAAGGAAGCCTGTACAGAATAAAATTTTTCCAAAACATGCATCCTGTTTGCACTAAAGTAAATCTGCAAAACATGTGGCAAAGAAATGTACTTTATGTCCTGAATACAAAGTGTTATGTTTGGAGCAAGTCCAAAACAACACATCACTGAGTACCACGCTTCATATTTTCAAGCAAGGTGGTGGCTGCATCATGTTATTGGTATGCCTGTAAGGACTAGGGAGTTTTTTTAAATAAAAAGAAACAGAATAGAGCTAAGCACAGGCAAAATCCTAGAGGAAAACCTGCTTCAGTGTGCTTTACAACAGACACTGGGAGAGAAATTCATATTTCCGCAGGACAATCAAATTAAACACAAGGCCAAATATCCACAGGAGTTGCTTACCAAGGTGACATTGAATGTTCATGAGTGGCCTAGTTTGACTTACAGTGAGGGAAAAAAGTATTTGATCCCCTGCTGATTTTGTACGTTTTCCCACAGACAAAGAAATGATCAGTCTATAATTTTAATGGTAGGTTTATTTGAGTAGTGAGAGACAGAATAACAACAAAAAAATCCAGAAAAACACGTGAAAAATGTTATAAATTGATTTGCATTTTAATGAGGGAAATAAGTATTTAAGGTCCAGATGGGTTAGGGCAGTGTGCAGTGTGATTGCGATTGCGTCATCTGCGGACCTATTTCGGACGCTAAGCAAATTGGAGTGGGTCTAGGGTGTCTGGTAGGATCGAGGTGATATGATCCTTGACTAGTCTCTCAAAGCACTTCATGATGACGGAAGTGAGTGCTACGGGGCGATAGTCATTTAGCTCAGTTACCTTAGCTTTCTTGGGAACAGGAACAATGTTGGCCCTCTTGAAGCATGTGGGAACAGCAGACTAGGATAAGAATTGATTAAATATGTCCGTAAACACACCAGCCAGCTGATGTGCACATGCTCTGAGGACGCGGTCAGGGATGCCATCTGGGCCGGCAGCCTTGCGAGGGTTAACACGCTTAAATGTTTTACTCACGTTGGCTGCGGTGAAGGTGAGCCCGCAGGTTTTGGTAGCGGGCCGTGTTGGTGGCACTGTATTGTACTCAAAGCAAGCAAATAAGTTGTTTAGTTTGTCTGGGAGCAGAACATCGTGGTCCGCGACGGGGCTGGTTTTCTTTTTGTAGTCCGTGATTGACTGTAGACCCTGCCACATTCCTCTTGTGTCTGAGCCGTTGAATTGTGACTCTACTTTGTCTCTATACTGACGCTTAGCTTGTTTGATTGCCTTGCGGAGGGAATAGCTACACTGTTTGTATTCAGACTTGTTTCCGGCTGCCTTACCCTGGTTAAAAGCAGTGGTTCGCGCTTTCAGTTTTGCGCGAATGCTGCCATCAATCCACAGTTTCTTGTTGGGGAAGGTTTTAATAGTTGCTATGGGTACAACATCACCAACGCACTTGCTAATAAACTCGCTCACCGAATCAGCGTATACATCAATGTTATTGTCTGATGCTATCCGGAACATATCCCAGTCCATGTGCTCGAAGCAATCTTGAAGCGTGGAATCAGATTGGTCGGACCAGCGTTGAACAGACCTGAGCACTGGCGTTTCCTGTTTAAGTTTCTGTCTATAGGCTGGGAGCAACAAAATGGAGTCATGGTCAGACTTTCCAAAAGGATGGCGGAGAATGGCCTTGTATGCATCACGGAAGTTAGAATAACAATGATCCAGGATTTTACCAGCCCGGGTCGCACATTTGATATGCTGATAAAATTTAGGGAGCCTTGTTTTCAGATTAGCCTTGTTAAAATCCCCAGCCACAATAAATGCAGCCTCAGGATATGTGGTTTCCAGTTTACATAGAGTCCAATGAATTTCTTTCAATGCCGTCGATGTGTCAGCTTGAGGGGGGATATACGCGACTGTGATTAAAATCACAGCTGTAACAACAAAATGTTAAACAAGTCAAGGGGTATGAATACTTTCTGAAGCCACTACACACACTTTCACACTTATCATATGCTTCTGCTAATCTGTACTTCGTTCTTACTCTTATTATTTATTTTCTATCCTGATGCCTAGTCATTTTACGTTGCCTTTATGTACATATCTACTTCAAATACCTCGTATACCTCGTACCCCTCCACACTATTATTCCTCTTGCGTTACTATTTTAAATGTGTATTGTTTATTGCATCATCGGGAAGGGCTCATAAGCAAGCATTTCACGGTAAAGTCTACACACGTTGTATTTAGCGCATCTGACAAATACAATTTAATTTGTGTGTGTGGCTAAGAGATACACATGAGCACCCACAGAGTAATTCTGAATTCTCACCATGTGGTTGGGTTGGGTTGCATAATGTTTTTCCCATTTTTACTAAACCAGTGAATGAAATGCAGTGGAATCAGTGTTATACTGTATGAATACTATTACTTCACCTGCTCATATTGGAGTGATACTGTATACACTGCGTATACCAAACATTAGGAACACCTTCCTAAAATTTAGTTGCACCCCACCCTTCCATTTTGCCCTCAAAACAGAGTCAATTCGTCGGGGCATGAACTCTTCAAAGTGTCGAAAGCGCTGAGCTGGATATCTTTTGGGTCGTGGATCATTCTTGATACACACGGGAAACTGTTGAGTTTGAAAAATCCAGCAGCGTTGCAGTTATTGACACAAACCGGTGCACCGTAACACCTACTACCATACCCCGTTCAAAGGCACTTAAATATTTTGTCTTGCCCATTCACCCTCTGAATGGTACACACACACAATCCATGTCTCAATTGTCTCAAGGCTTAAACATCCTTCTTAAACCTGTCTCCTCCCCTTCATCTACACGGATTGAAGTGGATTTAACAAGTGACATCAATAAGGGATCATAACTTTCACCTGGATTCACCTGGTCAATCTATGTCATGGAAAGAGCAGGTGTTCTTAATGTTTTATATGCTCAGTGTATAATGTTGGTGCACTGGTGATTTGATGTGTTACACTTCATTTCTAAAATTATTGTGCAGTATTTATTCAAGCAATCTAAAACAAAAACAAAAAACTGCATGTGCATGGTTCAACATTAAAAACAAACCTGTCCAATTCCTACAGGGGAAACCTCCTCCGGCTCCTCCTTTGCTGCTTGCTAGTGTCTACAATTTTTTGGTCAAGCGCAGTGACGAGAACAATATAATGTTTGAATGTGAAGGATTAATCCTCCTCTCTTGGCTTAATTAAGGGTCATTCAGTCTCCTGGCCACATTAAGACATGGCACAGCAATCCCGCAGCCTCATAATTAAATGTTGCCCTGTTTCTCTCCAGCCATCAAGACACTTCATCGCTCTCCATCCAAATGTGGTGTGTCAAATGAATTCCTTAAAGTGCAGTAAAATATACTGTTCATATTATGTCCAGTGTTACAGATGTTTTATGAGTTATTACTTCAAATTAATTACAATATGAATTAAATAGTTAATAAATTTTTTTTGTGAAGGATATCTCTGTTAAAAAGCAGCTTTTCTTTGTGCCCGTTCTTGACCTGTTACGACACACCAGGGTGGTTTGGGCTCATTCAATAATACGCGCGCAAACGTGGATATTAACTGGGGGCACTGGGGCAGACTCCCGGCTGCACCAACTCAAATAGTATGGATGGATTGAATTCAGGATTTGTAAATTATTGATGGAACTACTATGGCACTTTACTATTACAGCAACAAATGCAGGCTGATTATTTCACAAGCATGAGTCATTTTTGTTCTATATTCCTAATATTTTTGTTGTTAGCTACCAAACTAGACAGTTAGCTAGTCATGAAGCTATCTAGCTACCTACTACCTCTACCTACATCAGTCAACAGCCAACTAGGTTTCCTCTTGACATAAAATGTATAGCAACAAACCACAGGATTTAAATTAGAATGTCGAGATGGTTGTGTGGAGGATCTGCTTTGACTTGCTTTCTTGTTGGCTCGCCAACTAACTAATGATAGCTAGTGTTAGCATGCTAATGTTAGCTAACTGCTTCTAAAGAGCCTCTTACAAACCACACCTCTTATAAACCACAATTTGAAATAAAAGTGGCTGGCGAGACAGTTGTTGCATAGGTTTGTCCTTTTTGCTAACAGCTGTGGATAGCTTGGCTTGATAGCTAGTTTGCACTTTGCAGTGAGCTCGTTTCTCCCCTAGTCTCGAAAAAGATTGTTCTCCCCAACGGAGAATTAGGAAAAAAGTAAAAAGCTGCTGGACAAATCACATAATCATTATCCAAGCAAATTTGTTTGAGATGGGGTTTTTGAAGTGTTTTTTTTCTAATATGTATGCTTTGGTCACAAATACTGTATGAATATAGGATGAGTCAACAACATTATTTGGCTATGAGTTAACAGAATATTAACTTTTAAAAGAAAGATTTTCACTGGACAATGACTTTAATAATGTGTACGTTTGTTCTTAGGGTCCTAGACAGAGGAAGGATTACCTGTTTTTGTTTGTTTTTATTTAATCACCATGCGTGCGTCTGAAACGGCACCCTATTGCCTATATAGTGCACTACCTTTGACCAGGGCCCTGTTCAAAAGTTGTCCACTACGAAGGGAATAGGGTGTCATTTGGGACACACACCATCACAACTCCCTCTAAGGTAGAATATGAGGGATGGAGAGACTTGGCCAATATCTACTCAGCATGATAGAGACAGCAAGTCAATCAGAGTCTTCAAATGATAAGCAGCAGCTGTATTAAATGTTAATATAATCCATGAAAGTAATTGTTCTCTCATGCAATTAGTGGCAACTATTAAACTGCCAATATACAATGTTGCTGTTTCAATAAGGATGTTTTCTACGCTAATATCCTTGTACTACTCCAGTTAGTCAGCTGTAATAATACAGACAGAACCACAGAAAAATGCTGAGAGAATGTTTTGGTGGCACCTTGGGAATTTTGTGGTTCGCTCATGCATTTTATAACCTTGGCATCAGCATGTTTCATCAATAAATAACACCTATAAGGATTCGTTTTTTCCTGCTCTGTCAAAACTACTACCCAGGCATCTGTGATAAAGCCATGTCTTCTGTAGCACACTGTTGTCATCACGGTGATTACAACAAACTTAGTGGTGATGGTGAGTAATAACATTAAGAAGGTTATTAGAGGGGTTTAGTGTTTTCTTTCCACCTCTCTATATGTTGTCTCTCTGGACTGCTCTCTTTTTTTGTTGTATTTTTCTATTTCACATCATGCTCCCCCCTCTGTATTGAAATACAGACATATGCACATGCAGGCAGAGGGAGAAGAGTGATCTGCCTCCCTCGTTCTTTCTGAGTGCGGTTGAAGGGATTAGCTTCTGCCCGAGTGCTTAGAATAATGATCACTGCAGCGGAGAAACACATTTCCACATTTCAGGAGATAAGGGGGGCTGGCAATCTGCAAGCAGAGGACTTATTAACCAGTTTCCTGTGGCCCATTGTGTAACTAACAGAAAAGTCACAGCGACCGCAGACAAGACTTGCTGGTTTGCTCATGGCCTCCGAGCACAAGGATAGGACCACCAGTCATCTCTAGTACCTGCCTCTCAGTCTTTGTGACACCCATATGTCTGTGACAGTCTGAGCCCATAGCTGGTATGACATGCAGCTCAGACCAGAGGTTGCGCCATAGGTCTCAGAGTGGTGTGGCGGAAAGAATTCTGGGGCCCGTAGTTTTCCCTGATCTGGAAAAGGTTTAATATGGGCTATGATGGGACCAGAGGTTTTCTAATCAGGTCACGTTTTAAAAGATCTGCTGGAAAAACTCCTGGCCTTAGGAACGATGAAAACCTTGTCAAACTGCAGCAGCCGTGTACTTGTTCATATTAATTATATTTTAAATCAGGACTAGGGGGGTTTCCTATACACAGACACAGAGAAAGCAACATGATTGGACAATAAAACTCACAGGGCTGACCTTGATTTTTGCAGGTTTGCATCATGTAGTCCTGCCCTACGCAACTGTAGGCCTAATAAAACATGTTTGCTATTGTGTTCATTGAATAATTTCAGTTAATGATTTTCGATCAAAAACGTCTGTTGTCTAGTCAGCCCAAGTTTAAATATAAATCAAATTTGATCCTAATCACATTCTCACAAACTAATGGCCTATCAATACACAATGTTACTCCTTTGTTTACCCTGGCCAGAGGGACAGGGCACATAGTAGGCTAGACTATGCAGGTACTTTTGTTAGTAGCCTACAGTTGATCAGACAAAAATATCGTTTCCATGCAATGCAGCATGTCAGATCGCTAATGTTTAGGTGTATAGACTGCTACGAAGCAAATCGGTCAAAGAAACAGCCCTTTGCCCCTCTTTTTTTCCCCCAATATATTTAATAAATTAAATCAAAGGTGATTGAAAAGTGCTGTGGCAAATGCTGCCTCGCCACACGTTTTCCGGCCCTAGCTCAGACGTACTGCTACAAAATGCCCACAGTCACAGTATTTATAGTGTACATAAATAAGCGACATTATTCCGTTATCCTTGTTTATTTTTTATGTAGGCTATATGCAGTTTATAAATTGTCAAATAAATTCAATTCACACTATGTAACCAAGAGCCATTCCAACCTGGACTCAGAGGTAGACGTAGTATATGAAAATCCAGGACACTCAAAATAGTATATGTTAGGTATGGTAAGTATTAATTTGTGGATGTCCATCATCCATTTCGTATGATATTTTATGCAAGAAACACTGAACCATGCGTGAAAGCACCAGCTGTTCCGAACGACTGTATGATCACTCTCTCCATAGCCAATGTAGTAAGACCTTTAAACAGGAATAACATTCACACAGATGGATTACCAGGATGGGTACTCAGGGCACGAGATGACCAGCTGGCAAGTGTCTTCACTGACATTTTCAACCTCACTCTGGCCCAGTCTGTAAAACCTATATGTTTCAAGAAAACCACCATAGTCCCTGTGCCTAAAGAACACCAAGGTAACCTGTCTAAATTATTACCGCCCTGTATCACTCACATCTGTATCCATGTAATCCTTTGAAAACTGGTCATATCAACACTATCATACCAGAAACCCTGGATTCACTCCAATTTGCATACCGCCCCAACAGATCCACAGATGACGCAATCTCTATTGTACTTCACACTGCCCTTTCCCACCTGGACAAAAGGAACACCTATGTGAGAATGCTGTGCCCGCCAAGCTCATCACTAAGGACCCTGGGACTGAACACCTCCCTCTGCAACTGGATTCTGGCCTTCATGACGAGCCGCCCCCAGGTGGTGAGGGTAGGCAACAACACATCCGGCATGCTGACCCTCAACACGGGGGTCCCCTCAGGGGTGCGTGCTCAGTCCCCTCCAGGACACCCTTTTCACCCACGACTGCACACGACTCCAACAAAATCATTAAGTTTGGCGACGACATGACTGTGGTAGCCTGATCACGACGATGATGAGACAGCCTATAGGGAGGTCAGAGACCTGGCAGTGTGGTGTCAGGACAAGAACTTCTCCCTGAATGTGAGTAAGACAAAGGAGATTATCAAACTCACCACCATTCACATCGACGGGGCTGTAGTGGAGCGGGTCGAGAGCTTCAAGTTCCTCAGTGTCCACATCACTAAGGACGACCTATCATGGTCCAAACACACCAACACAGCCGTGAAGAGTGCACGACAACGCCTCTTCCTCCTCAGGAGGCTGAAAAGATATGGCACGGGCCCTCAGATCCTCAAAAGGTTCTACAGATGCACCATTGAGAGCATCTTGACTGGCTGCATCACTGCTTGGTATGACACCTGCTCGGCACTGGGCCCGAACTCCCTTTCATCCAGGAACTCTATACCAGGCGGTGTCAGAGGAACACACCAAGAATTGTCAAAGACTCTATCCACCCAAGTCATAGACTGTTCTGTCTGCTACCACACGGCTAGCGGTACCGGAGCACCAAGCGTGGGACCAAAAGGCACCTGAACAGCTTCCACCCCCAAGCTGTAAGACTGCTGAACAGTTAATCAAATGGCTACCAGGACAATTTACATGACCCCCTTTATTATATGCATGATATGTTACGAATTCCAATTTGTTTTGGCTAACGTTAGGTAAGTGGCTCGGTTGCTAACGTTAGCTACCTAGGAGTTAAGTTTAAGGTTAGGGGGAAGGGTTAGCTAATATGCTAGGTACTTGCAAAGTAGCAAAACAGTAGTAAGTTGTTCCTAATTAGATAAAATGCTATGAGATTTGAACACAAAACATTTGGATTGCTAGATATTCGTAATATATGTCTACCCTTCCACCCCGACCAACGACCCTTTTTTTGCCGTAAGTAACCTTATGTAACCATACCAAACTTAAGAAATAATACTAATTTGAGTGTCCTGGATTTTCATTTACTGTGTTACGGGCCACCTGTTGTACATCCCTTAGGAAAAAACATGAATTTCTCATGATCTTATGTGAGGTTAATGTGATAACGTGACAATTTAGTTACAATTTAATCTGATTATTCTCTCATCATTGATTTCATTTACTAATTTCAGCAATTTGAAGGTTTTCTGTATAGTTGTCTAATGTTGGTGGGCCATATTATTCTGTTTTAATGTCACTCCTGAATCACTATGATAAATGCAATGTATTTTCTTGAGTGTATTTTTAACGAAGCCGAGATTTATTGTACATTGAAGTCCAAAGTGTAGGAATAAAGGTGAAAATGTGTTATTGGCACAGACATGGTGGCGTAGCAGGAAGATCGGAACACCGTCAACTAAGAGTTTGTGAGTCAAAAATCCCAGGTGAGGGCATGTTGAATAATAATTTCTGCGTAAATGAATATACATAATGTAATCAAGTGTGTCAAATATATAAGTTGAAAACACTGTGACTGCGTGACATTCCGGCAACATTCTTATGACAAAGTTTTGTTTGCAGGGCATCACCTGTGAAATTTCATGTGACATATCATCACATGTGAAGTGAACCAAAACCACATGGTTTCACATGAGTTCACATTTTGTGCAAAACGTGGACATTTCAAATGAAAATCATGTGTTTTTCTGTAAGGGTTTGATTTTGTACTATGCTTAATTCAAACAAAGAACAAGCTATTTTCACAATTGAATGTCATATCCCTTAACAGATAGCTGAACGTGATAGACTAAGATGATCTAAGGGGAGTTTGTTGATTAATCCTGCATAAAACATAAGACATTATCATGAGAAGAACTTGGACAGTGTAGACCTATTTTCTCTACAAAATATACCCAAGTGAGATTTGTTGTGCATCTCAAATGTCACCCTTTTCCCTACATAGTGCAGCACTTTTGACCAGAGCTCTATTGGCCCTGGTCAAAATTATTGTTCTATGTAGGGGGTAGGGTAGGGTGCAATTTGGAACACAGCCTTGGCTTCTACATCATTAGACAGAACAAAAGCACTTGGAATACCAACAAGGCAAGTCACATTAATAATCAAAGCTGTACCTGCCACAACGCATTTCCAACACACAAGACTGCCATGCAGAAAAACAGAGTATTTGTCAAAAAGGGCTCCCTTTTCCATAAGTGGTGCATTACTTTTGACCATGGCTCATAGGGCTCTGGTCAAAGGTAATGCATTATGTAGGGAATAGGGTGCCATTTGGGACACAAATCAGAGCCAAGGAGTCAAATTTCCTTGTAATGAAAAAGTGGTTGTTTACAAGCATCTAAATTCAGGCCATGAAGTACTGTGAAGTAAGAGAAAACAATACCTTTCCCACATATTGAGCATCTGGTCCAATGTGTTCTTCTAAAACAAAGAATTGGTTCCATATCCAGCCGCGTTTAGGTCTGTGGTGCACTTCCGTCTCGCCATTGGCCAGTTTGGTATGGTTCTTTGTGATGGGCACTTTGGATGTTGGGACATGATGGCTAACCCCATAGCACTTCTGGAGAAAGCAGAGGCAGACCAGTACGGGACAGAGACAGAAGGTTGTGGATATCCTCATGGTGTTTCCTCAGTAAGTTTGTAAATATATCCCAGTGTGTTTTGTGCTACGTGTGAAAGTCCTCCCACCACCGCCGTCGCCACCACCACCGGCCACGTCTGCAGCCTCACGTGGCTCGCAGTCTCGACGGAAGGACGAGGGTGGCACTAAATCCAAACTGGGGAAGGCCCTGTCCGGGTTACGGTAGATCCTCTAAGGCTCATGGCCTAGCCGTCTGTTGATGAGAATCAAGGCAAGCTTCATTTACATTATGGAACAGCCAGGGTCTGGAGAAAAACACGGATGGATTATGGCTTTTGTTTAGTTTTACCAGAAACTGGAGTTGATTATGGCGACCATTTTGTGTTTCCTGGAAGAAAAAAAAAAAGAGAGAGAGAGAGAGGATTTTTTATTTTTTTTTTGTTTTGACTTACTTAATCTCCTAAAAATGTATGGGAGCTGGCCATAATAATACTTGACACACAGAGGGCAAGCATTTTAAATAGATGACTTTGAAGACAGAAAAGAAGCCACTATCAGAACCTCACATTCAGTTCGGAGAACACGAAACACATTTGTGGAGAGTTTAGGGCTGTTACCATAACATTATTCGTTATTTAAGTGAATAGATGACATGTATGTATATTTATTTATTTTTCCCATGCCCCTGTTCACTTGTGAATGATGCTCAGCCTGTGCAGTAAGGCAAGAAACAGCCTTTTTCAAATCATAGTTGCACACCTCATATAGCCTTGCCAAAAGCCAATATGATTCGATAACGTTTGTATCACAACTAAAGTGGCCAAATAGCTTCTTGAAATTAAGGACATTAATCTGCTTTACATTCACGCTTATAGCCTACTGCCATGTGCGCATTGCTGCGCTTATAATGTGAAGAAATAGCCTAATAGTTTATTAACATTTTAAGCTAAAGGTTCTGATCTGTTGCATCAGCCTCATTGCTTTTAAACGTTTTTTTGATGCGAGTGGTTGTATTAAATTGGGGTCTATCGCATCCCACAAAGAAGGACCAGATCACGTGACGGGCATTGGCTAATAAGAATTGAGACATCATAGAGCGCCATGTAAGTGACAGGTGCTTCCGAGCACGGAGGCTGGGAGAAGGGAATTATAATTCTTATATTCAGCCCAATGGCACACGTTTGTATGACAACTAAAGATGCATAAATAACTCTAAATTAAGCATATAGGATAACCTGTTTCTTTGTTAACCACTCAAAACTGAATATTTCCTTGGAAATCTTTCAGAGAAAATATCCTATTTTATGTTCAATTGTATTCTACATACAATAAAATACTTAAATGATGCCACAGAACTAAACAAATATTGTCTGCTAAATGAACTACTGTCGCCCACAACCATATGGCATAGCCATATCAGGGCCTAACATAAGGACAACTCAGAGTATTCTATTCTGTTCTTCTGAAATAGACTACATTTTCTTCATATCTGGTTTCCTTAGACCTGTCTAAAATAAATCATGGATTTATTGTGATGGTGTAGGCTACATTAAATAGATTTATTAGACTTTTTTAAATGATGTTCCAAAGGTCTGCATCAGTGATTTGCAGGCTATGCGTGGAAGCCAGGCGATGCTAAACGTGTTTATGTTAATTACCGGTCAATTATCGGGAGACCGGCAGTTATTTGCTTGACAATCACCAGCTGACAAAATTTCATGACCACCACAGCCCTAGGTGAGTTGTTCAATTATTCAAAGGTTGTCTGTGCTGGTGAGGTCAAAGAAATGGTTTACATCCCAAAAATAACTATATTCCCTTTAGTGCACTACTTTTGACCAAACCTCTATGGACCCTGGTAAAAGTAGTATACTATATAGGGAATAGGGTGCCATTTGGGATGCAGATGTGGTATATTCTAAGTAATAGTGCCCAATGAGTTATGATCCATCTATAAAGCCAGTAGGGGGCTATACTGTAGTGATGTGGTAGGCAACCCTGTTCCTGGAGTGTCGCAGGTACTGCAGGATTTTGTTCCAATTAGGCACCACACCTAAATGATCAGTTCAGTGAATGCCTTCTAGGTCAGTTAAAAACATAAAGTGCCTGTGGCACTCCAGGACCACGGTTGCCTACCCCTGCTGTAGAGACTCACATACATGAGTTGGTGTTTTGTTGAAAATTATCATTTATTTTTCAGTGCTGGGCCATTGTATGAAAGGATTAGTTGGTGCCTCGGCAATCTGAATTATAACCAGGGCAGCAAGAAATACATTTGTGATGATAACGACAGATATTAAGCTACTCAAATGCATGGCATTTGGAGAGTGTTTCGGTAGGCAATGGAAAATGAAAGGGGAAAACACAGTTCTAGTAAATGGGTTTCTTCGAAAAAAAAAACGAAATTGCATATTGAAGGAAAAATGTAAGTGCTAAAAATATGACTATTTATAATGCCCATTTGCTTTTTCTTCCCCTGAAATTTTGCACTTGAATATAATCAAGTCAGCAAAAGTGCATATATCAAAAGAAGTTTTGTTGAAATAATAATTAACTGCTTAATCCCGGATCTGGTTATGGTCTATATGAGTATACAGAAAATTCTCCAGTGTAAAAAAACAAAACAAATGAACACCGAAAGTGTTGAGTCTGTAGACTCTTATTGAGACCGGAACAGTGTTAAATTAACACACTGGTTCGTGTAAAGCCTTATTCAAATATTTCCCAGATTGCCTAGCCTTATAAGTAAATTGTAGTATTACCACCCATGATTTCATTTGACAGAGACATGCATTTTCCATCCTTTATTAAGCATGTGGACCTCACAAAGTGAGATAAGTGAATATGTTATAATAAAAAAAAGTATGTATTTAACACAATACCATAAGTATTTCACAAGGTCTTATTTTGAGGGCCTAGTTTTACTGACTTGCTGGAATGGTGTCTTCCTATGCCATGTTGTAAGGTAAGTAAGTCCAATCTACTGCCAATGTTTGTATATGGAGATTGCATGACTGTGTGTTTCGATTTTATACACCTGTCAGCAACAGATCCAGTAATTTGAAGGGGTTTGTTCAAATATTTTAGCATATATGGTGTATCAACATAGCACATTGCCATACCTACTGCCTCTGATCTGGTGGATTCACTATACACAAATACTGCATTTGTAAATTGTGTTGGAATGTGCCCGTCGGTCTGTAAAAAAAAATGAATAAAAAGGATATCATGCCTTCTGGTTTGTTTAATATAAGGAATTTGATGTATAGCATTTAAGTATAACAAGTGATTACTTTTCCCACCACTGTACTTAAAACCAGATATTTTTATACTTTTACCGAAGTAGTATTTTACTTGAGTGATTTTCTATTAATGTGTCTTTACTTTTACTCAATTACTTTTTCCAGCACTGCCTGTATCCCTATGCTAGACTAAGTAAGCCTATTCTATTATCAGTTCTTTCAGGCTGGCACCTCATGTGTCGCTCTTTAAATCAGTGTGCTAATTGTGTGGTAATCATGCTGATAGGTGGTAAAACAGTGATGTCAGACAGTCATTAAATAAGCAGCAGCTGGCTTAGTCAGTGAAAGGCACCATATCCCACTATCCAACTGAAATGGTGGAAAAGTCAGCTCAGAATATGTATACACAAATAGTAAATATGATTGGGGCTTCCAAGTGGCGCAGTGGTTTAAGACATAGCATCTCAGTGCTAGAGGCATTACTATAAACAACCTGGTTCAAGTCCAGACTGTATCACAACTGGCCGTGATTGGGCAGTGCACAATTGGCCCAGCGTCGTCTGAGTTTGGCCGGTGTAAGCGGTCATTGTAAATAAATTGTTCTTAACTGACTTGCCTAGTTAAATAAAGGTTAAATTTAAAGAAGTGTTCAAACTCACAGATGTTAATCCTTCTGTGATGAGGTGAATGTTTAATTACAGCAGAAAGAGGAAATGAGAGAGAGACAAAGAGACAGAGCGAAAGATTGAGGGAGCCCTTGCCTGCTGTTTATGGCTAATGTTTTGGCCGCCCGCTGAGTGCAAACCCACTGCATTCGTTTCACAGCATCAGCCTTCTGCTGATGTCAACCACCAGATATCAGAGGAGCAAGCGGGTCAAACACATATCACTGCAACATACAGGGCCAGGGACTGAGAGGAAGGAACCACAAATAATAGAACTCTTGACTTTTACACCTCTCCTAAATTGAATGAGGGTGGGTGGCATAGCAAAACGGGGAAGGGAAGGAGAATTTTGAGAGACATTGTAATGCCATTGTGAAATTCCATGTCTACCAAATGAGCTTAATGTTTATTTGAAAACGTTTATCAATTTGCTGCCAAACTAATCTGCATTTCTATGTCACAATATACAAATTGGATGCAAACCAAATCCCACAGTTGAGCCCTAACTGAAATTATATCTTGAACAGAAAACAAGTTTATTTTTATGAATATTCATATACATTTCACACTAATTTGAAACCATTTTTGGCAACAGAATGAATTATATGTTCTGGTCCTCAGGGTGCATATTTGATGGAGCTGACAGCTGAGCATCTGCAGATGACGACAGTTTTGGTTTCATTACACAATCAAGGGAAAGCTTGACAGAAAACACCTCTACATCATCTAATAATTAAGACCTGTTTTGTGGACGAGTGTTCTCTTTTTTCTTTTCCCCTGCTGTCAAACTGAGATGTGCTTAACCACCTTCACAACCTCCATGAAGAGATTCAGGATAGGAGATAATTTTGTTTTCACGCTACAGACAGAAAATTGGTTTCCTGAGTTCCGTTCTAACTGAGGTTGGAGCTTTACAAATTAGGAAATGTGTGGTTGTCAAACAGACTCTGAACATCAAAATCTGCAATCAAATCAAGTCAAGCTTTATCTATAAAGCACATTTTAGACATGGAATGCAACGCAATGTGCTTTACAGTAAAACATTTAAATAAATAACAACTCTGAAATATTTACTACAAAAACAAACAAAATAAAAAAAAAGAGAATGACTCAAACTGAACAACTAAAAAGCACACTAATGAAAAACAAAGCTAAAAATATGTGTTTTAAGATCTATTTTAAATACAGTACCAGTCAAAAGTTTGAACACGCCTACTCATTCAATGGCTCCTTTATTTTGACTATTTTCTACAAAACTATGAAATAGCAAATATGGAATCATGTAGTAACCAAAAAAGTGTTAAACAAATACAAATATATTTTAGATTCTTCAAAGTAGCCACTCTTTGCCTTGATGACAGCTTTGTACACACTTGTCTACCCAGGCCCATCCATGTCTACGCCCCTGATGCAAACAGCGCATGATGACAATTGCATGTCACAAATAGCCTACTAGCCAACATTTTTGCATTTTTTCAATACCTGGTTTGCATACAAATTGTTGCCTTAGTTAGAATTTACTGGTAGATGCCTTTATTCTGTGAGTTGCTCTATGCCAAAACCAGTTGAGAGCTGCACGCGCCTGCTGCCTGCAGATAATATTCTGCTTAAACTAGGCTGTGTGCGGCGCTCATGTGAATATTTTTCACGAGCTCTGTGATTTTATAGGCTACTTTGTGCATGATTTCTCTGTTGTACCTGAGTATACCCTCCACTACACCACTGGCTCTTTGTGTTTTACAAAAAGTGCACTCTCCTATTTGAGTACGCTGGTTTTACAGTTGCTATCATTTCAGAATCACAAACCTGTCACACACTGAAGGCCTATAGGTTCGCCACTGAGCGAACATGTCTATAATAGATAAGGCTGTTAAGATATTAACGTTTCAAGAAAGGAGTGTATATATTTGGCCTGGCGAAGCAGTTTTATGCCCTGACTGAATGGAAGCTGATAATTATGAGTTTTTTACTCCGCTGGTCTCGAGACGAAATGACCAGTCCTCACTGTCTGAGACCAGTCAGGAACGAGTACAAATGTATCTGACACCGAGACACTTAATATGTGGTCTTGAGTACTACAACACTGGCCAGAGGAGCTGAGGTACCTACTGGGTACACAACTTAAAAGCATGTCTGACATTTATTGGGGTGCACAATTGTGGATTGATTTAAAAACCTGTAGAAGAATCTTAAAATGAATTCTAAAACTCACAGGCAGCCAGCGCAGAGACCTTAAAACCGGTGTAATGTGTGCTCTCAGTCTGATCTTGGTCATTGACCGTTCTGCCGCATTCTGTATGTTTCGCAGTTGATCAATGGCTTTCAATGGTAGACCAGGCAGGAGAGCATTACAGTAGTCAAGCCTGCTTGTAATAAAAGCGTTGATGAGTCTTTCTGTATCAGCCTGAGAGAGAAACGGCCACACCTTGGCATGTTCCTCAGGTGGTAAAAAGCTATTTTGGTCACATTCCTAATGTGTGATTCAAAATTTGGTTCAGAATCTAAAATAACACCTAGGTTATTTACCTGGTGTTTTATCTTTGTCCGTGAATTAAAATGTGCGGCTAACCTTGGGGAATGGTACATGTGATTTGTATTTTCTCTGAGTTATGTTAATAGGTTCTAAACTGGATAAATAGGCCAACCCACCTCTCCAGTCTGTCCAGGAGGACATCATGGTCGACAGTGTCAGAATGCAACACTTAAATCTAAGGACAGAGAGCTGTTTGGCATCTGTGTTGGTTCTACGATCATTTACCACTTTAACTGTGCTGGGGGGAACACGAAAACCACATTGGAATTTTTCAAAAATAAAGATGGTACTTAAATTATTTATCTGTTTGAACACCAATTTCTCCATAATTTTTTTAAAGAATGGAAGGTTGGAGTTTGGCCGAAAATTGCTAAGAGCTGAAGAATCTAGATTACTTTTCTTCAGAAAGGGGTTTCACCATAGCAGTTTTTAGTGCAGTGGGGAAAGTGCCTGTGAACAAGGAGCGATTAACAATAGCTTGCACTTCTTCAGATATGCAATTAAAAACTGTTGGGTATGCAATTAAAAGGTGCTGGGGATAGGATCGAGAAGGCAGGTAGAAGGCTTAAATTGTGATATCACTTTCCTGAGCATGTACGTATGTCAACCAGAGAAAATACATTCATAGTGCCTTTGTGAGGTAGGCTTAAGGGGACATGTCAGACTTCTCATCAGGTCTTGCTTGACTGATAACCAACATTAGGCTGGGTATCTTATATTTAACAGTCTAGCCTTGAGATAGAAGCTGTTTCAGTCTCTCGGTTCCCAGCTTTGATGCACCTGTACTGACCTCGCCTTCTGGATGGTAGCGGGGTGAACAGGCAGTGGCTCGGGTGGTTGTTGTCCTTGATGATCTTTTTGGCCTTCCTGTGACATTGTGTGCTGTAGGTGTCCTGGAGGGCAGGTAGTTTTCCCGCGGTGATGCGTTGTGCAGACCGCACCACCCTCTGGCAAGCCCTGCGGTTGTGGGCGGTGCAGTTGCCGTGCTTCACCATAGGGATGGTGCCCGGTTTCCTACAGACATGACACTTGGCATTCAAGCCAAAGAGTTCAAACTTTACTTCACCAGACCAGAGAATCTTGTTTCTCATGGTCGAAGAGTCTTTAGGTGCCTTTTGGCAAACTCCAAGCGAGATTTCATGTGCCTTTTTTCCTTCTGGTCACTACCATAAAGACCTGATTAATGGAGTGCTGCAGAGCTGGATGCCCTTCTGGAAGGTTCTCCCATCTCCACAGAGGAACTCTGGAGCACTCTCAGAATGACCATCGGGTTCTGGTCACCTCCCTGACCAAGGCCCTTCTCCACCGATTGCTCAGTTTAGCCTGGCGGCCAGCTCTAGGCAGAGTTTTGGTGGTTCCGAACATCTTCCATTTAAGAATGATGGAGGCCACTGTTGTTGGGGACCTTCAATGCTGCAGACATTTCTGGTAACCTTCCCCAGATCTGTGCCTCGACACAATCCTGTCTCGGAGCTCTACGGTCAATTGCTTTGACCTCATGGCTTGGTTTATGCTCTGACATGCAGTGTCAACTGTGCAATTGACATGCACGGTCTACTTTTTATAGACAGGTGTGTGCCATTCCAAATCATGCCCAATCAATTGAATTTACCACAAGTGGATTCCAAACAAGTTGTAGAAACATCTCAAGGATGATCAATGGAAACAGGATGCACCTGAGCTCAATTTCGAGTCTCATAGCAAAGGATCTGAATACTTATGTAAATAAGGTATTTCTGTTTTATATTTTCAATAAGTTTGCAAACATTTCTAAAAACCTGTTTTCACTTTGTCATTATGTGTAGATTGATGAGGCCATTTAAAAAAAAAAATTTTTTAGAATAAGGCTGAAAATGTGGAAAAAGTTAAGGGGTCTGAATACTTTAAGAAAGCGTACAATGTCATCTATGTAAATCTAGCAAATTTAAGACTGACTTTATGACAACAAAAATTGACTACTTTGTAGTCAATTGTAACACTAGAATAAATGTTTGACTCATATTGATGCCACATAGGCTGTTTTCAAAACGAGAAGTTGTTTTTTGCGGGGAAGTCACTTTTTAAACACAGATTAGACCGCAAGGTAATTAGGTAACAACTCTGAGACGTTGGCCTGCATGGCACTCAACACCTACCACCACCTCTCCCAAAGTCAACAACACCCGGCCTGGTATGGTCTCTGTATACGTCCTCATCTACATCCCAAATGGCACCCTTTTTGTTATATTTTGCACTAAATTTGACCAGGGCCCTGGTCAACATTAGTGCTCTATATTGCGAATAGGGTGCAATCCCACCATTCCCCCGCTCTCCAAAATGCCATGTGTTCTAACCTAATGTGTTCTAACCTCAACATTGATTACCTGCTCCATTATATCTGTTGCAGTAGGAGTCACTTTTCTTGTTTGTGGTAAATTAGAAAACATCCCTGCACTTTTCAATCCCCCTATATGTCATTTGGCTGTGTGTCCCAAATGGCACCCTATTTCCTACGGACTCTGGTCAAAAATAGTGCACTCTATGGAATAGGGTGCAATTTTGGACACAATTTTTCTCTTACAGCACTGTTGAAGTGCCAGGACATTACAATAAGCACCCATCTGCTGGCCACTGCAGGGAAATATACATAATTTTGCTTTCAACTCCCATTATAATCATCTCTCTCTCACTGTAGCTTGACATAGGCAGGTAGCCTAGTGGTTAAAGCATTGGGCCAGTAACAGAACGTTTTCTGGATCGAATTCCAGAGCTGAGAAGGTAAAATCATTATTATTTATTTTTTAAATAGGCGTTTTCAAATAACAGCCAATTAAGGTGAGCTCCCCGCCCACTCAGCCTACTAGCTCCTTGCCCATTCCGTCTGTCTTTTTCAGACATCATGGCAGTTTGACATGAGAGAAAAACTATTTACACTGAACAAAAATACAAACGCAACAATTTCAAAGATTTTACTGAGTTACAGGTCATATATGGAAATCAGTCAATTGAAATAAAAAAATGTGGCTTTAATCTATGGATTTCACATGACTGTTGGTCACAGAAAAACAGTCAGTATCTGGTGTGAACCCCATTTGCCTCATGCAGTGCGAAAATTTTTCATATAGGGTTGATCATGATTGTGGCCTGTGGAATGTTATCCCACTCCTCTTCAATGGCCGTGCGAAGATGCTGGATATTAGGGGGAATTGTAGTACACGTCGATCAGTGGAGGGTCCTCAGAGGAGGAAAGGGAGGACCATCCTCCCCAGTGAATTTCATAAAAATTGTGAAAACTTAAAGTTATCCTTGTTAGATGAAAACAAAATATATTTACATTGATTAAAACACATAGTTTTGCAATGACGGTCTACAGTAGCCTCAACAGCACTTTGTAGGGTAGCACCATGGTGTAGCCGGAGGACAGCTAGCTTCAGTCCTCCTCTGGGTACATTGACTTCAGTACAAAACCTAGGAGACTCATGGTTCTCACCCTCTTCTATAGATTTATACAGTAATTATGACAACTTCCGGAGGACATCCTCCAACCTATCAGAGCTCTTCCAACATGAACTGACATGTTGTCCACCCAATCAAAAGGATCAGAGAATTGATCTAGTACTGAAAGCATAAGCTTCATCTAGCTAGCACTGCAGTGCATGAAATGTGGTGAGTAGTTGACTCAGAGTGAAAGACAATAGTTGAACAGTTTTGAGCAAATGTATTTATTTAAAAAATGGAGGATCAAGAAAGATAGCGAGATAGCTACAGTTGAAGTCGAAAGTTTACATGCACCTTAGCAAAATACATTACACAAAAAAAAGATGTTGGCTAATTTCTTTTGATTTTCCCATGATGTCAAGCAAAGAGGCACTGAGTTTGAAGGTAGGCCTGAAATACGTCCACAGGTACACCTCCAATTGACTCAAATTATGTCAATTAGCCTATCAGAAGCTTCTAAAGCCATGACATAATTTTTTTTTTTGACATCATTTGAGTCAATTGGAGCTGTACCTGTGGATGTATTTCAGGCCTACCTTCAAACTTAGTGCCTTTGCTAGACATCATCAAAATCTAAATAAATCAGCCAAGTAAATTTCTGACCCACTGGAATGGTGATATAATTCACAGTTAGTTAAATAATCTGTCTGTAAACAATTGTTGGAGAAATGACTAACTGACTTGCCAAAAGTACAGTTTGTTAACAAGAAATTTGTGGAGTGGTTGAAAAACTAGTTAATGACTCCAACCTAAATGTATGTAATCTTCCGACTTCAACTGTATATTTTGTAATTTTTTTCACTTCACTTACTTAGCTAGCAAATGCAGCTAGCTAGTTTAGCCTACTCAAACACCTGGCTCAAACAGAAGGATGCTATGTTAGCTAGCTGGCTATGATTATCCGACACTGGAACGCTTCCAAGTCAAGATACGTTTTGATTATCCGACACCGGGGCCTGCCGGGTTGTAACTGCTAAACTGCTTACTGACTGTGCAATGCACTGCATGATTGTAGTGGGTTTACTAACGTGTTAGTTATTTTAGCTTTGTTGCCTATAACGTTACTTTAGCTAATATGGTGACAAATATATAGGCTGTGTGTAGCAGTTATGATATGATGGTTTGGCTTGGAAAGGTTTAGCCTGGTCACAGATAGCAGATGTGTTGTGCAACAACCTGTTTGTATGTGGCTATGAAAGTGAACAGTTTGCCTGTGATCAGGGGTGAACTCATTCTGACGATTCTGTTGAAAGATATTTCTAAACAGAAGCAAACAGAAAGAAATGGTGATAACAATAGCTGAATGTTTGTTACTACATGATTCCATATGTCTTCTTTCATAGTTTTGATGTCTTCACTATTATTCTACAATGTAGAAAATAGTAAAAATAAAGAAAAACCCTTGAATGAGTAGATGTGTCCAAACTTTTGACTGGTACTGTATATACAATTGTATGGGATTTTTGTTTTACCAGTGATGTTTTACTCACTCAAAAGGCAATTTTACATTTGAATCAGAATAACTGTTTGGGACCTTTAAGTGTGAGAGTGTGATCGTGTCTGTTTTATTCTGTGGAGAGTAAAACATTCCCATCAAAACCATGACCATAATTATCATATTTCTCAACATGCTCCACTACATTTTTTATTATCTGTGTTTTTTTCCTGTACATTGTTTGATTGATTAATCTTATGCTACACAGATAAATAAGATTCATTTTTCTAAAATAATCCAATCAGTTAGTTTGAGTTATTGCAACCATTACTGAAATTGTTCCTGCAATTTAAATGGTTTAGGTTGTCTTCTTTTTACTTGTGGTTAATCCACTATGTGGTGGATGCAAATGCCTAGTTTTGGATAGCCTATCACTGTCTGGATTCTAATTGGAATTCCATTTCACTTTGCAAGCCAGTGTACTGGCCTTGAAGATGTACAGTGCCTTGCAAAAGTATTCACCTCCCCCCTTGGCATTTTTCCTATTTTGTTGCCTTACAACCTGGAATTAAAATGGATTTTGAGGGGGTTTGTATCATTTGATTTACACAACATGCTTACCAGTTTGAAGGTGCAAAATGTTTTATTGTGAAACAAACAAGAAATAAAAAAACTGAACTTGAGCGTGCATAACTATTCACCCCCCCCAAAGTCAATACTTTGTAGAGCCACCTTTTGCAGCAATTACAGCTGCAAGTCTCTTGGAATATGTCTCTATAAGCTTGGCACATCTAGCCACTGGGATTTTTGTCCATTCATCAAGGCAAAACTGCTCCAGCTCCTTCAAGTTGGATGGGTTCCTGCTGGTTTACAGCAATCTTTAAGTCATACCACAGATTCTTAATTGGATTGAGGTCTGGGCTTTGACTAGGCCATTTCAAGACATTTAAATGTTTCCCCTTAAACCACTCGAGTGTTGTTTAGGGTCATTGTCCTGCTGGAAGGTGAACCTCCGTCCCAGTCTCTAATCTCTGGAAGACTGAAACAGGTTTCCCTCAAGAATTTCCCTGTATTTAGCATCATCCAATATTCCTTCAATTCTGACCAGTTTCTCAGTCCCTGCAGATGAAAATCATCCCCACAGCATGATGCTGCCACCACCATGGTGTTCTCGGGGGGATGATAGGTGTTGGGTTTATGCCAGACGTAGCGCTTTCCTTGATGGCCAGAGTACCTTCTTCCATATGTTTGGGGAGTCTCCCACCTGCCTTTTGGCGAACAACGTGTTTGCTTATTTTTTTCTTTGAGCAATGTCTTTTTTCTGGCCACTCTTCTGTAAAGCCCAGCTATGTGGAGTGTACGGCTTAAAGTGGTCCTATTGACAGATACACCAATCTCTGCTGTGGAGCTTTGCAGCTCCTTCAGGGTTATCTTTGGTCTCTTTGTTGCCTCTCTGATGAATGCCCTCCTTGCCTGGTCCGTGAGTTTTGGTGGGCGGCCCTCTCTTGGCAGGTTTGTTGTGGTGCCATATTCTTTCAATTTTTTTATAATGGATTTAATGGTGCTCCGTGGGATGTTCAAAGTTTCAGATATTTTTTATAACCCAACCATGATCTGTACTTATATCCAAGATGGTGCAGCAGTAAGACGTGTTTGTTTTCATCCTATGTAAATATTGCCTTTTTCGTATACATTTAATTATATTTCAATCTCTTTTTTTTCAAATTAAATATACCTTCCTGCAACCCGCCTCACCCAAAGTGGTATGGATCTGCTATTTTTTAAACCTTAAACTGGAACCTCCATCAGAAGCTAGTCAGCTAATTAGCTACTAGTTATTTAGTCATTGTTAGCCTCTGCTAGCGGTCTTTACCTTTAGCTTAGACTCCAGCCGCTTTAGCCTGGATAGCCCGGATAATACCTGCCAGTCTGCACAGCGCGTACCAGCCCTGGGCATATCGGACTGCTTTTTTTCCACTACATCACCAGATTCCTGCCGCAAGCTCTGGACCATAACACCGGATCTTCGCAGCTAGCTAGTTGCTACCGAGTGGCTATTATGGCTAACGCCCTTGTCCAGAAGCATGCACCAGTTAGCCTCGAGCTAGGCCCATCACCCGGCTAGCAAACGAAGTACAACTACAATACCTCTCTTGCCAATTGGCCTGGACCCTTTGTCGACACGGAGCCCCACCGATCCATCACGACTGGTCTGCTGGTCTGCTGATGTAACTTAGCCGATGTGCTCTCAACCGGCCTTTGCGTCGTGGATGTTTGGTGATGATCCATCTGCTAGCCCCGGCCTGCTAGCTCCCTGAACGCCGTGTCTCCCGCTGGCCTAGCGTGGTAACCAACTACCGAACGGCTCCCTGTTTCATCTATTGCTGCTCATTGGACCCTATGATCACTCGGCTACACAGCCGATGCCTGCTGGACTGTTCATTAACACGGTACATTTTGTTTATCTGTCTGCCCCAGCCTTGAACTCAGGCCTTGTGTGTAGCTAACTAGCCCTCTCTGTCCATTCATCGCCATTTACCCATTGTTGTCTTAGCTCTCCAAATCAAGACCTGTGATTGCTTTATGCCTTTCTCTAATGTCAATATGCCTTGTATATGGTTGTTTAGGGCAGCTCTCATTGTTTTTATTTTACTGCGGAGCCCCTAGTCCTGCTCAACATGGCTCAGATAGCCCCCGTGTCCCACCCCCCACACATGCGGATACCACACCTAGCTTAACTAATTCAACAACCGTGTCTTTGTCACTAACAAATATAGTCATGGGTGGTAACTCTAAAATTCACTGGAAAGGCAAGGCACACTGGGACAATAATATTGGAGGCGTGGCTTTCAGTTTGGCTTTTCATCTTCTGGCCACCTGTGAGTGGAAGTGTTGTACCAGTTTAACTGGTCTATGGTTGTTATTTTGGGTGTTTCCCCTGCCAGTTTTATAGTCTTTGTACATGCGTACGAGGTCATCAGACAATAAGGCGATGTAAATGATGATGTGAAGCATGTGACCCTACACTAAGCAATCCTGTCTTGTCAAAATGCTTACATTTTTGTAATTTAGCAGATGCTTTTATCCAGAGTGACATACAGGAGCAATTAAGGTGCCTCATTTAATGGCACATCGATGGATTTGTTACCTAGTCGGCTCGGGGATTCAAACCATCAACACTTCCGTTACTGGCCCAACACTCTTAACCGCTAGGCCACCACCCGCCCAGTAAAAATACTATATGAGGTGTTATTGCATAACACCATTGGTGCAAATTATATACACTTCCTAGTGTTAAAAATACTATATAAGGTGTTATTGCATAACATTAAAAGTGTTAATTCCCTAACACTGACAAAGTGTAACAGTATCAGCACCAAGCACAGTGTTAATTTAACAGTAAAAAGTGTGGCCCATATGCAGTACATACTGCCCCAGTGTTACATTTAACACTGAGCAACCACATTTCCATCCACAGTTTTTACGTAGGTAGTCATACCGGATCAAAACACATCATGACAACTATGATGGAAACAGGAAGTTTCGGTACAATTTTATAAATGCCGACAGATCATTTGTTAGTTCGACATGGTGGGTTCTTTTTGTGCAGGTAAAATGTATTATGTGAGAATGACAGTGGAAATGCCTTTATGCGCAAATATTGATATAATAACCATCATATCAAAGTCAACTTGGAGTCACGTGATTATATGTAGTGTGGTCCTCTCACTACGACTCGGGAAACCATGCAGTTTATTAGGCTAGATGAAATAAGTTATGATCATCTTCACAGGGTGCTGCTTTCTAAAAAATATCGATGACTGCCGTTTGACAAATAAGAATATTCTCACTTTAATCCATAATAATATCATCATCATCATGTAGACTAGCCTACTCGTACAGACTTCCCGCACTGCTAGAGTGCAGGTGCCAACACCAGAGTAGGCACATATACTAATTAATGCAAAAGTTGTGACAAAATTATCAGTAGAGTTGAAAACGCGATGGAAACACATTGAACTTTATATTGTTATTCTCGTACATGAAAACGTAAGCAAAAAAGTACATTTTGTGTTCACTGTCATCTCCGCACAAATTTTTATCCACAACAAGTCAGTCTGGTGGACACTGTCGGGAAAATGTGCATATTTTCTTTATGCAGGTTTTAGAATATTCTCAAGAAAATCTATTGCCAATTGGATGGAAACCTAGCTAGTGTTGATTCAACATTGGATTATTTGCTGTGTACATGCAACCCTGGGAATCGTTTCTGTCAGGTTACAGTTGGTGTAAAGCTGCGTAAGTTTGGCATCCCCCCATTTTACACATGCTAAATAAACAGAGTACTGAGAATACCAGATATGCGTTCCAAATGGCACCCTTTTCCCTATATAGGGAATAGAGTGCCATTTGGGTATTAGAAGGAGCCCCCTTTCCCTCCGCTCTCCTCTCTTCAAAGAAGATCTGGAGCTGTCTGCATTAGCATTTCATACAGAGACACTGAATGTCCTCCTGTTGCCAGGTGGATTCCCTCGTGAGAGGAGGTGGTAAAAAAGGCGTTAGGTTTCACATAGCCCCTCAACAAGCAAAGAGAGAGAGAGCGAGACACCGATAGAGATGGATAGACAGAAAGAGATGAAGAAGAGAGAGAAAGAGAGGAGAAACAGCCAAATATACTGCTTCATGTTGGTCGGACTGATAACGGCCAGTGCAGTAGCGAAGTGCTAGGTGACAAGAGAAAAGAGTGGGGAGGGGTGAGGTGGAAAAAGGAGAGTGTGGAAGCATTGTGGTGGGTGGGGTGAGGTGAGTTTGTGAGTCAGGCGGGTGGGGGGGAGGTGTGTGGTGAGGTGAGTGGGTAATGTGTGGACAGCGCCCTGCGGCTTCTCTCTCATCTTAGTTCTGTAAATCGATGGAGACTCTCTCTCTCTCTCTCTCTCTCTCTCTCACTCTCTCTCTGAGTGTTGGCATGGTCCAATTAGCATCTCTCTCACATTTCCCCGTCTCTGTATTGCACGTGAAGGGCACAGATTCTGACAGGCAGGCCGCTCGGCACACTGTTTTATTATCAGTGAGACACATCAGGCCTCCTCTCTCTCTGCACTCAACACACCACTGACTGACTGATACCCTTGTACTTGATGGATGACTCAAGGTCACTAATTAGTAAAGAACACCCCTTACCTGCTTGTCTAGGTCTTAACTGAAAGGAAAAAACAAAAACCTGTAGACACTCGGCCCTCCATGGAATGAGTTTGACACCCCTAGACTAGTACAACAGTTAATTTTGTGTGTAGCAAATGACACCCTATTGACTATAGTGAATTACTTTTGACCAGGGCCCATAGGGGACAGGGTGCCATTTGGGTAATGACCTAGTACAGCAGTTACACTATACAGTATATGCAAAAGTATGTGGACACCCCTTCAAATTAGTGGATTTATCTATTTCAACCACTCCCGTTGCTGATGGGTGTATAAAATCGCGCACACATCCATGCAATGTCCATATAAAAACATTGGCAGTAGACTGGTCTTACTGAAGTGCTCAGTGACTTTCAACCATCATAAAATGCCACCTTTCCAACAAGTCAGTTTGTAAAATGTCTGCCCTTGTAGAGCTGCCCCAGTCAACTGTAAGTGCTGTTACTGTGAAGTGGAAACGTCTAGGAGCAACAACGGCTTGGCCGCGAAATGGTAGGCCACCTACCTGAAGCAGGTAGGATGTAAAAAACGTATATCCTCAGTTGCAACACTTAATACCGAGTTCCAAAATGCCCCTGGAAGCAACGTCAGTACAAGAACTGTGCTCAAGCAGCCGCATACAAGCCAAAGATCACCATGCGCAATGCCAAGTGTCAGCTGGAGTGGTGTAAAGCTCACCGCCATTGGACTCTGGAGCATTGTAAACAAGTTCTCTAGAGTGATGAATTATGCTTCACCATCTGGCAGTCTGACGGATGAACCTGTGTTTGGCGGATGCCAGGAGAGTACTACCTGCCCAATGCATAGTGCCAACAGTAAAGTTTGGAGGTGGAGGAATAATGGTCAGGGGTTGTTTTTCATGGTTCGGGCTAGTCCTCTTAGTTCCAGTGAAAGAAAATCTCAACGCTACAGCATACAATGAAATTCTAGACGATTCTGTGCTTCCAACATTGTGGAAACCGTTTGGGGAAGGCTCTTTCTTGTTCAGCATGAGGGGGCCTGCACAGACTGGCCTGCACAGAGCCCTGACCTCAACCCCATCAAACAACTTTGGGATGAATTGGAACGCCGGCTGCGAGCCAGGTCTAATCGCCCAACATCAGGGCCCAACCTCACTGATGCTCTTGTGGCTGAATGGAAGCAAGTCACCGCAGTAATGTTTCAACATCTAGTAGAAAGCCTTCCCAGAAGAGTGGAGGCTGTTATAGCAGCAACGGGGGGACCAACTCCATATTAATGCCCATGATTTTGGAATGAGAAGTGCGACAAACAGATGTCCACATTCTTTTGGTCATTCAGTGTATTTCCCACCAGTGTTTGGATGGAATCTGAAATCTCTGCTTGCTCATCTATGGGAGTCCGTAGTTTATATAACAATCAATCTGAAGTTGAAAAATAGTGTCTGGAGCTATTCTATAATTGAAAGTTTACCCATATCTTAACACTGTCTAGACTGAAAATTATTGACTGTTTCTATTGAAACCCTGCAATAAAGGGATGGAGGAAATAGGGTTTAGATAGAACAAAACCAAGTAAATACTTCCTAGGTGTTCTCCAAGCCTTGAGTATGGATTGTAAGTCCCATATAAATCACACCTTCGCCCTTTAAAGTGTCAAGGAGGTATACCTACAGTGCTGTAGTGATTTTAGCACATGGCAACAGTGCAACTCCCCTTGCGGATCTCAAACTCAAACTCAGCCCGTAGGCAGAGCTGCTAACCAAGTCTAAACTACAACTGATTTGAGGAGAAACAGTAGGACCAGGAGGCAGCCCTTAGGTTCCCAGCAGTAGCTCCAGTAGGGATATTACATAATCACTATTCCTCTTAACAGCTCTTTAAAAAAGGAAGGATTTTTTTTTATATCTCCTAGCAAACACTCTCAAATGAAGGAGGAGAAAATCCTAGCAATCCCAAAATGTGAAATTAAATATTAATGCAACATATTGCCAATCATCCATTTATTTTGCATTCTTTCCTCTAGTTTTATAATGTAGACCTTTACTGAAAACATTATTATTACATTTTTGGGGGGCGGGGAAAGGATTTATAAATCATGCTCTGTTCACAAGGATGTTTTTTTTGTAATGTCCCCAAAAGTATGTAATTTTCTCTGTGGCCACAAATATGGAGTTTTCTAACTGACCCTCTAATGCCATTTTCATACCCCTTGGAATAAGTAGAGATCTCGTATATATTATTTATTTATCTCAGGAAACAGCTAGTTCTTTAACTGCCCAGGTGATGGATCTCTGTAGAAGTTTCAAATAAATCCTTGGCTAAGTTTCAATGCAAATCTATAGGCCTACACATACTATTTCTGTCCCTTAAATTGGCAATCGGTGTCATGCCCTGACCGGTATGAGCCTTTTGATGTCTCATTTTGGTTTGGTCAGGGTGTGATTTGGGGTGGGCATTCTATGTTCTAATTTGTATTTCTTTGTTTTGGCCGGGTATGGCTCTCAATCAGGGACAGCTGTCTATCGTTGTCTCTGATTGGGAACCATATTTAAGTTGCCCTTTTCCCCTCCTTTTGTGTGGGAAGTTAACTTTGTTTGTGTGTATGAGCGACACTGTATGAGCGTTGTTCATTGGTTTTGTTTTGGGTGAGTTAAACTTAAATAAACATGTTTTTCTCAACCCGGCACGCTGCGCCTTGGTCCGTCCTTGAAGATAGTGACAATCGGAAACAATAGCAAAGTGTCATCCGTGCCCCTGTTTTTTTTTTTTTAAAGCTGAGGAATGGGCCTGGAGAAATGTAACCACCCAAATTCATAGACAGAGCTGTGGATGCAAGGACTGACCATTCATGATATGAAAGGCGACCAGAGGTGCTGGCTTTGGGGGATGACCAGTGAAATATACCTGCTGGAGCGCGTGCTACGGGTGGGTGTTGCTATGGTGACCAGTGAGGTGAGATAAAGCGGGGCTTTACCTAGCAAAGACTTATAGCCAGTGGGTTTGGCGACGAATATGTAGCGAGGGCCAGCCAACGAGAGCATACAGGTCGCAGTGGTGGGTAGTATATGGGGTTTTGATGACAAAACGGATGGCACTGTCATAGACTACATCCAATTTGCTGAGTAGAGTGTTGGAGGCTATTTTGTAAATGACATCGCCAAAGTCAAGGATCAGTAGGATAGTCAGTTTTGCGAGGGTATATTTGGCAGCATGAGTGAAGGAGGCTTTGTTGCGAAATAGGAAGCCGATCCTAGATTTAATTTTGGATTGTGAGTCTGGAAGGAGAGTTTACAGTCTAACCAGACACCTAGGTATTTGTAGTTGTCCACAGATTCTAAGTCAGAACCGTCCAGAGTAGTGATGCTAGTGGGTGCGGCAGGTTTCGGTTGAAGAGCATGCATTTAGTTTTACTAGCATTTAAGAGCAGTTGGAGGCCACTTAAGAAGTGTTGTATGGCATTGAAGCTCGTTTAGAGGTTTGTTAACACAGTGTCCAAAGAAGGGCCAGATGTCAGGACAACAGGCCCTCCGATTTGACACACTGAACTCTATCTGAGAAGTAGTTGGTGAACCAGGCAAGGCAGTCATTTGAGAAACCAAGGCTATTGAGTTTGCCGATAAGAATGCAGTGATTGACAGAGTTGAAACCTTTGGCAAGGTCGATGAAGACAGCTGCACAGTACTGTCTTTTATGTTGGTATGTTCATTTAGCAGACACTCTTATCCAGAGTGACTTGCTCAAATAAGGTAGAAAAAAATATCACAGTCATAGCAAGTAAAACATTTCTGTAACCGTTACTGAGCATGTTGTTGGTGTTCGTGCCGCTACTTGCCGATGTATTTTTGTATTTTAAAATACAAAAATACATGTATTTTGTCATTTATTTTGATACAATTACAAAATACCATAAAGATCAATGTATTTTGTAATTCTTGCCCATCCCTGCTTGTAACAATTTTAAAGAGTAGCTTTTTGGCAATCCTATTATTTTCCCTGCCACTGGGCTCTATTCAATCTGTATCGATGAAACATTACAGATTGTGTGCTAGAAATGTAAAGGTAATTTCAGAATGACCTGACATATGCAGCGTTTACCGTGAATGCAGTCTCCGTGACTGTGGGAACATAGTATTTTGTCAATTGTGCTAAAAAGCTGAACTTCCGTGATATCGATTGAATAGAGCCCTAGGTTTAACCATGTTTTGAGGCTGTACAGTGTGTTTGTTTACATTTACTTTGCTTACAAAAATTGTAATAAAAAAAGATTTTATTTTGGGTTCGGATGAGGTATGAGTTAAACTAAGCTCATGAGACATATATATGTTATATTCTTCAAGAATCAATGGGTACATAGCATTAATTTAGAAATCCAAATATGTATGGAGCAACTGCTGATTGCCCCTTTAATAAATACACCAAAACATAATCAGCCTTCATCACAGGGTTATCACTGACCTCTGGCATGCTGATTAAAATCATTAGGATGCCATTTGTTAGACTGTGACTGAAGGTGATTTGGAAATGGAAAAACATAATGATTTCACTGCCCCAGTTGTTTCTTATGGAGAGAAAAAAGGAAGAAAAAATGAAGAAATTATGTAAGAAATCAATTTGTCAGCTCTTGCTGACTGACCATGCATTGTTCAGAAACAACCTTTGAATTCATTATTATTACATGAGAAACTGAAGCTAGACAACCCACAGCAGAACATATTTATCTCAGTTTTACCACAATTCCCTCCTACAGAGATATAGAATGAAAGGGTCAGAAACAAATACATTTTGAGAGGTAAATGGGGAGGAGAAACTCCCTTTTCTCTCTTCTTGTTAAATCTGTGTTTTGAAACCCACTCACTCACAAAGTAAGAAACTTCTAAACCAGTAGATGTACAGTACATATCACAGCCGGAGAACAATAACAATATGCTTGTTCTAAGACTATGTTTGTAGGCTAAATGTGTCTGTCACTTTGTCTTTATGCAGGCTACATTTTGACTGCCTGCTCTTGTCTCATCAGTGCTTGATGTTTAATTCCTTTATTTTGATGTATAACTAGTATCATATCGACAGATATCAAGTTATATCATAATGACATGCTGAACAGTAAGAGGGATTTACAATGCTACAAAGCATTGATTATTATGATAAGCAAGAAACCAATTAATTTGCTTATGCTTTGCTAACATTATACATTTCGAAGAGACAAACAATGAACACCAATATTTAGCAACATATCTCATCTTCAAGTTCTACAGCGCAACAAGTAAGGGGAAAGATCATATTCACTCACACTGGAGACACTATTAGCATAACTGTACACAATTTATGGATTGCATTTGTTTCCCTCATCAATCTACACACAATACCCATAATGACAAAGTGAAAACAGGTTTTTAGAAATGCTTGCACATTTATAAAAAAATAAAAGAGAAATGCCTTATTCACAAAAGTATTGCTATGAGACTGGAAATTGAGCTCAGGTGCATCCTATTTCCATTGATCATCCTTGAGTTGTTTCGACAACTTGATTGGAGTCCGCCTGTGGTAAATTCAATTGATTGGACATGATTTGGAAAGGCACACACCTGTCGACATATGGTCCCACAATTGACAGTGCATGCCAGAGCATAAAGCAAGCCATGAGGTTGAGGGATTGTCTGTAGAGCGCTGATGCATGATTGGGTCGAGGCACAGATCTGGGAAAGTGTATAAACACATTTTTGCAGCATTTAAGGTCCACAAGAAAACACAGTGGCCTCCATCATTCTTAAATGGAAGAAGTTTGGAACCACTAAGACTTTTCCTGGAGATGGCTGCCCGGACAAACTGAACAAACAGGGGAGAAGGGCATTGGTCAATGAGGTGACCAAGATTCTGAGTACCTTTGTGGAGATGGGAGAACCTTCCAGAAGGACAAACATCTCTGCGGCATTCCACCAATCAGGCCTTTATGGTAGAGTGGCCAGACGGAAACCACTCCTCCGTAAAAGGCACATGACAGCCCTCTTAGAGTTTCCCAAAAGGCACGTAAAGGACTCTCAGACCATGAGAAACAAGATTCTCTGGTTTGATGAAACTAAGATTGAACTGTTTGCCCCGAATGCCAACCGGCACGTCTGGAGGAAACCTGGCACCATCCCAACGGTGAAGCATGGTGGTGGCAGCATCATGCTGTGGGGATGTTTTTCAGGGGAAGGGACTGCTAGACTAGTTAGGATTGAGAGACAGATGAATGGAGCAAAGTACAGAGAGATCCTTGATGAAAACCTGCTCCAGAACACCCAGGATCTAAGACTGGGTTGAAGGTTCACCTTCCAAAAGGACAACAACCTTAAACACATAGCCAAGACAACGCAGGAGTAGCTTCGGGACAGGTCTCTGAATGTCCTTGAGTGGCCTTGCTAGAGCCCGGACTTTGACACGATTGATCTCTGGTGAGACCTGAAAATAGCTGTGCAGCGACACTCCCCATCCAACCTGACAGAGCTTGAGAGGATCTGCAGAGAATGAGAGAACGTGTTTTTGCTTTGTCATTATGGGGTATTGTGTATAGACTGTAGAGGGGGGTGAAACTATGTAATCCATTTTAGAATAAGGCTGTAACGAAACAAAATGTGGTAAAAGTAAAGGGGTCTGAATAATTTCCGAATGCACTGTATAATTTAAATTCTACAGACCCTACTGAGTATTTTTATATATATATATATATATATATACACACACAGTACCAGTCAAAAGTTTACACACCTACTCATTCAAAACAAAATCTTTATTTTTAACTATTTTCTACATTGTAAAATAGTGAAGACATCCAACCTCCTAAATAACACATATTGAATCATGTAGTGACCAAAAAAGTGTTAAACAAATCAAAATATATATTTTTTTCTTCAAAGTATCCACCCTTTGCCTTGATGACAGCTTTACACACTCTTGGCATTCTCTCTACCAGCTTCATGAGGAATGCTTTTCGTTTGGCCATAATGACGATTGTTATGTTTGGAGGAAAAATGGGGAGGCATGCAAGCCGAAGAACACCATCCCAACCGTGAAGTACGGGGGTGGCAGCATCATGTTGTGGGGGTGCTTTGCTGCAGGAGGGACTGGTGCACTTCACAAAATAGATGGCATCATGAGGATGGAAAATTATGTGGATATACTGAAGCAACATCTCAAGACATCAGTCAGGAAGTTAAAGCTTGGTCACAAATGGGTCTTCCAAATGGACAATGACCCCAAGAATACTTCCAAAGTTCAGGCAAAATGGCTTAAGGTCAACAAAGTCAAGGTATTGGAGTGGCCATCACAAAGCCCTGACCTCAATCCTATAGAGAACGTGTGGGCAGAACTGAAAAAGCGTGTGCGAGCAAGGAGGCCTACAAACCTGACTCAGTTAATCCAGCTCTGTCAGGAGGAATGGACCAAAATTCTCCCAATTTATTGTGGGAAGCTTGTGGAAGGCTACCCAAAATGTTTAATCCAAGTTAAACAATTTATAGGTAATGCTACAAAATACTACTTGAGTGTATGTAAACTTCTGACCCTCTGGGAATGTGATGAAAGAAACAAAAGCTGAAATAAATCATTCTCTCTACTAATATTCTGACATTTCACATTCTTAAAATAAAGTGGTGATCCTAACTGACCTAAGACAGGGAAGTTTACTAGGATTGACAGGAATTGTGAAAAACTGAGTTTAAAACACTTTTGATGATCTTCTGCTGAGGGCAATCCGAAGTGTCCAAGCAAGACAATTCATGTTTCTTTTGTTAGAAAAAGTAATTGTAATTGTTATGTTCAGAAAATCCACCGTCGAGTCGCCCATTGAACCATGAAGAGAAAGCGTTCAAATTATACCTATCAACTTTGCCCAAACAAATCAAACATCATTTATAATGTATCCTTAGGTATCCTTTTATGTATATTAACGATTATATTTCACACGGATAGTATCCTAAATGATATAAAAGGTAAATAAAGAGGAACGCGCACACGGTATCGGAACGCGCACACGGTATCGGAACGCGCACACGGCTTCTTCTATAAGGTTGTTTTCCATGATAAACGCATGAAACACTGTCTAAAGACTGTTGACATCTAGTGGAAGCCATGGGTACTGCAATCTGGGAGCTATTTCACTGAGAATCCCATAGGCTTCCATTGAAAGTTTTTTTTTTATTTCACCTTTATTTAACCAGGTAGGCAAGTTGAGAACAAGTTCTCATTTACAACTGCGACCTGAAAGTGAGGGCAAGTCACAAAAAAATAAATTCTGGACAGAAATTCCTTGGGTTTTCTCCTGCTAGATCAGTTCTGTTATACTCACAGACATTATTTTAACAGTTTTAGAAACTTCAGAGTGTTTCCTATCCAATAGTACTAATTATCCTAGTTTCTGGGCCTGAGTGGCAGGCATTTTACTTTGTGCACGCCAGACTCTCCAAAACCGACACCTCTGCTGCCGCTCCCTAATAGGTTAAATGTATTTGGCTACGGTGTATGTAAACTTCCGACTTCAGCTGTACATACTGTATGCGCCTACATTAGAAACGACAACACGATATGCAGAAAATAAAAGGAACTTAGTTTGATAGGAACATACACATGTCCAAAGTTATTATGTGTAAGGAAAGCAACAAGGAAGGCAAAGCGAGCACCAGCAAGAACATTTTCCAATTCTTGCAAGACTGCGCAAATATATGACTCAAACATAAATTGTCCCCAATTTGAAATGGGGTACTTCTATATGAATTAATGAGGAGGCAGAACACACCTCAATTCAAATTGTTAGAAAATAATTTTTAATTGACAAGTTGAAACATAGCCTATAGATAATTAGCAGGCAGAGCTTGTTAACTATCCTGTTGCGTAATAATCACATTTTGGAACAGTGAGTGCATTCTGACATCACGTGCCTAAAACAACTCACCCTGGGGCGACCGTTAGAGATTAACTCATCAAAAAAAGAAATGTCCCTTTTTCAGGACCCTGTCTTTCAAAGATAATTTGTAAAAAACCAAATAACTTCACAGATCTTCATTGTAAAGGGTTTAAACACTGCTTCCCATGCTTGTTCATTGAACCATAAACAATGAATGAACATGCACCTGTTGGACGGTCGTTAAGACACTAACAGCTTACAGACGGTAGGCAATTACAGTTATGAAGACTTAGGACACTAAAGAGGCATTTCTACTGACTCTGAAAAACACCATAAGAAAGATGCCCAGGGTCCCTGCTCATCTGCGTGAACGTGCCTTAGGCATGCTGCAAGGAGGCAAGAGGTCTGCAGATGTGGCCAGGGCAATAAATTGCAATGTCCGTACTGTGAGATGCCTAAGACAGCGCTACAGGGAGACAGGACGGACAGCTGATCGTGGCAGACCATGTGTAACAACACCTGCACAGGATAGGTACATCCGAACATCACACCTACGGGACAGGTACAGGATGGCAACAACAACTGCCCGAGCTACACCAGGAACGCACAATCCCTCCATCAGTGCTCAGACTGTCCACAATAGGCTGAGAGAGGCTGGACTGAAGGCTTGTAGGCCTGATGTAAGGCAGGTCCTCACCAGACATCACCGGCAACAACGTCACCTATGGGCACAAACCCACCATCGCTGGACCACACAGGACTGGCAAAAAGTGCTCTTCACTGACGAGTCACGGTTTTGTCTCACCATGGGTGATGGTCTAATTGGCGTTTATCATCAAAGGAATGAGCGTTACACTGAGGCCTCTACTCTGGAGCGGGATTGATTTGGAGGTGGAGGGTCCGTCATGGTCTGGGGCGGTGTGTCACAGCATCATCGGACTGAGCTTGTTGTCATTGCATCCAATCTCAACACTGTGCGTTACAGGGAAGACATCCTCCTCCCTCATGTGGGACATGATCCTCCAGCATGACAATGCCACCAGCCATATTGCTCGTTCTGTACGTGATTTCCTGCAAGACAGGAATGTCAGTGTTCTGCCATGGCCAGCGAAGAGCCCGGATCTCAATCTCATTGAGCACGTCTGAGACCTGTTGGATCGGAGGGTGAGGGCTAGGGCCATTCCCCCCAGAAATGTTTGGGAACTTGCAGGTTCCTTGGTGGAAGAGTGGGGTAACATCTCACAGCAAGAACGAGCAAATCTGGTGCAGTCCATGAGGAGGAGCTGCACTGCAGTACTTAATGCAGCTGGTAGCCACAACAGAAACTGACTGTTACTTTTGATTTTGACCCGCCTTTTGTTCAGGGACACATTATTCAATTTCTGTTAGTCACATGTCTGTGGAACTTGTTCAGTTTGTCTCAGTTGTTGAATCTTGTTATGTTCATACAAATATTTAGACATGTTAAGTTTGCAGAAAATAAACACAGTTGACAGTGAGAGGACGTTTCTTTTTTTGCTGATTTTATTTGGAACTCACATGTCAAAAAGGTTAAGTATGCCTTGAATTCCAAATAAATCAGTGTCAGAAGCAAAGAACCCTCACACCATCACACCTCTTCCTTCATGCTTCACGGTGGGAACCATACATGCAGAGATAATCCATTCACCTACTCTGCGTCTCACATAGACACGGCATTGGAACCAAAAATCTCATGTTCCCCGCGTTAGCGGTAAACGCTGCACATGTCGGCTTAATCGGAAATTACCTTTAAATTTCTATTGCGCAAATTGTAACTCTTCAGCAATACAGAATGAACAGAACCCTGAGGCAGGGAAAAAAATTTGAGTGCCAAAAGTTACTTTCCAAAAATTATCACAAGCAGGTTTGACTTTTTGATGTCTATATACTGTAGTATCAGAAAGAATCAGAAATAAGAGATTCTGCAGTTTCTAAATCACCCATCCTTGCCAAATAACTCATAAAATTACCCCTTGAGTTCTATTTCAAATAACATGCACTCCAGGCGTACATTGGCAACACTCAAAGCACAGTAACATATTTAAAATATGCCATTCTGTTCTTTTGAAATGCATTTTCAGAAATTCTTAATGTTCCTTAATACCTTAATGAATTAATAATGAATGGTCTTTGTGATGGTGTTTAATTAATGGATTTTAACACTTTAATTGTGATGTTTTAGTGATTTTCCATGTGTACGTACTGTTACATAAACAAATAAAAATGCTATTGTGTTAATTGAAATACATTTTCTTTGGCATTCTAATGTTACCTTCATAAACATAACCAAATGATTAGTCTTCCGATAGCATATATGAAATGTAATTATTAGACTGTTCGAATGTTGACGTTCAAAAGACGCGTCATTGGCCCGACGGGGGGTCCAACGAGGCTTTTCTAGTGTTAAGTGCCACGACAAATGATTTGAAACCTTGGGTTGAGTGTTTTTAAAAAATCTATTTCTAACCTAAGTGTAGCCTAGTACATGTCTTATCTGGCAAGGTTGGAGAGGTTGGTGAGTGTTAGCGACAAGGACAAAGTACAAACCGTTCTGTCTTCACTGTCGTACAAGTATTGTGCACTTATTATTTTAATTTATCATCCAACACAGCCATTTCTCAACATACCAACCCTCCAAAAACATGATGCCTTCAGTTTATGCTTAATCTTTCACTCTCCAATTAAACAGTTATATTCAATTTGTCTGTAGCCAAAGCTGTATGCTTTCAATAGCATTCTACAAACACTGTCTGTGTTATGCATCAATAAGATCTGTTGTTTGAACTGACATCACGTCAAGCAACAAAGGCTGGATGATGGCCTCTGAAAACACTGTATGGGTACGAAATGGCAATCTATTCCCTTTATAGTGCACTAGCCATAGGGCTCTTGTCAAGATTAATGCACTATAGGGAATAGGGTGCCATTTGGGACACAAACACTGCTTGGCAACGAGGGTGGAAATGGTTGCCTGATTCATTGTTTTAATGACACTTTGATGAGGCTGTTTGAATAGTAAATACTTATGTTTCCATTGTTTGACTAATTTCCTCAAAAAGCTAGGGAGGGATTGCATTTGCTGTAGGAAGTGCTCCAATGATGACTGATTCAGTTTGGCTGAAGTGACTACTATGAGTCACATATGATCTGTACCAGGCCAGTATTACAGGATTGATCCTGGTCAACATCCACAAGCTATCTAGAGGTTACTGTAAAATGTCTCATGAGGAGAGACAAATGATAGAATCCAGATTCTGTCTAGACACTTTCAAATGCCACTTAGGTATGATATTTTAGGGGATGTCAGTTGAGTCTTCCTCAACGTGCATACTTTAAGTACGTAATCAGATAAGGAATTATTAAAAACAATCAAAATATATTCCAAAGGTATGGACCAGGTGCTATAATATCAATCTATACAGACACTATGACTGGTATGGCCTCCACTGCAATACAGTATCAGAGAAAAGCTTTGGATTGTGCTTCAGTATTTATAATAATTTAATAATAATAAATAATTAGATTTTTATAGTGCTTTTTTCACCTAGGTGCTCAAAGCCCTTTAGGGGGAAACTCACCTCATCCACCAACATAGTGTAGTACCCACTTGGGTGACGCACGGCAACCATTTGTGCCATTAAGTTTCAGTTATGCCTCTAGAGAAAGCAAGCTTGGGCCATTAAAAGACATGGTAACTGCGGACACCAGTTCATTGCCCGGTCTACACCAATGACAATCACATTGATGCCAAGGTCTGTGCTTCAAACAAATAATTAAAGACATGCTCTGTTACTTTAGCGACTAAGAAAGTATTTTTGAAACCTCCCGCTTGGGCTGGATGTGTCAATGTGTAGTTCATACATGCATAATCTATCAGAATTACTGTCTTACCTCAATTAGAAACGAAATCACTAGTTTGAAAGCAACTGTTTTCTTTGCGCCATTTTCCCAACATTTCTCCCCACGTGGGCTAGCCCCCTAGCAATTTGAGTTCTAGCCAATGAGGCCTTCCCAGCATTATCCAATGAGGTTGCAAGGCTGTCCCAATGGCTCAGTGGACACAGCAGATAAAAAGAGTAAGAGCAATGACATGGTGCATATATGTGACGTAGTATGCAATTTTCGGGAACCACTTAGAACTACTGGCTAAAACGTATACACAAGTATCGGAGAATCTCTTTAAACAGAGCCACTGATCTAGGCTATGAAGAGATGGGGATAATTCTGCCCTCAAATCAGACTTTCATCCGTGTTCTTACTTTCTGAAGAAAAGATCTAGATCCCCTCAAGCTAGTTTAGAGACATCATGAGAAGTCATGATGCGATTGCTCTTATCTCTTATGGGTTGTTTTCTGGACACAGATTAAACCTATTGTACTGCATTAAGAATAATGCTCAATGGAGATTATTCATTTAAAGTGTTTTGTAGTCAAGCACTAGGCTTAATCTGTGTCCAGGACACTGGCAATGGATGTCCAGGTTGCATCAAGGCATATATTGGTTGATTCCTGATGGGAGCCGGTACAGCATACTCCTAAAGCCATACTAACTGCACCAGCCAAAATTCTCACCAAAATTGACAGGAATTGAATGCAATGATTGAAAGTCAGCCCAGGTAATGCAGTGAAATGTCTCCACAATAGCGGGCTGGAACTCTCTAGTCAGAACAGAAAACATATTCAGTTCCTAATACAAAAAATTATGGCAATACTCTGACTTGTATATGGTACAGCAGCTTGACATACTGTACAGTATATGCATTATTATGCTGTGCAAGGATTTGATGTTCAAAAGCTAGAAAACCTACAATAAAAAAAAAAACAGTGGTTCCATAAATTACCTCACACGTCAACCATTTTACTGTCACCCCTCCCTCTGCTGAGCACACCTTCCTAGACCGAGATTACAATCACAATATCAACAGTGCAAAACTGAGCAGAATCTGACGAGGTAGGGGGGGGGAGTTCTTAAAATGGTTCTTCCTCAGCTCTTAAGGTTCCTTGGAGAACTCTAGCCTGATAAAGAACCTTTGAGTTAAGTGTGAGGTTCTTCACGTGACATCTCTGGTTCTTCAGAATTCTACAAGGTTCTTGAAATGTATGGAAGCCTGCAGATGTGTCAATTTCATAGCACACAGCAAATTGGCCAGTGTTAACTAGTGTACATTTTTTGTGTAACATTTCTAGCATTGATTCAAGAGTTAAATTAACACTAACGAGTTGAATTAACACTCAATTGTGTAACTGTAAAAGAACCCCAGTGTTTGTGTTAATAACCAGAGTTTAACCACGCATACCATTATCATATTTCCCAGCATGCTCTATTACAGGTACATTTTCTTGAATTGCTTCTTTCAATAGCTCTTTTTTTTACTTGTTCATTGATTGATTATTACATTTGATGCTGCTCAAATATCAATAACATACACTTTTCTAAACTAGTTTAGCTGTTTAGGGTAGTCTCACATTGAAAGCTTTTCAACTTTGGCAGTCAATATAAATGTAGGTTGAGTGTGAATAGAAACTCCAAATGATGGATATCCCCACTCTGGCTGGATTCCAATAGGAATTACACATCACTTTGTAAACCAGCATAATGTAATTTGCAGGCCTGGTGTGTCCTATAAACTATGAGCCCTACAGCAGGGCTAATCAATTCTGGACCTGGAGGGATGAAGCATTTCTGGTCTTAGATATTGTGTATGGTTCTTCAAAGAACCACCACATTTATGGTTCTTAAGATACCCAAAAATGGGTTCCCTTATGGCATTGCTCTCAAGAACCTTATTTGGTTCCAACTTGCACCTTTATTTATAAGAGTTATGTTTCTAAAGCATTCCAACACAAGGGCATGCCTGCCTCTCTTTTTAAATTATATTTCAGAGCGGGAGATGGAATCTGATGCGGAGAAAGACCTCTGCTAATAAAAGGATAAGAAATCAATGAGTGAAGTCCCGTTTCCAGCAGCGCATTTATATTTGTGTCTGAAGCTACAGCTAGTGGCGCTGCTCATGCATCAGATATCCTAACTCACACTCACTCGCACTATCGCACCCCTACAGCAGCTGTAGCAGCGGCAGAAGCAGCAGTCCATAACTGCAGCCAGGGAGAGAGAGGGAGGCTTACAACGTACACGCCACAGGAGACAGAGGCAGAGCCAACGAGCTGCAAGTGCACTCATTAGCACCATAAAATAACCTGCGATAAACCCCCTTGCTCCGTTTCTTTGTCTCTCTCTCACACACACACACACACACACACACAGAGAGAGAAATTCAAACACTCATTAGCACCATAAAATAACCTGCGATAAACCCCCTTGCTCCGTTTCTTTGTCTCTCTCTCACACACACACACACACACACACACAGAGAGAGAGAAATTCAAACACTCACACATATTCTGTAGAAACAGCTCAAAGCACAAATGGTACTTTAATTTTTCCATACCTGGTGGGACTTCCTTTGACAGGCATGACAGCTGACAGTTCGTGAGGATGAGTGAGGACTTTCTGTGCTTGCCTCACCATTTTCTCTCTTTCTCTCGCTCCCTCTTTCCCTTTTTCTCTACCACCGTCTGTCTCTCTGGGGCAGTGCTTAGTGCTCGGCTAGCGGAGAGCCCACTTTCTTTCTCTCTCTCTCTCCCTCTTTCTCTCACTGTGGGTGTGAGCAGAGGATTGAAGGAGTGTGTGTGTGTGAATGGTGTAAGCCATCGTCCAATCCAGCCTTACTGCTCTACGGCTGCAGCAGCTCCAGGAGGAGGAGATCTCTGATTGGTCGGTTTTGAGCTGAGTGCATGTCTGTCAGGCTTGCACCACCCTCTTGGTCTTTCACACTACCCTCCTATTTCTCTCTCTCTCTCTCTCTCTCTCTCTCTCTCTCTCTCTCCTATCCCTCTGTCTTTCTCTCTTTATATGTTAACCTTCATATTCATCCACATATTTCTTCCTATTTCTCCATCCCTGTATTCTTGCTCTCCTGTGTGTGTGCGCGCACACACACACACACACACACACACACACACACACACACACACACACACACACACACACACACACACACTGACAAACAAACAAAAACACACTCTCCCTCTCTCAGGTACCCTAGGGCTTTTACTCTCTCTGGCTCCAAAGGGAAACTTAATGAATAATAAACAGAGGAGTGAAAGGGAAGAGTTGGGGGCGGAGGTAGAGAAGCGTAGGAGATGGGCAGTGGGAGAGAGGAGAGAGAGAGATAGAGGTCCTTCAGGACCATGGCACATTGGAGAGATAGAGAGAGGGTTACTTTGGAGGTGTTCACCCATCAAGTAGACAAGAAGAGAGGAAGAGAATAGAAGACGTGGCAAATTGGAAGAGGACAGGGGATAGAGGGATGAGGTGGAGGAGTGGAGGTGTCTAAATAAAGAAGGCGCTTGGTGAAGAGACAGATTACACTCCAGAGACAAGGAGGGAGGCTTGGGTTGAGAATAGAGGCAGGAGGAGAAAATGGATGTTGAAAGACAGGGGGACTCACAAGAAGACGTCACAGGAACAGCCTCTTCTTAACAAAGTGCTCCCTCTCCTTCATCTATCTTCCAGACCCAGTTCTCTCAGACAGACCAGAAGTATTTCTCATTTACTAAAGAGTTTAATCTGCATACTACTAGCTAAACATTTCTGAAACGTAGGATGTGTTTGAATGTTTGAAAAGAAACAGTACATAAAAGGTTTTCAAAACTATTTTTAGATGAACTGCCTTACAGAGTATATTAAATGGTTTGGTTGTTTTGGAGGATTTTGGCAATTTTTGACTCTGATCCATTCTGCATTCATATGATACACGCATCTAATGACTGGGTGGGCTATAATAGAAACTAAATGGAGATTATTGATGGTTTATTGATGTGGGTCAGTAAGCCACCTGGTTGCAGTCATACATGAATGTTAAGTCCTGTGATGAGAGCTGTGGACTTAATGATATGGTCCATGGGTCTTTGAGGGATACTTGTGTTGATCTAAGAGTCCTTTCGCACCTGGATCTTTATTTTTTATATTTCACCTTTATTTAACCAGGTAGGCCAGTTGAGAACAAGTTCTCATTTACAACTGCGACCTGTCCACGATAAAGCAAAGCAGTGCGACAAAAACACAAGAGTTACACAAATAAACGTACAATCAATAACACAATAGAAAAATCTATGTAAGGTGTGTGCAAATATAGAAGAGTAGGGAGGTAAGGCAATAAATAGGCCATAGAGGCGAAATAATTACAATTTAGCATTAACTCTGGAGTGATAGATGTGCAGATGATGTGCAAGTAGAGAAACTGGGGTGCAAAAGAGCAAGAGGATAAGTAACAATATGGGGATGAGGTAGTTGGGTGTGCTATTTACAGATTGGCTGTGTACAGGTACAGTGATCGGTAGGATACTCGGACAGCTGATGCTTAAAGTTAGTGAGGGAGATATAAGACTCCAGCTTCAGTGACTTTTGCAATTCATTCCAGTCATTGGCAGCAGAGAACTGGAAGGAAAGGCGGCCAAAGGAAGTGTTGGCTTTGGGGATGACCAGTGAAATATACCTGCTGGAACGTGTGCAACGGGTGGCTGTTGCTATGGTGACCAGTGAGGCATAAGGCAGGGTTTAACCTAGCATAGACTTCTAGATGACCTGGAGCCAGTGGGTTTGGCGACGAATATGTAGTATGTAGTGAGGGCCAGCCAACGAGAGCATACAGGTCGCAGTGGCGGGTAATATATGGGGCTTTGGTGACAAAATGGATGGCACTGTGATAGACTACATCCAATTTACTGAGTAGAGTGTTGGAGGCTATTTTGTAAATGACATCACCGAAGTCAAGGAGCGGTAGGATAGTCAGTTTTACGAGGGTATGTTTGGCAGCATGAGTAAAGGAGGCTTTGTTGCGAAATAGGAAGACTATTTTAGATTTAATTTAGGATTGGAGATGCTTAATGTGAGTCTGGAAGGAGAGTTTACAGTCTAACCATACACCTAGGTATATGTAGTTCTTAAATGATAGCTCTCTAAATATGCTCACCAACCGGGCTAATTGTAGGAGAAAACATTACAGATGAGAAAACATCAAATTACTTTGTCCTTCCGAAACCGTTGACACTGTAATGAGTAATGACTGGCCACCAAGTTAGCATTTAACCACATAGCATTTCCTTACAGACACCACACCACAGTGACTAAACGTGGCCATTTTGTTTTTCAAATAAATCGAATTACAAACTGTCACTTTGTTCAAACCAAGGGCATCCACCTCACTGCCTGCTCATTCGGCTTTAAGAGGTTAAGCCCTGGCCACTGACTTCAAAGCTGGTCTGCCATTTTGTTAGCTCAAACACTGAGTGAGCGAGTGTGACCATGGATTCATGGATTCATGTAGTGTGAGATGGTTGTGTGTTGCTGTGGTTGGTCCCCTCCATAAGAAACACTTGTGTCAATTAATCACAGCTAAGCAGAACAGAGAGATTATGCAGTCGACTGAATTTCATTTCAAGCTGATGGTTTGTGGTTTAGGTGGGTGTGTGCGTGGGACATGCTGGGGACACAGACAAATGGCCAACTCTGTGGGCTCCAGCATCAGTGGAGCTATGGAGAGACATCATCGGGCTGGAATAAAGAATGTGTCTTCCTCCCATAACTCGTCTAATTTATGTGATGCTGGACAAGTATCAAGGTTAAACTGCATTTTTCCATTAAAAAGCGATACACCATTGTTTCACTGCAGCAATGGAGGAAATACAGTGAATAATGTTACCCTTGGGCAAATAATCCAACAAATGATAAGAAATAGCTACCAGACTATTCTACAGAAATATAGTGCATTCGTTAAGTATTCAGACCCATTCACTGTTTCCACGTTTTGTTACGTTACAGCCTTATTCTAAAATGGATGAAATAGTTTTTTCCCTAACATCAATCTACACACAATACCCCATAATGACAAAGCAAAAATATACAAAATATTTACGGAAATATCACATAAGTACTCAGACCCTTTACTCAGTACTTTCTTGAAGCACCTTTGGCAGCGATTACAGCCTTGAGTCTTCTTGGGTATGACACTACAAGCTTGCCACGACTGCATTTGGTGTGTTTCTCTTTTTCTTCACTGCAGATCCTCTCAAGCTCTGTCAGGATGGATGGGGAGCGTCGCTGCACAGCTATTTTCAGGTCTCTCCAGAGATGTTAGATCGGGTTCAAGTCCGGGCTCTGGCTGGGCTACTCAAGGACATTCAGAGACTTATCCCAAAGCCACTCCTGCGTTGTGTTTGCTGTGTGCTTAGGGTTGTTGTCCTGTTGGAAGCTGAACCGTCGCTCCAAGTCTTAGGTCCTTAGCGCTCTGAAGCAGGTTTTCATCAAGGATCTCTCTGTATTTTGTTCTGTTCATCTTTCCCTCAATCCTGATGAGTCTCCCAGTCCCTGCCGCTGAAGAACATCCCCACAGCATGATGCTGCCACCACCATGCTTCACCATAGGGATGGTTCAAGGTTTCCTCCAGATGTGCCGCTTGGCATTAAGGCCAAAGAGTTCAATCTTGGTTTCATCAGAATCTTGTTTCTCATGGTCTGAGAGTCCTTTAGGTGCCTTTTATAAAACTCCAAGTGGCCTTTCATGTGCCTTTTACTGAAGAGTGGCTTCTGTCTGGCCACTACCATAAAGGCCTGATTGGTGGAGTGCTGCAAAGATGTTTGTCCTTCTGGTAGGTTCTCCCATCTCCACAGAGGAACTCTGTCAAAGTGACCATCAGGTTCTTGGTCACATTCCTGACCAAGGCCCTTCTCCCCCGATTGATCAGTTTGGCTAGGCGGCCAGCTCTAGGAAGAGTCTTGGTGGTTCCAAACTTCTTACATTCAAGAACGATGGAGGCCACTGTGTTCTTGGGAACCTTTAACGCTGCAGAAATGTTTTGGTTCCCTTCCCCAGATCTGTGCCCCGAGGAGCTCTACGGACAATTCCTTCGACCACAGGGCTTGGTTTTTGCTCTGACATGCACTGTCAACTGTGGGACCTTATATAGTGTCATGACTGTCCTGTGAGGATCACAATGGGTCAGATCAGCTTGGCAATGGCTGACAATAACCAGACATTCTCTCACCCGCAGAGGGGAGGAGGGAATTGGTGTGGGGTTTTTGACACATCCAAACCCGGTCGTAAATTAAGAAGGAGAGGACTCTCTCCATACCCTCCGATATTGGCTAAAGGAATGTCCCTTTGTCTCTTTTGCCTGGCCAAAACTCTAACGTCCAAAAAGTGGATAATAGTACAATAATTCTAACATGAAGAATGTGGGAGATGTAGAAAGCTAATGTCATATTGTTTTTAATTTTGTGATGTCATTAAAAACTGTATGGACAAAATACTGTAACTTGGAAAGGATACCGTATTTATCTGTCACGTTTCCATCCAATACGTTGTGCATATGATATGAAAAACGAGGAAAGTATTTTTGTTAAGATAGGAATGGATAGGATTTTAGGAGTCATAAGAGATAACTTCTAAGGGGACCCAGCCGTCCCCTTTGACCAGAGTGCATAAAAAGCCTTGGTAATTAATTTAACATTAGACCAGAAGATGTGAGGCGGAGAGCTACACGTTTGAAGTTTTGAACCTCAACACAAGGTGAGGAAAATGTACTTACATACCAGACCAGGACATCGCCAGTCTGCAGCTGCGTGTGTAAAGTGGTTCAAACTCTGATTATCCACACGAGGTGGAGAAAACTCCCCTATCAGACAATCACTGGTACAGCTAAGAAGTTCTGAGGAAACACCCTTTGGAGACCGGACAACTAAGAAAATGGACATTGTGACCTCTGGTAGACAATCAGAGCATGTACAAGTGGGCCCAACCAAACCCTTTTCAAGAAGGGTTGGTTCCGACCAAGATAAACGACGAACAAAGGCATTTCAAATACATTAATGATTTCTTACTCCAAACGGGCGGCAGTTCGTGTGCAAAGTATATGATTAATGGGAGAAACGTTATAGAATGTGTCCACAATAAGTGTCCCCTTTTCTCTCTCTCTTTTCCCCACCTCCCTTCATTCGTTGTGTATAAGCCGCCATTTTTTTGTCAGTCCACTAGGGACCTTTGTCTCATGTACAGTGGGGAAAAAAAGTATTTAGTCAGCCACCAATTGTGCAAGTTCTCTCACTTAAAAAGATGAGAGAGGCCTGTAATTTTCATCATAGGTACACTTCAACTATGACAGACAAAATGAAGAAAAAAAATCCAGAAAATCACATTGTAGGATTTTTTATGAATTTATTTGCAAATTATGGTGGAAAATAAGTATTTGGTCACATACAAACAAGCAAGATTTCTGGCTCTCACAGACCTGTAACTTCTTCTTTAAGAGGCTCCTCTGTCCTCCACTCGTTACCTGTATTAATGGCACCTGTTTGAACTTGTTATCAGTATAAAAGACACCTGTCCACAACCTCAAACAGTCACACTCCAAACTCCACTATGGCCAAGACCAAAGAGCTGTCAANGCATTGAAGATGAAACGTGGCTGGGTCTTTCAGCATGACAATAATCCCAAACACACCGCCCGGGCAACGAAGGAGTGGCTTTGTAAGAAGCATTTCAAGGTCCTGGAGTGGCCTAGCCAGTCTCCAGATCTCAACCCCATAGAAAATCTTTGGAGGGAGTTGAAAGTCCGTGTTGCCCAGCGACAGCCCCAAAACATCACTGCTCTAGAGGAGATCTGCATGGAGGAATGGGCCAAAATACCAGCAACAGTGTGTGAAAACCTTGTGAAGACTTACAGAAAACGTTTGACCTCTGTCATTGCCAACAAAGGGTATATAACAAAGTATTGAGATAAACTTTTGTTATTGACGAAATACTTATTTTCCACCATAATTTGCAAATAAATTCATTATAAATCCTACAATGTGATTTTCTGGATTTTTTTTCCTCATTTTGTCTGTCATAGTTGAAGTGTACCTATGATGAAAATTACAGGCCTCTCTCATCTTTTTAAGTGAGAGAACTTGCACAATTGGTGGCTGACTAAATACTTTTTTTCCCCACTGTAGTATGTGTGTGTGTGTATTCTGTGTTATTATTTAGTTAGCTAGTAAATGAATAATAAAATACATTTGTATAGTACTGAAAAATTAGAAAGGCTGGGGTTTTTGCAGATCCAAGAAGGTTATGACTGTTCAGAATTATGAAATGATAAGAGGTTATGATTAATATTTTGACTGTTTTATGGATGTTATCGAGTTTAATTCGGGAGATGGTAACTATTTAAACATCTTGCGTGGTGCCCCAAATCCTAATGAGTTAATTGTTACATGATTGATTTAAATCGGGTAACAATTAAACATAGAGGATTAAATAGTCATCAGATTAATGCAAGTAAAGTCACAACAATAGACAGATGTGTGCCCTACCAAATAATGTCCAATCAATTGAATATCTCACTGGTGGACTTCAATATAGTTGTAGAAACATCTCAAGGATGTTCAATGGAAACAGGATGCACCTGAGCTCAATTTGGAGTCTCATAACAAAGGGTCTGAATACTTATGTAAAAAAGGTAAGTTTTATTTTTTATATAAATTAGGAATATCTTCTAAAAACCTGTTTAGCTTTCTCATTATGGGGCATTGTGTGTAAATGGCTGAGGATTATAATTTACTTAATCCTTTTTAGAATAAGGCTGTAAACATACCAAAACTGGGAAAATGTCAACGGGTCTGAATACTTTCCAAAGGCACTGTATATACAAAAGTATGTGGACACCCCTTCAAATTAGTGGATTTGGCTATTTCAGCCAAACCCGTTGCTGACAGGTTAATAAAAATCAACCACACAGCCATGCAATCTCCAAAGAAAGTGCTGTTACTGTGAAGTGGAAATGTCAAGGATCAACAACGGCTCAGCCACAAAGTGGTAGGCCACATAAGCTCACAGAACGGGACCGCCGAGTGCTGAAGCGTGTAGCAAAGTAAAAATAGTCTGTCCTCACTACCGAGTTCCAAACTTCCTCTGGAAGCAACGTCAGCACAATAACTCTTCATCGGGAGCTTTGTGAAATGGGTTTCGATGGCTGAGCAGCTGCACACAAGCCTAAGATCACCATGCACAATGCCAAGTGTCGGCTGGAGTGGTGTCAAGCTTGCCACCATTGGACTCTGGAGCAGTGGAAATGCTTTCTCTGGAGTGATGAATCACGCTTCACCATCTGGTTGTCCAATGGACAAATCTGGGTTTGGTAGATGCCAGAAAAACGCTACCTGCCCCAATGCATAGTGGCAACTGTAAAGTTTGGTGGAGAAGGAATAATGGTCTGGGGCTGTTTTTCATGGTTAGGGCTAGGCCCTATCTTAATGCTACAGCATACAATGACATTATAGACGATTCTGTGGATCCAACATTGTGGCAACAGTTTGGGGGAAGGCCCACTCTTTTCAGCAAGACAATGCCCCTACGCAAAGCAAGGTCCATACAGAAATGGTCGAGATCAGCGTGGAAGAACCGGCCTGCACAGAGCCCTGACCTCAACCCCAACGAACACCTTTGGGATGAATTGGAATGCCGACTGCGAGCCAGGCCTAATTGCCAACATCTGTGCTAACGTCACTAATGCTCTTCTATCTGAATGGAAGCAAGTCCCCGCAGCAATGTTCCAACATCTAGTGGAAAACCTTCCCAGAAGAGGGGAGGCTGTTATAGCAGAAAAGGGGGACCAACTCCATATTAATGCCCATGATTTTGGAATGAGATGTTCGATGAGCAGGTGTCCACATACATTTGGTAATGTAGTGTATATGTAATTTGACTTATGAGTCCAATATACACTGAGCATACAAAACATCAGAGGTGGGACCAAGTCACTATTATTTGAGTCAAGTAGAACGGGTCAAGACTCGAGTCAAATCCAAGTAATGCTTTCTAAGAGCAAGTAAAGTCGAGTTGAGTTACAAGTTTAAGTCAAGTAAAAAAAATCTATAAATGCAATGTCTTGTTCAATTACAAATCTTTGTTTATTTATTGAGGCTACCAGACAGCCCTTTTCATTATCTTGTCTACAACACATTTTCATTAGCCTATGTATTTGTAAAATAGGGACCTTGTAGTATTCACAAGGGCATGAAATCAGAAGAAGGCAATGCAGGTTGACATGCTCAGTGTAGATTTATCATACAAAATATACCAGTAGATTTACCAAATATGCATGGGCAAAAGCCCAAAAGAAATAGCCTCTGTATCAGGTAGAGGGCAAGACTCTACAACCTTGTTCCCCCTGAGAAACCAAATATGTCTAAAAGGAGGTCAAAGAAGTAGGCCTACATAATATATGCACTTTGCCCCCAGGACCATACAATTACCCAATTGGCAATTACAATCAACAGTTTCCCCTGTGTATCAACAATGGTCCACCACCCAAAGGACATCCAGCCAACTTGACAACTGTAGGACGCATTGGAGTCAACATGGGCCAGCATCCCTGGGGGGGTGCAACTCAATATTAGGAAGCTGTTCCTAATGTTTGGTATACTCCGTGTATAATGCCCAATAAGTACTGCCTTGTACTGTAGCTATATAACTACTCTACTGGTGGAATTGATTTAACCCTTTGACGCGTACAATCACATATTTATCATCATTGTTCTGTGGTCCCTGCAGCGAACCATTGCAAATATGTGATTGGAACAGCAGCAACAGAATTTATGATGCAACAAATGCGTCTAAACAGCATTGTTGTCTGAAGAGCATCTAAACAATGTTTTGTACTGATGGGAAACAAAGGTCTTTATAACTATATTCCTCAAATTGACCTTGTATTGTAAAAGATAAATGTAAACTTCATCATCCAAGCATCACACGGAACACATCTACAACCAAACTCATTCCATAAACCAGTCTAAATAACAAAAACAAAACAAATAAACAAAAAAACTAAGCGACCTAACAGCTAGACTTGTTTACTATGTACAACATATCTGGTGAGCACAAGGGAGAAATGTAATATTGTTTATAAAAGAGATGTGTGTCAGCTAAGCTAACAGCAGCTAAATTCTTTCGGATGCCAGCAATGTTTGTTTATGACAAGCAAAAACTCCCTAATCCCACTATATGGCACAAATAAGTCAAAGATGGCTGCGCCCATTGCCTGAAATTGGTTTGGACACTTTTCAGCATATTACAAGTCTTCAATGTACTTAATACAGTGTATACAACAACCAGAGCATGACTTGACAAGTCGTTTACAGTTTATGACAAATCACAAAGGAAATAAAATGTTGTCTCTACATTTATTCAATTTAAAAACCACAATTTTCACCCCACAGATCTGATTGGGAAAAAAAACTATTGAACGGTCATCCTCTTTCTAGAGCTCTGACTTTCCAACATGAAGATCATTGAAGTCATGATTTGACCTCAGATTTTTCTGAGTTCCCAATTGTCTTGAATGCTCCATAAGTCTGTCGAGTGAACTATCCCTTCACCTCGTTTTGTTATAACATCTTTGGTCTGACAGACGCCTTACATGTTAACCAGAATGCATTGTATGATGTCAACTAACATGGCACCACACAAAGCTGGCAAATAGCTTAGCATTAGCTCATCATAATCAGTACAACCTTCAAAAAAGTATTTTACACACATTACAATCTATGCAAGAATTGGAATGCATGATTTGAAAACGTGAATTAAACAGTAAATACATTACACTCCATACATATGGCATGCTATAGTAGGAGCCGCAACAAGTAATACAGAAAATAAGGCACTTTCTTTGATAGGAATGCACACATGTTCACCACAATGAAGCCAATGCGGGTGCTATCCAGAAAATGTGCCAGGTAGAAAAGGTTTGTGCAATGACTTTTCTGACTAGAGATGCGCAAATGTCTGAATACTTGATCTGGGGAAACACTGGGGAAGTGCTTGGGCTCTAGTTAAAAAAGTTTATCCGGCTCAGTAAAGCCTCAAACATAAATTGTCCGCAATGTGAAATGGGCTACTTCTTATGTGAATTATTGAGGAAGTGGAACACACCTCAATTCAAACTGTTGTTAGAAAATAATTTGAAATTGACAAGTTGAAACATAGCCTATATATAATTAGCAGGCAGCATGGGCTAACTGTCCTGTTGCGTAACAATCACGTTTTGGAACAGTGAGTGCATTCTGAAATCATGCGCATAAAAAAAACTCGCTGGGGCGACTGTTAGAGATATTTGGAACTCACACGTGAAAAAGGTTAACTTGTAAATAATGAGTTTCTTTTCCCATAATAATGAATGACAACTGTATGCAGACATGTCGATAGACTTAGTATAAACCAGCTTTTAGTCATGAAATATTTGATTGTTTAGACATGGTCTCACGTGAATCCTTAAGGAGACAGGTGGGGATAAGGCTTACGAGGGTGTGAACGATGCTGAATGAGTGTAGACAAAGAAGAGCTCTAGTAGGTGTACCAAAACATTCAAGTGCCATTTTCTCAAAAGTGGGGATACATGTTTATCAAATTTCAAAGCAGAATTACTTTCCCTATTGTTCCTCAATTGTAGTGTATGATATACCATGTTTTAGCTCTGTGTCTCTACTTTTATTCAATTTAAAAACCACCATTTCAAATTTTGCTACAGCCGGTTGGTCACATATTCTATTTTTTTATTTACATTATCGGCTTCAGACGAGTCCCAAGAAGCTTGTGGGAGTTGTAGAGCAAAACAGATATCGTGTTCATGAGTCTCATCTTTCCATAGGGGGGTCATAACAGTTGGCCAAACTGTTAGGACGCTGCAAACGATTCTGTGAGGAGACCGATTTTCGGGATGTCTCATGGTCTGACAAACATCTGCTCTAGCTCTGTCACTTTTAACCGCAGATGCAGAAGTGAGACACAGGCGGAATTGGTGGATTGAGATGCATCCAATGCAAAAAAACCCCAGATATTTCTAGCTTAAACTGACAGATTTTTATGGGGATTTTTTTATTTTGCTAATTGGATTTCCGCCGGGGCACGGACATCAACCTTAGGGGGTTAAACTGCGCAGTGGTTATTGTACCCCCGGGGAAACACTAAAGATGTTCTACATTTATATTTTAATTAAATGCAATGTTTCACATCACCTCTCAAACAATAATGTGTAATGCATATATGTATCAATATGATGCAGTATGTCACTTTGTTTTTGTTATTCGACATTTGTGACAGTCTTTTCAGTCTTATGTTCCAACATTTGAAATTGAGTTTGTTATCTTGGATAAAAGTACAGACTCAGAGCTTCAAAATGGCATATCATACACTATAGTTGGAGGAAACATGGGGAGGCAGTGCTGCTTTAGAAGTTGATAAACATATAATTACATTTAGTAGAAAAAAGGCATTGAAACATTTTGCTGTGATTTTCACACTTGCTCTACTTTAATCCGTGGGAAACATATTTAGAAAATTGCCAAAATGTATTCTCTGAACATTATCTCACCAAGTTATGCCAATAGGAAAACCATTTACAGTATTCAATTGCCTATTGTTGTATAATAAAGATAACCTTTCACATTGAACAGTTACAGTGCTGCTCTTTGGATACGCCCATTTAGCATCGTTCACACCCTCTAAAGACACACCCATCCACATTGGAACACATGTAAATGTGGCCATGTGCTAAAGAGGTATTGCTTAAAAAAAACAAGAACAGATTATAACAATAAAACACTTTATTGACGGTCAGTGCTAAAGGTAGTTGCCTACAATTAGGAAAAACTTAAAAACACAAACATGAAAGCTAAGCAAAAAAAAAAAACTATATCTAGACCTAGGCCTATTGTCTTTGAAATTATTGAACCAAGGCGCAGCGTGCGTGTAGTTCCACATATTTATTTCGTAGTGGAACATACAAAAACAACAAAGAAACAACTGATCGAACAATAACGTAGCGCCCAAAGGCACTAACACAAACAATATCCCACAATCGAAGGTGGGAAAAGTACACAAAGTTTGATCCCCAATTAGAGGTAACGAATAACAGCTGCCTCTAATTGGGAACCATACACAACACCAACATAGAAATTACCAACTAGAAAACCCCCCTAGTCACTGACCTAGTCCTGACCTAAAACACCATAGAGAACCCTCGAGCCAGGGCGTGACACCTATATTATAACATCCTTTGAGTAACTTTGGTCCAGGTCATGTGTTGATATGAACAAATAAATCTACAGTAGCCTGAGAGCATATTGCTGTCCTACCCTTTGGAGCAGAACATGTAATGTCCATGGCCTTTTCATTGCAAAAGTCCTGATTTTCTCAAATATATATGTTTGCTAGGTTGTGTCCAGTCTGGGGATGCTTTCACATCTCTGGGAGGAAGGATGTCAACATTGCACAGCAGCTGAAACATGGTTCTATCTGAGTGAAAGCTCCTTGGCCACAACAACACCAGGCTCCAGACAATTAAAGCTGTAAAGTAGGAAAGTAGACAAAAATAGACAAGACATTAAAACCTTGCATATGACCAATAGCATTCATTGACTCCTAAGTTCAAGCAATAAGGTCAAAGTACAAAGACAAAATACCTGAAGTGTTGCTTGTTCACCCTTGATCATCTCTTTGCACTGATCGGGGATGCAAACTGGTGAGGGACAAAAAATAATATGATCTACATGATCAGTCTCTGCGTGTAAAATAAAAAAGTGGTTAATGTGAACCTAACTCACAGCTAAAAATGTAAAGAAAGCAATCCAATGTTATTTGTTGCCTAGACTTTCTGCAAATGACTCTCAAAAACAACACACTAATATTGCAGTTAGCCATGACAGTCTTTATAATAGAAAGCTTGTGACCACACACATATAAATATTGCACTTAAAGTAAAAATAGAATGAAACAGGCATTCTAATTTTGCTATATTATAGTGGCCACTATAGTAGACATCGATCAAGTGCACAAGGCTACGTGTGCAAAAATAACATTTTTATAATGCCCCCTCACTTACACACAAGTGTTACTGTCAAGTTCAACACAACAAAAGCAATATATTTGGGCTACACTGCACATTATTACATTGTACACTTTCTGCCTGTGGACATCTGTTCTACAATGTGCCAGCAGAGAATGATACCCTTTGTTGGCATAATTCATCTCTTTCAGACCTGGCATACCCCATTTTATCCACTGTATTGAAAAAGTGAGAAAGTGTGTGTGGTGTTCCTTTCACCTCTCTATAGTGGCATTCAGCTTAAGCCAGGCCCAGCTCCAGCAACACTTGATCCCTGAATCCACTTGTTTAACAAGCAATGCCTAATTTTCACCTAATTCTCTCATTCTGAAAACGAACCACATACTGTAGAGGGAAAACATTAGTTAACAGATAGTGGTCAGTACATTAGCTAGTTAACATTTCACACAGATTGCCAGGGACCAGTAAGCAACTAACGCGTTATAACTTGAGGAACGGCAAGGAGTCTATACCAGTTAATACTATAGCGAATTGGTTAGGTTACTAATGTTAGCTCATCTGATGTTGTAACGTTAGCTGTCTGACTTTATTAGCAAGCTAATTTTCACACCATAAACTCAATTATTTGATCAGATATTCGATCCAGCTAGCAAGATACTTAACAATGCTAACAACACTTGTTCCACCACACTTTCTTCCTCACCTCAAACGTTCCAAATGCCAGTTGTTTTTCGGTTAACAGCTCATGCAGTACGGTTCATCACCTTCTCACCCCCGTCTCCGTGGTCAGGCTTCTCATCTAACGTTACCTCTTCGTTATCGTCCAGGGGGCGCGCTGCTGTAACTGGCAAGCTGCCTTTCCAGAGCTAACAAGTTGGTTGTCTCGTCTTTCTTCTGTAGCATGCTGCGCTGTATTATGTTGTTATGTGAACGAATGGCTGAGCCTTGGATACAGCCAGTATTGCTCCAAACGCGCGTCACTCGTTCGCTTACAGCCAGTAGTGATCCAAAGCCCCCCTCCAAAACCTTTCTCATCGGATCTACACGAATAACGTAGGTCACCTATTTTGGATTCAAAACTGCACATTTTGCCGAAAGGTGACTAGCTTGAATCCCTAACTGATGGTGGAAAGCAGGGTTATGCTGAAAGACAAATTCCATAGAAATAGGTTAAAAGATTAATTAATGCATGTCCTATACATTGTTATTGCCTGTTGACTGCTACAGCTGTACTAAAATGCCCTGTACACACACTTAACTTGCTTCCAGCCCAACAATGGCAATGCATACACAGGATACAACCTCGAAATTCTATAATCCAGTAGCTATCATTTCATTGGGGTTAGCTAGCTAGCCAACATAGCATGTGTCCCTATAACGTAACATGGGGTTTGATTAGCATTCGCACCAGGGTGGCTATTTTCGGTAGCTAGCTAGTTAAACATGAAAAAGTGTATCGTCATGCATGTGTAACCGGTGTGAAATGGCTAGTTAGCTAGCGGGTTGCACTAACAGCGTTTCAATCAGTGACGTCACTCGCTCTGAGACCTTGAAGTAGTTGCGATGTGTAAGTTTTTGCGATGGGTAACGATGCTTCGATGGTGGCTGTTGTCTATGTGTGCAGAGGGTCCCTGGTTCGAGCTCAAGTAGGGGCGAGGAGAGGGACGGAACCTATACTGTTGCACATCTGCCATCAACATTAACAGCAGAATGCAACTGTCTTAACGTTGCTTTGTTCCACAACAAGCCATCAACAAGCTATAATGGATGCTACCTAGCTATATAGCTAACAATAGCTAGAAATAAAAATATATTTTTGATACAGTTGAGACAATAACATACAGTTGAAGTCGGAGGTTTACATACACTTAGGTTGGAGTACCTGTTTCCTCCAGCATCTTCACAAGGTTCTTTGCTGTTGTTCTGGGATGAATTTGCACTTTTCTCACCAAAGTACGTTCATCTCTAGGAGACAGAATGCGTCTCCTTCCTGAGCGGTATGACGGCTGCGTGGTCCCATGGTGTTTATACTTGCATACTATTGTTTGTACAGATGAACGTGGTACCTTCAGGCATTTGGAAATTGCTCCCAAGGATGAACCAGAATTGTGGAGGTCTTAAATTTTTTTCTGAGGTCTGCTGATTTCTTTTGATTTTCCCATAATGTCAAGCAAAGAGGCACTGAGTTTGAAGGTAGGCATTGAAATACATCCACAGGTACACCTCCAATTGACTCAAATGATGTCAATTAGCCTATCAGAAGCTTCTAAAGCCATGAATTTTCCAAGCTGTTTAATGGCACAGTCAATTTAGTGTATGTAAACTTCTGACCCACTAGAATTGTGATACAGTGAATTATAAGGGGAAATAATCTGTCTGTAAACAATTGTTGGAAAAATTACTTGTGTCATGCACAAAGTAGATGTCCTAACCAACTTGAAAAAACTACAGTTTGTTAACAAGAAATTTGTGGAGTGGTTGAAAAACAAGTTTTAATGATTCCAACCTAAGTGTATGTAAACTTCCGACTTCAACTGTACATGCAGCTATCTTGGCATTTTAACTGTAGACTCTTACCAGTGTACGGATTATAATGATTCAAGGCAGACTGAAACCCTTTCAAAATAATCCTTCCCATGCCACTCGGCTTCAACCAGTCCAGACTGCTTTAGCCACAGAAGACAGAGCTGTCTTCAGGACAACACTGGTATTGAAAGCTGTAGCTACACTTTGCATGTTGTCCATGATGAAAATATGAGTAAATCCAACAGATCTTTAAAATATCCGCGGTATGCCAACTAGCTATGACTGACTGCAATTCCAATGAATGATGGAACACTGGTTTTAATGAAAACAAGAGGTACAGTAATAGAAGTGGGTCAAGGAAGGAATATGAATCTCATGAAAGTATGGAAACAATTACATCTCTCTTATAAAAAAAAAAACGGATACTAACCCAATCAGGTGGTTGTTCGACAAAACTAAGTTTCGGACATCATTGATCACGTGCTTCTGATAAAGTGATACAAGCGTTGGCAAACTGCTTCGAAGTAAACTCTGCTTAGTGATTTTGACGCATACCTCAGAGGTCCAGTATGAATTCTAACATCACTAGAGTGAAGAAGTGACGTGCGACATAAGCCCAGCTTTCTGTAACGGGTCACATTTGAGAAAATAGATTTTGCTGTGCCGGTGAACAGCGTTTGAACACCGAGCCATTGACTGCACCGGGTGGCTGTGTAATGAGTGGGTTGCTTTTTGAAAATAGGATACCGGACTGTCTACAGCCATAAAGTTTTGAACCTAGAAGAAGTCTAAGAGACGGCAGTAGGCAAGAAGGAGTCGACCTGGATTGGCAAGAAGAATGTTGAGATGTCCTGAAAAGCATGGTTAGCTAACATTACTGAGTGAGTGTCAAGCTAGCTACAGTAGTAGTTGGTTAGCTAGCTAGCTAACAAGTTGTGTTTTACAGCCAGACTGTCAGTTTTACACATAGCTAGCTGGTTGATGAACTAAACTGCAATTATCGTAAACCATTATTATCTAGCTACCTATGGTAGCTATATCTGTCAGATGTAAAGCAAGAAGGATCATGGCATATTTTAGAAGCAATGCATGTTGATAAGCTACCTCACATTAGCTGGATCCCATCAGCTAGCTAGCTATAGTCTACAGATGTAATTAGGAAGTGTAGCCTACTTAAGCAGAAAAGTTGATACTTTAATAGGGTTGTCACTTAGCTCGTCTGAAATGTAGTGTGCACTTAGTCCACTGCCAATCCTATCAACTGCTTGCTGAACACGGTTGTTTGAATAATATTTCTCCATACATCGCTTGATATATTAAACTTTTGACATAGCCAGTTGGCAAGCATGCTAAAACGTATCCTTTGCCAGTGAATTTTTTTAGCATAACTGTGGCAGTGCCTTAAATGATGGGATGGACGCTGCTAAGATTCAAAATAGCTGTGTTGAAAACATCCTTAATCTGCTTTGTGCGTGTCCACACGGGTGAAATTAGCGGAAGGGAGGGATTTGGCCGAGTTTCTTTTTGTGAGGGAGGAGACTTCCCTTCCTTCACACAACAGTCATCACAATTGTTAATGTCATTCCCCCCAGAAGTTAAACGGAAGTGACAACTTTCGCAACTATTTTACTTCTAGGTAACCAAAATGAATGGCAAAGTGTTATAGATTTTATGTTTAATGACTAAATGTGTGTACATCTAAGAATATTCCATTCTGAAAATGTATGCAATAGAGATAGGGTTATAAGACAAATGGTAGTCCAATTGATGTGTGTGTGTCTGTAAATGAATATTGTGGAGAGTGGAACAGGCTGGTACGACTTGTGAGAAGAAGTCTGTGAGAACAAAGCATTCTTAGTTCTACTCAGACATGTGGGAAGGCTTCTGGTCCTAGGGACGGGAGGGACGGTTAGGAGCTGTCCAAGGTTGACTTATATTGCAAAGATTTTGATAAGGAATGAATGGGTACTGTGGGAAAACACTATTTCCTGGAAAGGGTGGGGAATATGGTGGGGCCTTTGTATTTTTTGTATTTCAACATTGTACAGTATAAAAGACTGTGTACACCTTTTAAAATCAGAGCTCTCCTGAATTAAACAATTTACATTTGACCATTGTAGATTGGGCCTCTGTTTGTCTCATTTCAACCAGTATCTTACAAATACTGGGTAACAGACAGAGTTTGTTTAATTGAAGTTCAGTTTGTGAACATTGAGCACAAAATTTCTATAACACAAAGATACTTATATGTCTGTGGTGTTAGCTAGTAACTGACTAGCTAGGTCTTCAGCCAGCATGGTACAAAAGGGGGGGAAGGGTCGTTCAAAACTCTGTAAACTGCAGCACAAGAGTCATGCCAAATGGGAGATGTATATAAAAAAAAGGGATATTATTGATGCGTTGTTTGAGTTGCTTTGTGTTCACCAAATCTAATTGTGATGATTTTACTACAACACTGCTCACTGCATCAATTGATTTGTTTTGACCAGCGTGATAGCCCTACCTCTGTTTTTTTAAACCAAAGGAAAGGCATAGATTATCCCGCTCAGGGTCAATAACAAGATAAAAACAACATAAAAACCACTGCCATCACTGTGTTAATTGAGAATAAAATGAATTTGATTATTTAGGCATTAAGCACCAATATAGTATATTCAATAGAGACATTTGTTTAACTCTCCATATTATTCTCAAATGAAATAAATGCAAACAGATGTAGGCCTTTAACCACTGGAGTAGCCTACAGTTTCGTTTTACTGCACGCAACCACGTGTTGTGGGCACTCGCTTTGACCCACCAGGGGATAGAGTAGGCGGATCACTAGGAGCTGGGTGGTATAATTTTGGTTAAGTAGGCTTTGGCGCTATTCTGAGTGATTGGAAATACCAGGAGATTGATAGGGAGAGTAGAAAGACATGCAGTTCCATCTCAAATTGCACCCTTATCCCTATATAGTGCACTACTTTTGACCAGGCCCTGGTCAAAAGTAGTGCACTATAGAAGGAATAGGGTGCCTTTTTGGATGCATCAGTCAAGTCAAGTGTGATAAGTCTTAATAGACTGACTGCAATTCCAATGAATGATGGAACACTGGTTTTAATGAAAACAAGAGGTACAATAGTAGAAGTGGGTCAAGGAAGGAATATGAATCTCATGAAAGTATGGAAATAGTCACATTTCTCTTATAAAAAAACAGATTTGTTCACTACTCTGTCAAAACAAAATGTTTTTGTCTAATAACAGAAAAAAAACATAGCTTGTTTATTATCAGAACTGGATTACTGTGGAATGATTGAACATATTCCAAAATCCTTAAATATTAAACTTGCTGGTTTCATTAATTCATTTTAAAGGCCATTTAAGATATTGATGGCTAATGATTGGTTCAGTTTTGCTATCTATTAATTCAATTCACATATAGCACAAGAGTCTGAAATTGTGCAATACAGGACATTCCCTTAGTTTTAAAGGAGGTTCCATTCATGTTCTGCATTGACCTTGAATATCTCTCTAATGTGCAGTAATCAGTCAGGCTCACACGTTCTCATTCTACCTTAAGGCTTTACACAGCAGGACACCATTATTCCCTCTCATTAATGCTACACTAACCTTGATCAGAGTTACTCTAGCCTATATGCTGAGGTATAACAATTAATGTCGTTTATTCTCTTTTGCCTCTTTTTTCTTTTCTTTCCTTCCATTTGTTAACATCCAATCCAGGAAGATTTGCAAAATCTGCCACTTATGAATTAATTTTTTTAATATTACAAAAAGTGAATCTGAATGTATTTCATAGACTGAGCCAAATTGAAAACATTAACGTTACTTCCGCCCTAAAACATATAGCAAATAGGCTGTAATCTTAATAATGAACATGTTATGAGCCAATCAGAAATAACTAAAAAAGTGGTTTATAGGGAAGGGTTTGAAAGTAGAGCATTAGGATATAGGAGATTTATGGTCATTGGCAGCCATCAAGGAGTTAATACTTGACTTTTGGAGCCACTGGGAGATGTGAGCGGTCTTGTGTGTGTTCAGATCAATACTCAACATCTAATACCGGAACAATCACACAAGGGCGATTCTGCAACTACAGAATTTTCTGTGTCCCAGGGGTAGAAAAAAAATAATACACACATATATATGCCTAGAAGGCCAGCATCCCGGAGTCGCCTCTTCACTGTTGATGTTGAGATTGGTGTTATGCGGGTACTATTTAATGAAGCTGCCAGTTGAGGACTTGTGAGGCTTCTGTTTCTCAAACTAGACACTCTAATGTACTAGTCCTCTTGCTCAGTTGTGCACCGGGGCTTCCCACTCCTCTTTATATTCTGGTTAGAGACAGTTTGCGCTGTTCTGTGAAGGGAGTAGTACACAGCGTTGTACGAGATCTTCAGTTTCTTGGCAATTTCTCGCATGGAATAGCCTTCATTTCTCAGAACAAGAATAGACTGACGAGTTTCAGAAGAAAGTCTTTGTTTTTGGCCATTTTGAGCCTGTAATTGAACCCACAAATGCTGATGCTCCAGATTCTCAACTAGTCTAAGGAAGAACAGTTTTCAGCTGTGCTCACACAATTGCAAAAGGGTTTTCTAATGATCAATTAGCCTTTTAAAATGATAAACTTGGATTAGCTAATACAATGCGCCGTTGGAACACAGGAGTGATGGTTGCTGATAATGGGCCTCTTTACGCCTATGTAGATATTCCATAAAATATCAGCCGTTTCCAGCTACAATAGTCATTTACAACATTAACAATGTCTACACTATATTTCTGATCAATTTTATGTTATTTTAATGGACAGAAAATGTAATTTTCTTGAAAAACAAGGACATTTATAAGTGACTCCAAACTTTTGAACGGCAGTGTAAGCTGAGCACTTGTTCACTGCTTTTCCGTCACTCTGCGGTCCAACTCATCCCAAACCATCTCAATTTTATTGAGGTCGGGTGATTGTGGAGGACAGGTCATCTGATGCAGCACTCCATCACTCTCCTTCTTGGTCAAATAGCCCTTACACAGCCTGGAGGTGTGTTGAGTCATGGTCCTGTTGAAAAACAAATGATAGTCCCACTAAGTGCAAACCAGATGGGATGGTGTAACACTGCAGAATGCTGTGGTAGCCACGCTTGTTACGTGTGCCTTGAATTCTAAATAAATCACTGACAGGGTCACCAGCAAAGCACCCTCACATCATCACACCTCCTCCTCCATTCTTCACGGTGGGAACCACACATGCGGAGATCATATGTTCACCTACTCTGCGTCTCACAAAGACACAGCGGTTGGAACCCAAAATCTCACATTTTGACTCATCCGACCAAAGGACAGATGTCCACCGGTCTAATGTCCATTGCTTGTGTTTCTTTGCCCAAGCAAGTCTCTTCTTCTTGTTGGTGTCCTTTAGTAGGGGTTTCTTTGAAGGCCTGATTCACGCAGTCTCCTCTGAACAGTTGATGTTGAGATGTATCTGTTACTTGAACTCTGTGAAGCATTTATTTGGTCTGATTAACTTATCCTCTGCAGCATAGGTAACTGGGTTTTCCTTTCCAATGACGGCCCTCACGAGAGCCAGTTTCATCATAGCGCTTGATGGTTTTTGCGTCTGCACTTGAAGAAACTTTAGAAGTTCTTGAAATTTTCCGGATTGACTGTCATTTCTCTTTGCTTATCTGAGCTGTTCTTGCCATAATATGGAATTGGTCTTTTACTAAATAGGGCTATCTTCTGTATACCAACCCTACCTTGTCACAACACAACTGATTGGCTCAAATGCATTAAGAAGGAAAGAAATTCCACAAATGAACTTCTAATTAGGCACACCTGTTCATTGAAATGCATTCCAGGTGACTACCTCATGAAGTTGGTTGAGAGAATACCAAGCGTGTGCAAAGCTGTCATCAAGGCAAAGGGTGTCTTTTTTGAGAATCTCAAATATAAAGTATATTTTGATTTGTTTAACACTTTAGTGGTTACTACATGAATCCATATGTGTTTTTCCATAGGTTTGATGTCTTCACTATTATTCTACAATATAGAAAATAGTAAAAATAAAGAAAAGCCCTTGAATGAGTAAGTATATTCAAACTTTTGACTGGTACTGTAGATGATGAGTACCTTAGTCAGAAAATCCCTGGAGTGGTCAATGCACGTCACCTGACCAGTATGGTAAATGGAAGCAATGAGAAAAGCCTGTTGACATTACTGTTGTTTGAGGAGACTACCTGAATATGTGAAGCTTGGATATGTGAGCTATGCGGTGAAAGCATTTGTGTCCAAACCATTACAGTGTTGAAATTGTGAAGGATATGCTCACGTGTAAAATGTTTGCAGACGGTAGAAGTATGATATTGAAGAATCTGTGAATGGAAAATGTTTGCAACATACTCCGGACTTCCTTGAGTGCCCTGTGAAGGAGGTTGGGGTGTCAAGGCTGTGCAGCGGATCTCCTGTGAAGAGAGTCAAAGGGGCAAGAGGCAACAGTGTGGATACATTGCAACCAGTTGCTATGGTTAAGTCAATCAGGTGATCTGGATACACTCATTGTGAAGAAGGTGGATTTTGTGTTTTAGCCACAATGATTAATTGTACAGCACAAGTGTCTAAGAAGCCCAAGAAGCTGCATCATATCTGCAGCCCGAAGTTTTTGGGGCTCCAAGACTTTACGGCAGAAGCACTACAAGGACTTTTGTTGCTAGGAAATGTCCCGCCCTCACAGAAGGCTTCTGAGCCTGTGTTGGGACCTGATTTAAAATGAGTTTTTACAGAAAAGCAGGTTGATTTTGTTTAGTTAATTTCATTTTTTTGATAGTTCGTGTGATATTTTATTTATTTTTACCCAAATGTTTTCCTTTTTTGGGATCCTTATTTTCCACCCGCTCTGTAGGTGGCGGAATGCACATTTAATTGTTGCGAATGCCATTATACCATAGAAGAATAAAAAGTAATTTGTTGTAAGCTATGGCTACTTTGGGAATATGAATCCATCATCGCCAGAAAAGGTGAAGAATTTATTCTGTAATGGCTATGAAAATATGTCTTGTTTATAAATGCGTAGTGTAGTTGAGAAATATTTTATTACAGTATTGAGATGTAAGCTACAGAAGCAACCTACAACCGTCTGTTCCATCTTAAATAAACTGCACTCTGAATCCGATGGCCCAGAGGTTAAATACTTGAAATATCTTATCTATTGACTACTGTGAAGTGTGTACAATAAACGAGAGATGGAACGAATGGTATCCTTGTTGTAGGCCTATGCTACCTCATGAGTATGACACCATCACAGAAAAGGTGAGGAATTTATTATGTAATGATCATGGAAATGAAATAAATAATAGCTTAGGAAATAGATGCCAATTTCTAATAATTTTAAAAGGCAAAAATAAGCTAAATAGATTTTCTCTATTCACTAACGGCAAATGATTTATTATTGCTATGAATAAGAGTGTCCATCATATCCCTCGTTTGCACAAAATACTAATCTACTTGTCTGCTTGAGATGCAATCCTTCAATCACTAGAGACTGCGTATGCATGGTCTAAAGTTTGCAGGAAGGTGAGCACATTTTCACATCAAGTTAAATTTTTTAAATGCCAACTTTTGCGTGAAAACTGGTCTATTTTGTACTTACGCACAGTTTATAAATGAGACCTCAGAACAGGTCCCACTCTAACCACTGCAGGTAACATGCAATAACACTACTGGTCCCAATCAACAGTGATGACTATCACACATGACAGTCAGAGAGTGATGGGTTTCATTTAGATCAGGGGTGTCAAACTCATTCCAAGGAGGGCCAAGTGTCTGCGGGTTTTTATTTGTTCCTTTCAATTAAGATCTACACAACCAAGTGAGGGGAGTTCCGTGCTAATTAGTGACCTTCATTCATCAATCAAGTACAAGGGTGGAGCAAAAACCTGCAGACACTCGGACTTCCATGGAATGAGTTTGACGTGTGATTTAGATCATTGAGGTAGACAGGGTATACATCCATAATGGCACCCTATTCCAAAAGTAGTATACTATATAGTGAATAGGGTTGGGATGCAATCAGGGAAAATTGAAAAATATTTCTTCAGCATGGATGGACGATTAAAGGAATGGATGGTGCTGTTTATGTCGCTCTACCAAATTACACATAAGGAACTCGATTGAACCGCCCAAGGATAGTTGCCATGGTATTCAAGCTACTTGAGGAATGGTGCTGTTAGGTAACCTTGCAGGATGCACAAAGCTTGTAGGAATGCTTTTATTTGTGACATCAAGACAAAGACATATTTCTGTGGAATCCCACAGTTGCTAGCCTGGGTACCAGTCTGTTTAGCTAACATTCCACTCATTATACTCCTCGTCATTGCTTGCTAGTGATTTACATCATAGTCGGATTCTCAGAATATCTCTTTAACCTCAAAACAAAAGCTGAATAAGGATCATGATCAATTGTAGATTAATGTTTCCCTCCATCAATATTGACTCGGTCAAAATGTGCAATTCATCACATTCAATTATAATACATAATGGTATGTTTGTTTATTGTTATCATGCAATGATGGAATGTCTGCCAGTGACTCACTGTGCCCTTTGAATCTTTATGCCAATCAATACTGGGTCCATGTGGTTTGACTGCAGATTACATCTAAGTGATGGGGGCATTGATGAACACTAACCACAATGCCATTGAATCATCCGTAATAAAAGCTTAATGCGAGACTGGATGTCTGATGACGTCTCAAACCTATGATAGATCCTATCTGGAGCATTTAGTCCATACCTTTCAACATGTAGGTTTATCATCTGTCGTTTTCTTAACAGCTACCTTAGATAAACCGGTTCAGAATCGATTTGAAACAAACTGACATATAATACTTTGATACAGTTTTCATACTGTTTTCTAGGCCAATTATTTAATGATTATCCTCCCTCTGCCTTGTAGTTTGAACACTTAAATGGTATTTTATCCGAATAGCACAGCAACAGTTTCATTGGTATTGAAACTTTACACAAAACTCAACCAAACCACTATGAAATGGTCATTGATTCTGTAGAGGGGGTTATTGAATAACCCCTATACTCCCATCTTCTGTTATTATCTGATCCAATATAACAACACTTTAGTCATCAATTTTCTTACACAAAAACAAGCAATTTCTGTACACTTTATTTTACAACATCTTCAAAACAGCTGATCTGTTGAATGAATGAATTAAGTAATTAATTACTGTACAGTGCACATACCTACAGTTCCGTATACTATAAGAATACTATTTCCTACACCACCAACAGAATTAAGTCAATTTAGGGAACATAAGAAATTAACATGCAATAGTTTTGGCATCAGATTGCAATTGTAAACCTACAGTGCTAGGATTTTGAAATCTAATGGTCCAATTAGAATAATTTCCTGTTACCACTACAGTCCCAGTCAGCAGTCCCGGTCAGATTCTGTCTCTGTCTACCAAATCTACATGAACATTGAAGGGTATAAAGAGCTAGTTATTGGCTAGTTATTCAGAGGATGTTCATCACAAGACATTACTGTAATTGCATGCATCACACTAAAGAATTGCCACTCTAGTCATGGTTTTCCAAATACATTTAACTAGTTCAATAGCATTCGCAGACACATTAAATTACAAATAGTCACTAGCAATGGTTCAATGACTGAAAAGACTTTGGCCAGAAGCTTTAAGTGAATTGCAGACCTGCTATCTGTGCTGTTGCCATTCACTCAAGGAAGAGGTGACCTTTAGGGACACCTGTATAGCTCATCTGTCCCAGAGGGTGACAGTCCACAGGCAGTAACATGGACTATCTGATCAGAATAGACACTGGACACAGGAAGGACTTGATATACTGACACAATGAAGACAAACTCTCTCTCTGCCTCTTTCTCTCGCTTTCATTTCATCTCTCTGCCTCTTTCTCTCTCTTTCCAGAACACAAGACCCCCCACCACCCCCCTCTCCAGAAAATACCAACATTTCCTTCAGCTTTCATTGTCTACTCTTGGCTGACAGTGTTGACCTCTGATACATATGCAACCTTGGAGTGCTGATCTTGTCCATCACGTTAACACTCTTTGAGGCTATTGTAGAGACTGAAAAGGAACCCTTGAGATCTTGTTCTGTGGGAAAGTAATTCAATGAAATTGAATTACTCATTTTACACAACATACAAACATCATATAACCACTCTTGGCCCTGGATTCGGAGATGGTGTATTCACCAGAAGTATGTCTATGTATATCTGCACTTGATCACATAATCAAATAGATGTACATGAAGTATCTTTGTGATAATTATTTTTGTGTGAATTAAAAAGGATAACATCAGCAACATTCAGGTCTGTAATGTGGCTGAGGAAACACTATACATGCAAGGCCATTGACTCAGTGACATTGGCTACAGATGCCTGAGAGAGCAGGAGTACTCTTCTCTACGCCTGTTTCAAGTTTACTGCAGCTCTGTACACACACAAACCCCAAAGTACACAAAGAAACAGTATATTTTCTTTTCCGATGAAGCTTGCTTCATAATCTGGGAGTGAGACAAGTCACTCTCCCACTGCGAAGTGAGACGGATCACAAATGTTTTGAGCTGCTCTATCGGCATGTGGGTCTCCGCTTCAGTTCTCTCTCCCACACAAAGTGTTTCTATTCCGGTGGTGTTCATTATGTTCTCCTACCCTCCACCACAGCTAGAAAGGAAATGGCTCAGGGTTCTACAGCAGCTAAGATTTAAGCGTAAAATTGATATGTCCTGGATCAGTTTATTTAACAGTAGCAACATGAACAGGGAATAACTTATTTTACCACACACAGATACACACTGATACACACAGACACACATAAACTAGGGTTATCTAATGAGAGGCAATGTTTGGGAAAAGATGGAAATTACTCAATGTATATTTTAAAGCGTTATACTGTACCTCCAGTAGCTATTTAAAAACACAATATTTATAATGCTGTTTTTTTTTTTTAAACATTTTTGCACTTCGAATATCTTATCTTGTTCTGCTTTGCATGCCAATGGTTTCTTGAGCAGTATAAATTGGGAGAGACAAAGCAGGGATTAGCGAATTGTGAGGTACAGTACAGTGTATCAGCAGGTAACCCAGGTTGTGACTCATTGTCCCAGAGGTCAGGCCTGTCAACATTTGCTTCTAAATTCAGCTGACAATAGGCACCGTACAGTAGGCCTCTGTCTGCGTCCCAAATGGGCCCTTGTCAAGGTCTGGGGAATACTAACGGATAAGCTTTTTCACCTTGTTACCAGTCAAGAACCGTTTCTACTTTCAACTCAGAACAACTCAGAATTTGGTCCAGTTGGTTAACAAGTGGATAGTTTGGCCTCAATTTCAACTATTACTCATCTTTCTCTGAAAAATAAATCTGAACATAAGTGCCTTACTCACAAGATTTCCTAATGTTTAATCAATGCTACAGTTTATGGGGTCAAATGCTGGCTTTATAGCTCTGGAGGACGCCTGCATGGCAAACATGATGTCTCAGTAATCTTATAAAACATTGATTCTTGGAAAGCAAGGGTCAGGCGCCAGCCACACCTCTCAGAAGAGCAAATAGAGAAAACACAATTTCTCCACAGGGTCACAGCAGTTAGACACACATCTTTACCCTCTGGACTTTGACTCAGGCCACATCCACATACCAGACACTCTGAGTTTAAGTACACTGTCAACCCTAAGTCATTTTTAACTCAAATACTTCTTGTAAGTTGAACTCAAAGTCAAATGTTTATGTGGCACTGACTCAAAACTAAATGAGAACATCAACTAAATGTGTTTAAGTTTTGATAATAAACCTTTTTTCCTCCAGCATGCTCTACAACAGATTGCTAAAAAGAATTTACACAACCATTCAAAAGTTTGGGTTCACTTAGAAATGTCCTTGTTTTTGAAAGATAAGCACATTTTTTGTCCATTAAAATAATGGCCTTCTAGGCAGAGTTCCTCTGTCCAGTGTCTGTGTTCTTTTGCCCATCTTAATCTTATCTTTTTATTGGCCAGTCTGAGATATTGCTTTTTCTTTGGAACTCTGCCTAGAAGGCCAGCATTCCAGAGTCGTCTCTTCACTGTTGATGTTGAGACTGGTGTTTGCAGGTACTTTATAATGAAGCTGCCAGTTAAAGACTTGTGAGGTGTCTGTTTCTCAAACTAGACACTAATGTACTTGTCCTCTTGCTCAGTTGTGCACCGGGGCCTCCCACTCCTCTTTATATTCTGGTTAGAGACAGTTTGCGCTGTTCTGTGGGAGTAGTACACAGCGTTGTACGAGATCTTCAGTTTCTTGGCAATTTCTCGCATGGAATAGCCTTCATTTCTCAGAACAAGAATAGACTGACGAGTTTCAGAAGAAAGTCTTTGTTTCTGGCCATTTTGAGCCTTTAATCGAACCTACAAATGCTGATGCTCCAGATTCTCAACTAGTTTAAAAAAGGCCAGTTTTATTGCTTCTTTAGTCAGTGACCTCAAACTTTTGAAAGGTAGTGTACTTTGAGTGGTTCATTGATTCATCTTATGCTACACAAAGATAAATAACATACATTTTTCTAAATTAATCTAACCATTTAGTTATATTTTTTGCACCCCTTACAGAAATGGTTGTTTCTGTTTAAATGGCTTAGGTAGTCTACTCACAATGTTCCTAATCCTGGCAGTGATTATGAATGCAGGTTGAGGAGGAAAACATTTTAGACTGTTGGATGTCTTAACTCTGGCTGGATTCCAATAGGAATTACACATCACTTTGCAAGCCATCATAATATGACTTGCAGGTACGGTGGCAAAATGTGTACTTCCCAGGTTTTCCAGAAGTCCTGGTTGGAAGATTCCTGGAAATCCTTCAACCAAATCTTGGAATTTTGGGAAAAGTTGCAACCCATCATTGGGTACATTCAGTCCAAGTAGCATGTTTTATTAGTTTAGAAAATATATTTAATTTATAATTGTGCAGGATAAGATTTATTAATTAATCAATGCACAAACACAGATATTGAAAGAAACAGAAAACAAATCTGCCTGCAACAGAGCATGCTGGGAAATATGATAATGATGGGTGTGGTTTTGGTTCACAGTCACGTGAATGAGTTTCAGGCCCCTGTAATGTAAAACTAGGCCCTCAAAATAAGACCTTATGAACACATATGGTACTTTGTTATAGTTCATATGTTTTTAATGATATATTGGCTTAGGATCTTACTTGGTGAAGTCCATAGGACCAAAAATTGATGAATGAAACAACCATGTCTCTGTCACTAACAAATACAGTCATGGGTGATAACTTTTACTCAGTGTTGATTTAATTTAAACACTGGTTCCAGTGTTTATATGGTCCCACTCTTTCAGTGTTGATTTAACATTGAAGAATTAGCTGTGCAGGAAGCCAGCTAGCCGAGTGAATGGTAATCTGAGAAGGTTGTCCTTTATTTCCCAGGTTGGCTCCGTCCCAAATAGCACCATATCCCCTATTTAGTGCAATACTTTTGACCATCTCCCATGGCGTGGCTGGTCAAAAGTAGCGCACTATATAGGGAACAGGAGGCCATTTGGGACAGACCCTTAATATAACCACTCAAATAAATCCTTTCCCCTGTCAGTCACATCTCACACAGACTATATTGGCCTGTCCTCCACAGCTACCCCTATTAGAGCCAGGTTAGATTGGATCCCTTTTGAAGGAAAGGATAAGTAAGGACAGGGTGTTATGTCCTAATCTGATATAACATTAACAACATTTTAGTATGACTCCAGTAACACTTTACATTAGGTAAATTGCTCACCTAAGGCTGTAATTATTCCAGTAACAACATGTACCATTCAGAATTAACATTAGGTTTACTTCACGACATATAAGCATTTGCCAGGTTCCCTCATTAAAACAATTAATGGTTTCACCCTGTGAAAAATTGTCCATAACCTCCCATGTTAGAGCTTTAGGTCTAGCTATATCAGAAAGCACTCTATCACAGTCTATACAAACATTATGGTGAACGAGAAGCCTTTGAATCCACCATGCTAATTGAGCCTTAGCGATTGGAGGGCGGCATCTTAATCTCTTACCTCATTAAGCGCTATAATGTGGAAATATTCTCATTCAAGGCAGGGACAGGAAAGCAGCCAGACAGTGTTGAGTTCGGAGTTCCAGCAAATGATGACAATAAATCACACGCGGGTGGTGGTCGGCAGTGACTTGGCGTCTGAGTGGAAATGCTACAAGAGAAAACGCTTAGAAACAACCACTTCTACCATGGGTTGCTGTTAATTCTCTGAGTAATCCCTCTTCATCATTTTAGGGAAATAAATCACATAAAGGGATTGCCTTGGTATAAATGACTTCCAACACGTCTGTTCAATAGGGACCATTTGTACTTTGCCACTTTAAATCTGCAAGGACAAGAAGTGACAATCTAAACAACACTTTGTGGTATAAAATTCTATGGTTACTTATAAGACAGATAACCGGATATAATACAAGGTGGGTTTAGGAGCAAGCCAAAACCTTTGGCTTTCTTGGTGTCAAACTGAAGTTTTGCACTTTCATAACTATACACACTTACAGTATTTACTCATATTTATTTTACAACATACTTACAACCCTTTTTTAACCTGGCAAGTCAATTATGAACACATTCCTATTTACATTGACGGAACATAAAGTATAGTACATCTCTAATTTGAGTATTGGTATGTCACTCTGCAGTTCAGTTTCAGATATGAGACGAATCACACTGACACCCTCAGGCTCTTATGCCTGAGGGTGTCACAGCTCTTATGCCTGAGTGGTGTCTAGAATTATTGGATTACTCGATAAAGATTAGAAAAAAAGACTGTAAAAAATAAATAACACAAGTACTGAGCTATATTGTATGCTCATTTGTTTTGTGTTAAGTTATATTATTTTATACTAATACAATTGCTTAGAGCAATAAATGTTGTTTAACAAGTATTAAAGATAAAATATTTATAAAAAAGAGGTCAAAATTATTGGATCCCCTTGCGAGGAAAACGACTGAGTCTGCTTCTAAAATGTTTTATGAGATTGGAGAACATATTGGGAAGGATCTTAGACCAGTTCTCCATACATAACCTTTCCACATCCTTGATATCCTTTTGTACTTATGGACTGCCCTCTTCAATTCAAACTACAGGTTTTCAATGGGGTTCAAGTACAGTGCATTTGGAAAGTGTTCAGACCCCTTAATTTTTTCCCACATTTTGTTACATTACAGCCTTATTCTAAAATAGATTACATCGTTATTTTCCCTCATCAATCTACACACAATAAACCATAATGATGGAAATGACGGAAATACGTAAATATCACATTTACATAAGTATTCAGACCCTTTACTCTCCACTCTGTTGAAGCACCTTAGGCAACGACTACAGCCTTGAGTCTTCTTGGGTATGACACTACAAGCTTGGCACACCTTTATTTGGGGAGTTTCTCCCATTCTTCTCTGCAGATCCTCTCAAGCTCTGTCAGGTTGGATGGGAGTGTCGCTGCACAGCTATTTTCAGGTCTCTCCAGAGATGTTTGATTGGGTTCAGGTCCGGGCTCTGGCTGGGCCAATCAAGGACATTAAGAGACTTGTCCCGAAGAAGCTCATGCGTTGTCTTGGCTGTGTTCTTAGGGTAGTTGTCCTGTTGGAAGGTGAACCTTCGCTCTTGTCTGAGGTCCTCAGCGCTCTGGAGCAGGTTTTCATCAAGGAACTCTCTGTACTTTGCTCCGTTCATCTTTCCCTTGATCCTATCTCCCAGTCTCTGTCGCTGAAAAATCCCCACAGAATAATGCTGCCACCACCATGTTTCACCGTAGGGATGGTGACTAGTTTCCTCCAGATGTGACGCATGGCATTCAGGCCAAAAAGTTAAATCTTGGTTTCATCAGACGAGATAATCTTGTTTCTCATGGTCTGAGAGTCCTTTAGATGTCTTTTGCAAACTCTAAGTGTGCTGTCATGTGCCTTCAACTGAGGAGTGGCTTCCGTCCAGCCACTCTACCATAAAGCCTGATTGGTGGAGTGCTGCAGAGATGGTTATCCTTCTGGAAGGTTCTCCTATCTCCACAGAGGAACTATGTAGCTCTGTCAAAGAGACCATCAGGTTCTTGGTCACTTCCCTTACCAAGACCCTTCTCCCCCGATTGCTCAGTTTGGCCGGGCGGCCAGCTCTAGGAAGAGTCTTGGTTGTTCTAAACTTCTTCCATTTAAGAATGATGGAGGCAACTGTTTCCTTTGGGTCCTTCAATGCTGCAGACATTTTTTGGTACCCTTCCCCAGATCTGTAGCTCGACACAATTCTGTCTGGGAGCGCCACTGAAAATTCCTTTGACATCATGGCTTTGTTTTTGTACTGACAAGCATTGTCCACTGTGGGACCTTATATAGACAGGTGTGTGCCTTTCCAAATCATGTCCAATCAATTGAATTTACCAGAGGGAGACTCCAATCAAGTTGTAGAAACTTTTCAAGGATGATCAATGGAAACAGGATGCACCTGAGCTCAATTTCGAGTCTCAAAGGAAAGGGTCTGAATAATTATGTAAATTCTGTATTTCTGTTTTAGTTTTTTTTTATGAATCTGCAAAGCATTCTAAAAACCTGTTTTCGCTTCGTTATTATGAGGTATTGTGTGTAGATTGATGAGGAAAACATTTTATTTGATCAATTTTAGAATAGGCTTTAACGTAACAAAATGTGGAAAAAGTGAAGGGGTCTGAAAACTTTCAGAATGCACTGTATGTAGACTTGTTGACCATTGCAAAATGTTGATTTTGTGGTCAATTACCCATTTCTTTCTGTAATTTGATGCGGGTTGGGGTTATTGTTATACTGGAAGTTATGTACAGTTGGAAGTCGGAAGTTTACATACACCTTAGCCAAATACATTTAAACTCACTTTTTCACAATTACTGTGAAAAATTCCCTGTCTAAGGTCAGTTAGGATCACCACTTCATTTTAAGAATGTGTAATGTCAGAATAATAGTAGAGAGAATGATTTATTTCAACTTTTATTTCTTTCCTCACATTCCCAGAGGGTCAGAAGTTTACATACACTCAATTTGTAGTTGGTAGCATTGCCTTTACATTGTATAACTTGGGTCAAACATTTTGGGAAGCCTTCCTTTGGCCCATTCCTCCTGACAGAGCTGGTGTAACTGAGTCAGGTTTGTAGGCCTACTTGCTCGCACACGCTTTTTCAGTTCTGCTCACAATGGGTTTGAGGTCAGGGCTTTGTGATGGCCACTCCAATACCTTGACTTTGTTGTCCTTAAGCCATTTTGCCACAACTTTGGAAGTATGCTTGGGGTCATTTTCCATTTGGAAGACCCATTTGCGACCAAGCTTTAATTTCCTGACTAATGTCTTGAGATGTTGCTTCAATATAGCCACATAATTCTCCTTCCTCATGATGCCATCTATTTTGTGAAGTGCACCAGTCCGTCCTGCAGCAAAGCACCCCCACAACATGATGCTGCCACTCCCGTGCTTCACGGTTGGGATGGTGTTCTTCGGCTTGCAAGCCTCCTCCTTTTTCCTCCAAACATATCAATGGTCATTATGGCCAAACAGTTCTATTTTTGTTTTATCAGACCAGAGGACATTTCTCCAAAAAGTACAATATTTGTCCCAATGTGTAGTTGCAAACCGTAGTCTGGCTTTTAAATACCGGTTTTGGAGCAGTGGCTTCTTCCTTGCTGAGCGGCCTTTCAGGTTATGTCAATATAGGACTCATTTTACTGTAGATATAGATACTTTTGTACCGGTTTCCTCCAGTATCTTTACAAGGTCCTTTGCTGTTCTGGGATTGATTTGCACTTTTCACACCAAAGTACGTTCATCTCTAAGAGACAGAACGTGTCTCCTTCCTGAGCGGTATGATGGCTGCGTGGTCCCATGGTGTTTATACTTGCGTACTATTGTTTGTACAGATGAACGTGGTACCTTCAGACATTTGGAAATTGCTCCCAATGATGAACCAGACTTGTGGATGTCTACAATTTTTGGCTGATTTCTTTTGATTTCCCATGATGTCGAGCAAAGAGGCACTGAGTTTGAAGGTAGGCCTTGAAATACATCCACAGGTGCACCTACAATTGACTCAAATCATGTCAATTAGCCAATCAGAAGCTTCTAAAGCCATTACATCATTTTCTGAAATTTTCCAAGTTGTTTAAAGGCACAGTCAACTTAGTGTATATAAACTTCTGACCCACTGGAATGTTGATACAGTGAATCACAAGTGAAATAATCTGTCTGTAAACAATTGTTGGAAAAATTACTTATGTCATGCAGAAAGTAGATGTCCTAACTGACTTTCCAAAATGATAGTTTGTTAACAAAAAAATTGTGAAGTGGTTGAAAAACGAGTTTTAATGACTCCAACCTAAGTGTATGTAAACTTCTGACTTTTCAGGAGGTGTGGCCCATTGGTTGCATGGATTTCAGATAAGTATTTTTTGCTACCCCTGAGAGCAAATGTTATCCCTGTTCATCACATTATATTTCTACACTGCAAATTTAAATTCCCCTTAAATAATTTTGCTCATAACATATTTTAATAATCAATTAATAACGTTATTTACATGTCTTAAGTTGTAGATATCCTATTGGCATACCAATAGGCACTTGTGTAAGCCTCATTAAGTTACAAAAGCGTCAACGCTCAATTTGTGTTGACACTTTTCTGATCTGACCTGGTGGCTCATTGCTCAATAACCCAGCATCAACAAACCAACTTAAAGTAAAGAGTGGGTTGTTTGTGACTCAACTTTCTGGGTCAAATTTACCCAGCATGTTATCTGTCCAATATGTACCCAAATTGTTTTTTTTAACACTGTTTTTTTAAGTGTATGTGCATTTTACAGTTACTGTATATTTTGCTGCATTTGTTGATAGTGAAATCTGAAAATACTCAGTATTATAATAATAGCATGAATATTCCTGGAAAATGTGGGGTAGCTGCAACATAAGACAAATACATAAGTGTTTAAGTGAGAGGACTAACTGGTGTCTCCAAGTGACCACACACCACTCCAAAGTGTGCACAGTTCCTAAGTAATTTCAATGCAATGTCAGGTGTGCATCAATTGGAAGCCTGTTCTATTGCTAACATGACTAGCTAAGTTATTTTTATTTACATTTTATTTTACCTGGCAAGTCAGTTAAGAACAAATTCATATTTACAATGACGGCCTAGGAACAGTGGGTTAACTGCCTTGTTCAGGGGCAGAACGACAGATTTGTACCTTGTCAGTTAAGGGATTCAATCTAGCAACCTTTCAGTTACTGGTCCAATGCTCTAACCACTAGTCTACCTATAAAATATGATATTACAGTACAAGGCTTTCACAATGAAATTCAGGGAAAAATATCATAACTTTGGTGCGCATAGAAAGGAGTCATGAGGGCAGAGTGTGCTGCTGCAAATTGTCTTCACAATAGACAAACATAGGCACATTCTGTTTAGAATAACCCAGGGTATGACGACATGTCATCTCGTAACTGTACATCAAACATAGTGATCATAAACGTTGACGGTGAGCATGGTTACATGCACACAATAATGTGATTATTGTGGATAGTCAGGTTAATATAATAGTTTGTTTAAAATGTTTACATGCTTTGCAGTAGAATGATTTCCCTAATAATCCTGTTTACATGGACACATCTGAAATCAGGCTACTAATGGGACTTTTGATAAATGCAGTATATCGCCAATCAAAATAAACGTTCCACTGTGGCCATGTTCTGACATATAAAGTTTGTATGTGAAAACTATTTATAAGATGCATAATTTCAGTTATTCCGAACTCATTTCACTCATGCATAAGAAGGAGGCTTGCTCCACCTGGTGCTGGCACATGGGCAGATCAGCTACACAGCTGGAACGCCGATTAATCTGTTTACATGTCCTAATAACTAGAAAGATTGCTGAGAAAACCAGGTGTTTTAATAGGCGTATGCTTACTTCGATTATGACCTCACACCTATTAATATAAGCAGAGCAAGGTGTTTCATGACTAATGCCATACTCTGCCTTCTGCCATAATCAGTTTAATATTGAATTATTAGTGTGCACTGTATATAACATGAGTTTTATGAAATGGAAATGTGAAGTGCACATTTTGACTCATGGGTGTTTGGCATGCTTGTATGACATCAAAGCAGTATTTATTATAATCCTCAACTTCTCATCTTTCATAATACATATGTCACGGATACCTCCGGAACTTTCATTGTGTGTGTGTGCGTGTGCGTGTGTGTTTTGGCTTTCGTGCCTTTGTGGATTGTGCAGATGATTATGGGTCTCGTCCCATGTGTTAATCATTGTGCGCGTGTGTTATTTATTCTAGGTACTTCTCGCTCTTTTGTTTGGGTTTCAACCCTGTGTTTTGTTACATGTTTGTTTGGTCTTCGTCCCCGTGCCTTTACACGGCACGCCGTAATTTGGGCTTAATAAAAAACCCTATTACGCATTCCTGCATCTGTCTCTTGATCCTTCATACCAGTGTGACAACGTAGTCTTAATTTACAGCATTTCTCTCACTTAGACAACAAAAAATTGGCAAAAGTTACCCAATTAGCAGGAGGGATGGGGGCAATTTCTTGTTGTGCTCGGGGTGCTCAAGTTCAGAATGGCAGAGAATGTCGAAAATGTGGTTGCTGTTCAGGCCGGCTACTTGCAAATGTGTTTTTGTATTTTAAAACACAAAATACATGTATTTTAATTAAATACATTTCAAAATACAAGTATTTGTTGTTTGTTTTGATACATTGATCTTTATGTTAGTGTATTTAATCATTCTTGCCCATCCCCTGTCAGTGCCCAAGTCTCCCATTGTCAACATGTATACAGGTACAAGTGTAAAGGGCTACGTGAAAAAGTAACTGCCGGCTTAATGCTGAAAATGTGTCAGATAGATAAGAACATGCTTCACATGGGGTACCCCTTACGAAAAAACCACATGATTTCACATGTGGATTTTCATGTGATCACATAATCTTTCACATGTGGATTCAAATTTTCACATGAGATTTCACAGGTGATGCCCTCCAAACAAAAAAAACAGTGCTTTTAATCAGGGGTTGGCAACAACATTTTTATTCAATTGTTTTGTTCTGAACAGAAGCATACTTTTTTTCCGTTCGGACCAGCAAAATAAAGTTCTGATCTTGTTCGAAGTAAACAAATGTTACAGTTTATGTCGTTCCTTTCTGTTCCTTTTTAAACCTCTGAAATCTCTTTTTTTATTTTATTTAGCTTGACACTAAATTACTTCACCAATCAATGCGGGCCGAGCAGCTTTTTTGTCATTGGACAGAGTGTAGGGCGCAAGATACAACTGACATTTCTGCAGGTAGGGAGAGAGCGAGATAGGGTGGAGGAGGAGGAGGCTTGGCTTGAAGCGCTGGGCATCTTGTTATGACATGCATTATCTGAATTAGGGCCACAGAATTATACCTACCGAGGCACAGCTTCTATGGAGGAACTTTGAATGTCTTTGAACTTCTGAGAGTTGGTTTAATGTTGGGCCAGTGGTAGCTAGCCATGTCTATGTCAGTTACGGATTTCACTGGTATTCAGGCCAAGTAAATCTCAGCTTTGTTAAAAATACACTCAAGAAAAATGATTATATTTATGATAGTGATTCAGGAGTATCATTAAAACAGAATATTCCCCACCAACATTAGACAACTAACAGAAAACCCTCAAATTGCTGAAATAAGTAAATTAAATCAATGATGAGAGAATAGTCAGAGTTACTGAAATCAATGATGAGAAAATAGTCAGAATAACTTAGTGCAGATGGCAGCGCAGATGTATTATATGTAACGGATGTTTAGGGGAATGCTACAGACATTGTGGCGCAGCAGAAAGATCAGTGTATGTCTTATCCAGAGGTCCTCAGTTTAAATCCCAGGTACTGTCATATTTTAGCTGAACAGCGATAACACATGGAATTACACATATGAAACATGTGATCAGAAGGAAGTGTTCCAAAACATGTTTTTACATTTGAAATGTCACTTATGAAGTGGTCCAAAAACACATACTTTTGCCTAGTTAAATAAAGGTTAAATAAAAAAATAATATATACAAATACATTTTCCATATGAAATATCAAGATTTCCAAATATTTTTACATGATTTCACGTTTCATGTGTGAAATCATGTGATTTTCCACATGTGAAATTATGTGGTTCAACATGTGATAATAGCCATTGCTGTTAATTTAGAGGTACATTTTTGTCATTATATGGTATTTTTCTACAGTAATTGGATACTGTTTTAGTATTTCGCTATAAATTTACTGTCAATCGCAATGCACTTGGGTACTTTTTTGCAATTTCATTTAAACTTATAGGATACTTTAGATGTAGGATACTTTTATGTCACAAACTGTTTTTTTTTATCCTGTAATTGTATAGGAAGTTACCGGCTACCTACCTGCGGTGAAAATAGTGGAAATAACTTTTAGTGTATTTCTACAGCTGAACTGTATTGTGTCAGTAAATACACAATGAACTGTATTCAGGAAGTACACAGAAATTCCAATTCTAATTCAATTATTTTCAATACCAGAAAATGTTGTTTATTTTCTAAATTGACCGGAATTCATGTATATGGAATAGACCTCAACATTGGTTAGCAAACTTGGTATACAAACACACTTGGGATACAAACTCACAACCTCTTAGATGACAGCAACCAGAATTTTCAGCTTTGCCACCAGGTCTGGGACCATGACAGAGATTGGCCACAGATTTATTGGTAAGAATACATTTCTGAACTTCACTAAAAGTGGCCCAGATTAATATTTCCTGTATGTTACTGGCAAAAATTGGCCAGTTAGGAATTAATAAATTCACAGTAACAAATTAGTGGAAATTTCACAATAACATCTTCACAGTTCAGCCGAATACCAACACATGCCCTTAATAAATTTGCACAACAAACCACATTACCATCAGACACTTAAATTGCTACAACACTTCCACGGACAGTTGGCACAAATGCACACATTTTACCACAACCCCAAATCTGCTAATGAGCCCTACCAGTACATTGCCTTCAACTATCAAAGTGCAGTGATGATTGTACCTTATATTCAAAATAGCGGTTAGAAAAATGTCCCATTATAACTATAAGGTACCATACTCTACCCTGATTGAGTAATTGAGTAATCAAATGTGAGTTCATATGAGTAATTGTGAAGTGTACCTTTGACCTTTTTGTACCCCAGGTAACAACACTGCAGTGTTCCCTAATAATACCTTATTTGTTCAGTATGTTAATATATGTTCCAAGCAATTAATATGAATCTGATGACACTGCAGAAACATCATTGCACTCCCAACTAAGAGGTTGTAAGTTCAAATAATGAATATATACTCTATGTCAAGTGTCCTTGAGCACTGCTAGTTTTATGTTGGTGGTGATCATTTGACAATCATATACTTGTTCTGGGCAGCTTCTAGTAACGTGCAGAAATGCATTACAAACTATTATGACCACTCTATGGAAAAAGGAGACTCCCACGAACACGATGGGGGTTTGAAGTCGGGTACTCTCGTTGTGCCAAATTCTGTTTGGTAGCATCAGAACCGTTTGTTCTAGAAACTAATGGGATTCTCACAAACTTTATGGTTTTCTACGTTTTGCTCTATGACCCCCACAAGTTTCACGGGACTCGTGTGAAGGTAACCGGTACTGGTTAAAAAAAATGAATGGAAGTATGAAGGTTGTTTTGTGCCTGCCCAAAAAAGGGGTTAACTATGTGTAAAGAAATTAATTAAAGTACCAGTCAAAAGTTTAGACACAGCTACTCATTCAAGGGTTTTCCTTATTTTACTATTTTCTACATTGTAGAATAGTAGTGAAGACATCAAAACTAGGAAATAACACATATGGAATAATGTAGTAACCAACAAAGTGTTAACTTCTTAGGGCTAGGGGGCAGTATTTATAAGTTTGGATGAAAAACGTGCCCAAAGTAAACTGCCTGTTACTCAGGCCCAGACGCCAGGATATGCATATAATTAGTAGCTTTGGATAGAAAACTCTGAAGTTTCTAAAAATGTTAGAATAATGTCTGTGAGTATAACAGAACTGATATGGCAGGCAAAAACCCGAGCATCCAGGATGTCTGAATCAGTCATGTCACACTGTTTTCAATAGGCCAGCTATTAAAAGCCTCATAGTTTAAGATTGCAGTTCCTATGTCTTCCACTAGATGTCAACAGTCTTTAGAAAAAGGTTTCAAGCTTTAATCATGAAAATCAAGGGAGTAAGACCACTTGTTCCTGAGTCCACGTCAAGTGTCCTGTTTTGGATTTTGCGCATAACAGGGAATGCGCGCTCAGTTCTTTTTCTCTTCTATTCAGCAGGTTATATTCCGTCTGAAACATTATAGTTTATATTCATTCCAATTTGTTGAATTATTAAACATGCATCAATATACAAGTGTTTCATACTCATCAAAAGCTCTGCTTCTTGGCAATATCACAGCATTGTCAGATTTCAAAAAGGCTTTACGGCGAAAGCACTACATTTGATTGTTTGAGGGTAGCACCTTCAATATTTGCCATTACCATGAAATCTTTAGCCAGTGCGGTCCATAGAAAATGCATTTCACAGGGAAAACCTGTGCCTTACCTTTTGTAGAACCTCTGCAGAGGGCTTCCTAAGTGTCCAACGAAGACAATCCATGGGTATTTGGTTAGAAAAAGTCATTTATTATATCCATAAATCTCCGTTTGGTTGGCGCCTTGTGTTCAGAAAATCCAACGTGAAGAGAACGCGTTCAACTAAACCTATAAACGTTTCCTCAACAAAACAAAAACCAATTAAAATGCATCCTTAGCTATCCTTTTATGAATAAAAATGATACTCTTTCACTTGGATGGTCACCTAAACGTTCTATAAGTCAAATAAAGTGGACCGCTCAGCCAAACGTGCGCCCAAAAACATGGAACTGAAAAAGAGCTCCTCTCACCAAAACCCCTACCTATTGAACACATTAGTTCCGATTGCTATGATACTTTATATATTCACTGCTGACATCCAGTGGAAGCAATAGGTACTACATTCAGTGTCCTGATATAAAGGGTTTTCAATAGGCACTGTCTCAAAGTGGGCCATAAGCCACCAGAATGACATTTCCGGATGGAATTTTCTCTGGTTTTTGCCTGCCAAATGAGTTCTGTTACACTCACAGAACCAGACGCTCCAAAACCGTCACCCCAGCTGCCGCTCCTAGAGAGGTTGTTATTATGCTAATTGGACTTTTGAGCTGGGCGCTGTCCTCAGACAATCAAATGTTCTGCTTTCGCCGTAAAGCCTTTTTGAAATCTGACAATGCTGTTAGATTAACAAGAGTCTAAGCTTTTGAAGGGTGTGCAGCACTTGTATTTTTATGAATGTTTGAAATGAGTATTTTTGTAATTTGAATTTGGCGCTCTGCATTTCACCGGATGTTGTCAAAATCGAACCGTTCACGGGATTGGATCCGTAACAGGTTAAACAGAGCACCAATACCCTGTCTGTCTCTCTGCCTGTCTGCCTGTCTCCCACTTTTCTATATATTTTCGATACATTGTAAAAATGTCTGTATTTTCCCACACTCAACCCCAGCCAGGTGAAAATTGGGGGAGATACACAACAAAGAAATAGCTTTGCATGTGTGGCTCCTTACCACAATCAAACAGTATGGTAAAAATAATCTCTGCTCAGAGGGCCTTAGAAATATTTTTTGTAGAGAGAGAAGCTAGTGTGGAAGGAGCGTCTTCCTCTTTGGAAGATGACGAATTTTCAGAATATGAGGATCATGTCTCTGCCAATTCGGAGTCTGACAGTGAGTTGGAAGAAGAGGATGAGATTGACCATCAGCCAGCCCTAGGCCAGCCCGTCAGCAGCAAGCCCCAGGACCAGCCCGTCAGCAACCAGCTCATCAGCAGCCTGCAGGAGGAGAAATATGGATGTCAAAAAATTGTGAAATTGAATGGTCTTCTTGTCCAAGGAATGAGCCACCCCACATGGCTGCCAATGTGATAAGGATGAAACCAGGGCGAACGCGGATGGCTGTTACTCATGTGCAGGACATGAAGTCTTCTTTTGAACTGTTCATCCCAGACACCGTCCATAAAATCATGGAAGGAGATGGACCAAACTCATTTACATGCATACTTAGTTAAAAAAAAAATCTTTGATGGTGTTTTCAGATCAAATGGGGAATCCACAGAATCCCTGTGGGATGCAGAAACTGGCAGAAATCGTGCAACAATGTCTCTGGAAAACTATTTCCATGATTATCCGCTTCGATAACCTTGACACCAGACCAGGTCGGCGGCAGAGAGACAAGCCAGCTGCAATCCGGTCAGTGTGGGACAAGTGGGTGTACCGCCTTCCCCTGTTTTACAACCCTGGGCCCAACGTTACTGTTGATGAGCAGTTTATACCATTTAGGGGCCGCTGCCCCTTCAGGCAGTACATACCGTCTACTCCGGCAAAATATGGAATCAATATCTGGGCTGCCTATGCAAGAGTATATGGGGAAGCCAGATGGAGGAGCCCCTGAGAAGAACCAACAGATGCGGGTTGTCCTGGACGTGACACAGGGACTCCCTGGCCACAACATCAAATGCAATATCTTTTTTACTCCGCGCAAGCTGCTCAAGTGGAAGCTGACGATAGTAGGAACAGTACGAAAAAACAAGCCAGAGCTCCCACCTCAGCTGTTGAAAACACTGAACAGGCCTATCAATTCCTCTAAGTTTGTGTTCACAGCCGATACGTCCCTAGTGTCCTACGTGCCAAAGAAAGGCAAAAATGTGGTACTCATGAGTACGCTGCATAGGGATGGGAGAATCTGTGGCCATTATCATAAAAAAAAAGAAATCATAATGGATTATAATGCCACAAAAGGAGTGCTGGACAATTTGGACAAGCTGGTGACTGGCTACAGCTGCATAAGAGAACCCTACGCTGGCAACTTGTGATATTCTTCAACCTCTTGGACATCTTGGTGTACATCACGTTTGTCATCTGGATGTCGTTGAACCCAGATTGGAACAGATGGAAGCTCCAGAGGAGATGGCTCTTTCTCGAGGAGCTGGGCAAGGCATTGGTAAAACCTCAAATCCAGAGGAGGCGACATATCCCAAGTACCCCAGCTTCTGCAGCCATCGTGAGGAGGATTCAGGAGGAGGATGCTGGTGCCCCATCTGACCACAGAACCAACTCCAATACCAGAAGTAAGTGTGCGTGATGTTTTTGCATGTGTGTGTGTCTGACTCTCCTACTTTGACCTGCTGTAATTATATATGTGAGTGAGTCAGTAAGACGTTAGTAAAATTCCTGAACTAAGTGTTTTCATCATTCTAGATTGCAGCCAGTAGCAACAAGAAGAAGCGCTGCGATTTGTGTGGACCCAAGAAGGACAGGAAGACAGTACACATGCAACACACACACAGTAAAACTCTGTCCCTCATGTGGTGTGTACACCAGCCTTCATTTCAGTTCAATGGGGCTCATTTATCATTTACGTAAAATACTGTATGAAAAATGTGTCCTTACAATTTGTTCAGTTCAAAGCAATAAACATCATTAGTGATGAAAACCTTTTATATTTATATTTGTTAAAGATTAACATGATTTATTCCACCCATGTCTTGGTTATAATATATATTCTTTTAAACGAATAGCGCTTTTATTGATAAATGTGATCTTGCAGAGGTAAACATCAAATATTAGCCATGTATGCTGCCTATATTGCTTGTAATTGATTTAAGTTAACATCTATGCAAATTGTTATGGCTGTATTATTTTAAAAACCTAATAATGTTGTGGGTCCATCAGTCCCGCGAACATTGGATGAATAACAAAAACATGAACACCACACAAGGGATAAATTATCCATAGTATGACCATCTTAAAACAATTCCATATGTCAGTTTAGCACCCCCCACTTTCCAATTGTGTGCACAGTACACGTTTTTACAGTAATTGAAATCAGAATACAGCACCATACTATTATTTTGTAGAAATTCCACCTATTCCATATATTAACTTTTTTTTTTACATCAGCTTTAGGCAAAGTGCAGAAATATTTTCTTACCAATCTCAATTACATCCACAGACCTGGTGGCACAGCAGGAACTTTATCTAGCTAGCAAACAAGAGGAAACAACCACATGTTCTAATCCCACATGTGGTTAAGTGCCAAAATAAATAACATACTGTCTTTTAACACCTGATGTCTGGTTAGACTGTAAACTCTCCTTCCAGACTCGCATTAAGCATCTCCAATCCAAAATTAAATCTAGAATCGGCTTCCTATTTCGCAACAAAGCATCCTTCACTCATGCTGCCCAACATACCCTCGTAAAACTGACCATCCTACCGATCCTTGACTTTGGCGATGTCATTTACAAAATAGCCTCCAACACTATACTCAACAAACTGGATGCAGTCTATCACAGTGCCATCTGTTTTGTCACCAAAGCCCCATATACTACGCACCACTGCGGCCTGTACGCTCTCGTTGGCTGGCCCTCGCTTCATACTCGTCGCCAAACCCACTGGCTCCAGGTCACCTAGAAGTCTTTGCTAGGTAAAACCCCGCCTTATCTCAGCTCACTGGTCACCATAGCAGCACCCACCCGTAGCACGCGCTCCAGCAGGTATATCTCACTAGTCACTCCCAAATCCCATTCCTCCTTTGGCGGCCTTTCCTTCCAGTGCTCTGCTGCCAATGACTGGAATGAATTGCAAAAATCACTGAAGCTGGAGACTCATATCTCCCTAGCTTTAAGCACCAGCTGTCAGAGCAGCTCACAGATCACTGCACCTGTACATAGCCCATCTGTAAATAGCCCATCCAACTACCTCATCCCCATACTGTATTTATGTATTTATCTTGTTCCTTTGCACCCCAGTATCTCTACTTGCACATTCATCTTCTGCACATCTACCATACCAGTGTTTAAATGCTGTATTGCAATTACTTCGCCACCATGGCCTAATTATTGCCTTACCTCCCTTATCTTACCTCATTTGCACACACTGTATATATACTTTTTTCTACTGTATTATTACGTTTGTTTGTTTATTTCATGTGTAACTCTGTGTTGCTGTATGTGTCGAACTGCTTTGCTTTATCTTGGTCAGGTCGAAGTTGTAAATGAGAACTTGTTCTCAACTAGCTTACCTGGTTAAATAAAGGTGAAATTAAAAAATAAATTAAAAAAAATTTGCCTAAGGCAACTGGTTACAGGTTTACCGTATTTTCATTGCAACTAGAATAAAACCTCCAGGGGATCATGACTGTTTAAAATTAATTAATGTAAAAATTACATTTGACATCTGGCTTTTCACATGTGCTCAAATGTTATCACGTGTAGATTCATGGTATCACATGTTGATATATTGCATCCCCATGTTGTCACATTTATTTCACACAACATCGTGTTTTCAACTGCTCACATGAGATCACACGAGATAACATGTTCAAATCAAATCAAAGTGTATTTGTCACGTGCGCCCCGAACACAACAGGTGTAGACCTTACATTGAAAAGCTTACTTACAGGCTCTAACCAACAGTGCAAAAAAGCTATTAGGTGAACAATAGGTAAGTAAAGAAATAAAAACAACAGTAAAAAAAGACAGTGAAAAATAACAGTAGCGAGGCTATACACAGTAGCGAGGCTATAACAGTAGCGAGGCTACATACAGGCACCAGTTAGTCGGGCTGATTGAGGTAGTATGTACATGTAGATATGGTTAAAGTGACTATGCATATATGATGAACAGAGAGTAGCAGTAGTGTAAAAGAGGGGTTGGCGGGTGGTTGGTGGCGGGACAACAATGCAGATAGCCCGGTTAGCCAGATGTTCATTGGCAAACTTCAGACGGGCATGTATATGTGCTTTCTTGAGCAGGGAGACCTTGCGGGCGCTGCACGATTTCAGTCCTTCACGGTGTAGTGTGTTACCAATTGTTTTCTTGGTGACTATGGTCCCAGCTGCCTTGAGATCATTGACAAGATCCTCTCGTGTAAATCTGGGCTGATTCCTCACCATTCTCATGATCATTGCAACTCCACGAGGTGAGATCTTTCATGGAGCCCCAGGCCGAGGGAGATTGACAGTTCTTTTGTGTTTCTTCCATTTGCGAATAATCGCACCAACTGTTGTCACCTTCTCACCGAGCTGCTTGGCATGGTCTTTTAGCCCATTCCAGCCTTGTGTAGGTCTACAATCTTGTCTCTGACATCCTTGGGGAGCTCTTTGGTCTTGGCCATGGTGGAGAGTTTGGAATCTGATTGATTGATTGCTTCTGTGGACAGGTGTCTTTTATACAGGTAACAAGCTGAGATTAAGAGCACTCCCTTTAACTTCTTAGGGATCACTGCACAACTTGACCGTTTTGGAGAGCCTGGCGTGCCCAAAGTAAAATGCCTCCCATTCAGGCCCACGAAATGGGATATGCACATATTTGGTACCATTGGATAGGAAACACTCTGAATTTTGTAAAACTGTTAACCATTTGTCTGTGAGTAAAACAGAACGGATATGGCAGGCAAAACCCCGAGGAATTTCTGTCCTGGAGAAAGTGGTTTTCACAGAGTGCCTCATTTGGAACCCCTCCCTCATGAAAATGCCCATAAAAGGGCATATGAATGCAGTACCTATCGCTTCCTCTGGATGTCCTTTGTCTCTAGAAAGTGGTTTCATGCTGTTCAGATGAGTTAGAACAGAGAAGAAGAGAGAATCAGGAAGTGCCTCTTTGGAACTCTGTAGGACTGGGNGCTGTCGTTTCTGACTATGGATATAATACATGACTTTTTCTAACAAAAGAACCATGGATTGTCTTCGTTGGACACTTAGGATGACCTCAGCAGAAGTTCTTCAACAGGTAATTGATTTGTTTTTGCTGTGAAATGTGTTATGTGTGTGCCACGCTGGCTAATGAATTCATGGCTATGTGAAAAGTATGTGAGGTGCTGTCCTCAAACAATCAAATGTAGTGCTTTCGCCGTAAAGCCTTTTTGAAATCTGACAACGCTGTGATATTGCCAAGAAACAGAGCTTTTGATGAGTATGAAACACTTGTATATTGGTGGATTTTTAATAATTCAAATACTTATTTCCCTCATTTAAATGCAAATCATTTTATAAACATTTTCACATGCATTTTTCTGGATTTTTTTGTTGTTATTCTGTCTCTCACTGTTCAAATAAACCTACCATTAAAATTATAGACTGATAATATTCTTTGTCAGTGGGCAAACGTACAAAATCAGCAGGGGATCAAATACTTTTTTCCCTCACTGTAGCTAGTCTCTGCAGCCACCTGGTAGTTGGACCTATCATGCCAATTAACAACCGATTGCACTGCACACTGCCCATACCCATCTGGAAAAAAGGAATGCATATTTGAGGATGCAGTTCATCGACTACAGCTCAGCCCTCAGTACCATAGTGCCCTATAAGCGCAATGCAAAGCTCACAGCCCTGGGTCTGAACTGATACCTATGCAAATGGTTCCTGGACTTCCTGTCGGGCGCCTCCAGGTTGTGAACATCACCTACTTGACACTGATTCTCAACACGGGGGCCCCACAAGGGTGCATACTCAGTCCTCCTGTATTCCCTGTATACCCACTACTACGTGGCCTCACACAGTTCCAACTCCATCATCAAGTTCGCTGATGACATGTCAACAACGAGACAGCCTACAGAGAGGAGATAGGCTCTCTGACGGCATGGTGCCATCCTCATCAACGGTTCCGACGTGGAGATGGTCAATAACTTCAAATTCCTCTGCGTACACATCTCAGAGAAGCTGAAATGGTCTAACCACATGGACACCGTGGTGAAAAAGGCACAACAGCAACTCTTTAAAATCAGGATGCTGAATAAATTGTTCCTGTCCCCAAGGGCCCTCATAGTATTCTACAGGAGCACCATTGAGAGCATACTGTTGGCTGCATCACAGCCTGGTACGGCAACTCCACTGCCGTGGACCGCAAGGCGTTTCAGAGGGTGATACGTGCTGGGTGTATTCTGCTTGTCCTACAGGACACCTACTACCACACCAGGTGTTGCAGGAAGGCCAATAATATAATCAGGGACCCCAGCCACCCAAGCCATGCCCTGTTCTTCCCACTTCAATCATTCAGATGTGGGCAGTACTGGAGCATCATTTCAGAATTTGGAAGACTGGCCAATAGTTTCTACCCTCAGACCATCAGGCTGCTGAATAGCCACCACTAGTCAGATACACCCCCCCCCCCCCCCCCGTGCTACAGTGGTCTTCCAGTGGAATGGCCTGAGGGAGATAAGGCAGCCATACAATGACAATGTCCACCTGGCAGTAGGATATTCTATGTCACCGGGTCCCAGGGTGGCTGAAGGGTCTAAGCCGCTGTCCCAGCCAGCACAGCTCCAGGAAGGCAACAGACTATCTATGGGGCCCTGGCAGGTACAGACAGTCTGCCTTCTGGGCAACGCAAGGATGCCTGTCTGCCTGTTCATTGTGCTTCCCCTTTGTGTCCCAATTGGCTCCCTGTATCCTTTATAGTACTTAAGGCTCTGGTCAAAAGTAATGCACTATACAGGGAATAAGGGGGCCATTTGGGATGCAGAGCTAAAAAGTACTAGATTAAGGGTAAATGTGATTCAACTCTACTGTTTTGGGAGAACAAACACTAAACAGGTGCTAGAAGCCAATGTTCCCATAATAATACTGGCCTTTTTTGTACTTCGTACATTCGTACCTATAGGCCACTGAGTATCTCTTAGAGAGTGTATACACATTTAGTCAACAAAGTGTACTTTGTGTACTATTATCTCATTTTCTCCTTTTTACAGGAAATGACTCTTATTGCCAGAATCCTCTGCAGTCTCCTCTGCGGTCCCCATGCCAGATGGGAGATAAGTAGTGTATGATTCTCTGCCCAGAAAATAAAAATGGACATCTGTGAACTACAAATGATGAACCTGTCATTTAGGGCTCTATTCAATCCGTATCGCGGAAGTTCAGCGTTACAGTGTGATAACATTTTAATGGCAATGTTCCCGCGTTAGCGGAGAGTGCATTCATGGTAAACGGTGGATATGCCGGCACAATCGAAAATTACCTATACATTTCTATCGCACAATCTATAATGTGATACAGATTGAATAGAGCCCTGTACAGCACATAGACTAACACTCTTCTTTTTACAGGGCTGCAGTGTGTTAACGTAAAGACCATACACCAGGCATCTGTCACAATACATGACTCTAAGAACTCTATGGTCATCATTGACCAATTTCATGAGGAAAACATTCGGGCTCCCTCCAGCCCAGCCAGCTCATTGGGAAAACATATTTAGTGTTCATACAGAGCACATATAGACCTATAGGTTCCGTCTACATTTATTTCCCTGTGAAAGTGATGATTCCATGCAAAGGTGAGTGATGGTGTTTGGCCAGCCCAGACATAGCTGGCCTTTACCTTTTTTCATGTTCGGTGATTACTTTCGCATGGTAATCACATGAAATGTCATCTTCTGTGAAAGGTGGACAGTCAAGAACCAGAGAATGACCACAACTGCAGGCCTTTGATGCTGTTGCTGTAACAATACAGCTGTACAAAATTAATGAATGCATTTACAGTGTTTATCATACAAACCAGATGTTCGTGTTTTGTATGATACTAAAGCATTGCAAAATACACATCCACAATCTCACACACACACACACACACTTAGATAAATACATTTTGTCTGAGTGGATATCAAAGTCATTACTGATGAAAGTGCTCTTTCTCATTTAGCACACAGCCTACAATACATGGCACAGGTATTAATTTGAGCCAGATCTCGTCTTCTTTCCCAGTAGGACCTGTAGGATTTAGACTTCAGCTCGTATAGAGTGACCTTTGCGAAATCTGACCATATGGCCCACAGTGACACAAGGAGTGAGTTAATCTGGATTTATGACCTTACACATATGGTAAGAGCCCAGGGCATCTGCTCTAATGAATTTGGGATAAGAGCTCGATATCTTAACACAATGAAGAACCTTGCGCAAAGCTAGCACTTCGTGCATAGGGGATATCTCATGGCATTACAATGGCATTACAGTGGCATTACCGATACAGGCTTCCTATAGATCAGTTGATCCGATAAACTGTGCAGTACGTCTCCCATCTGTCTCCCGCAGGCTTCATTAAAGGGCAAGGAACAATGATGGGTGCAGTATTTTGACTCAAACAAATAAGGTAAGCTTTCAAACCCACACAGGGCTGTTGATTTAATTCCTTTCAACCATGAACTATTCTGTGAGGATCCATGGGTATTTTCATCCTGGCATTGCAATCGCTTGATCATCTGCCAGGTATTAATAAATGAGAATCCTGCCAAGTCCTGAATATTCTTATTACTAAAACGTTTTATTTTTCAATCACCTTGGCTGCGTAAGGTAGCTACACTGTAAAAAATAAAGCTGCATGCTGGAACCAAATAAGGTTATTGAGAGCGATGTCATAGGGCAGGGGTGTCAAACTCATTCCATGCAGGACCTAATGTCTGCTGGCTTTTGTTTTTCCTTTCAAGAAAGACCTAGACCCTGGCCCTCCGTGGACAAGTTTGACAAGTGCCATAGGGAAACCATTTTAGGGTTTCTGACGAACCATACATGGGATGGTTCTTTGAAGAACCATACAAAAATCATAGGGATGCCACAGGTTCCGACAGAGATAATTGCGGAGCAGACTGCCTTTTTCATGGTGTGGGCAGGAGCGGGCGGTGGTCTTTCTGCTTTGTATGTGTTTGACTTGGCCTACCTATTGCATTAAAAGCTTGTCTTTGTCGCATTTCAATCACATACTCTCAGCATTCTACCTCGCCTCTCCTAGTTGGGGTGCGAGTGCAAGTGCACCTGTATGTGTGGTCTTAATGAAATAGAGTATAGGCTATCTATGCATGGGTGGAGAATGACCAAGCCATGAGGTCGAAGGAATTTTCTGTTCTGAGTTCTGAGACAGAATTGTGTCGAGTCACAGATCTGGGGAAGGGTACCAAACATTTCTGCAGCATTGAAGGTCCCAAGAACACAGTGGCCTCCATCATTCTTAAATGGAAGAAGTTTGGAACCACCAAGAATCTTCCTAGAGCTGGCCGCCGCCTGGCAAAACTGAGCAATCGGGGGAGAAGGGCCTTGGTCAGAGAGGTGACCAAGAACTCGATGGTCACTCTGACAGAGCTCCAGAGGTCCTATGTGGAGATGGGAGAACCTTCCAGAAGGACAACCATCTCTGCAGCACTCCCCAATCAGGCCTTTATGGTAGAGTGGTCAGACGGAAGCCACTCCTCAGTAAAAGGCACATGACAGCCCGCTTGGAGTTTGCCAAAAGGCACCTAAAGGGCTCTCAGACCATGAGAAACAAGATTATCTGTGCTGATTAAACCAAGATTTAATCTGGCCTGAATTAATCTGGCCACGTCTGGCGCTTGGCATTCAGAGCTTGAGAGGATCTGCAGAGAAAAATGGGAGAAACTCCCCAAATACAGGTGTGTCAAGCTTGTAGCGTCATACTCAAAAAGACTCAAGGCTGTAATTACTGCCAAAGGTGCTTCACCAAAGTACTGAGTAAAGTGTCTGAATACTTCCGTAAATGTGATATTTCAGATAATTTTTTTAAATAATTTTTTAAAAAATCTACAAACGTGTTTTTGATTTGTCATTATGAGGTATTATGTGTACATTGATGTTTTCTTTTGCAGAAACATATCTAAATCAGGTCAAACAAAATCCTGTACCCTCTATCAAAAAAGAAATCTGCCGTCTCCGACTATAGCCTACATGTCATTTTATAAATTTGCGTGTTAGGGTCGGGTGCAGGCCTCAGATTTTGACTTTATCACATATAGTCAGCTGGTTGCGGATGGGTTATCAGCAATTGCGGGCTGGTGTGGGTGAACAAAAAACTGACCTGCGCACCACTACTATGTAGGGAATATGCTGCCAATTGAGACACATTCCTAGTTTTCCACACATCGAAGGCACGCAATGGAATCTTCCAGAAATGTTGATGTATACATTGCTAAAGATATTAACCATATGAAGGGAGAGTGTTATGAATATTTAATTTAAAGGTCCCAAACAGTCTTTTCATGAAATGTGATATTTGGATGAAACCAGATCAAAGCAGGACTATCCCAAGGGATTGAAAAGGCGCAACTCTTGCTCAGCATCAAAAATTCATTGTTTTATTTAAGTAAGGTTAAAAGTTTCAACGTTTCGACCTTAAATGGCCTTCATCAGAATAATCACACATAGGGATTATTATCCACCTGGTGAGAATACGTTGCTAAGTTTAGCATAATTTCCATACTTTCCCTGGCTAGCCTAGCCTAACGAACTGGATACATAAAAAGAAAAGGTAATGAAATACACCATTGTGGAAACAGGGGCTGTGCGAGTGAAATCCCTGGTTTGGAAGGATTTTGGAATCATTGTGGACAATGACAACAACGCGGTAGAATGTTACACTGCCTGCAAAAAGTGCAAGCAGGTATTTGTTTATGATATTCAGTTTATTATCAGTTAATCATTACGTTAATTCAGGATTTCGTTCATTAACACAAAGGATGGGCAACTTTGATGGCGATGGGGGCCACACATAAATCTGACCTCCTTATGACCCCCCCAAAGATACGTAGAGGTTTCCACTTTCATCTGTGTCTAGTTTTAGCTAGTAACTGGCCAGCTAGGTCTTCAGACAGCATGGAACCAAAGCGGGGGAAGGGTTGCACAAAACTCAGATGCAATTGTCATGTCATTACTTTAAGAGACATGCCAAATGGAAAATTTATACAAAGGCAAACCACAGATGACGTTGCAGTCCAGCCACCTTCTGCGGTTTTGTTCCTACTGGTAGCTAGTGTATCAATGTACAATGGGCTCGGTATGGAAATGGAAGTGAGTAGTGTGGACAAAATGGAGCGAATGGAGAAAAGGTTGGTGAAGCAACAGCTGTGCTGGAAAAATATGTGTGGCAGTTCTGATGATATGGAGCAGGCCATTCAATGACCTGAATGGTCTGTAGTGGAAGACATAGGAAGAAGAGAGATCATAATACAGAAGGCAGTGGAGCGTCTATTAAAGAAAGCATAAAGAGGGCCAAGGTAAGAAGCAAGAGTAATAATGTGTTGGAGTGGAAAGTGGATGATGGTGTTTGATGAGACCACAGGGCCTCATTTACACCCTATCTGATTAACCAATGCCGTAGAGAAAGAGATCAAGTCAAACTAGCCTGGTTCATTGGAAAAGGTAGATTGCTAATATTTTGTGGTAGCCAGGCTCAGCAAGGGAAGATTCTGATAATGGAAAAGCTTAATGGGAAGAAGCCAAGTACCTGGTGCTTATGATAGGTTGAGGGGAGTCATCACTGGGGACCCAATATCTATGTCCATAGATGATATTAAAGAAAATGTGAAGGGATGTAGAGTGATTGAGGCCAAAAGGTTGATCAGTAGGAAAGAGGGGCAGGGAAGTGAAAGATTATCAGTACAGCTGAGGTTTGAGAAGGTTTTGCCTGGAAAAGTACAGGTAGGATTCCTTAGTTTCAATGTCAGAGAATTTGTCCCATCCCCATTGCAGTGTTTTAAATGCCAAATAATAGGACATTTAGCTGTTCAGTGTAAAGGAAAGAAAAGATGTGCCAAGTGTGGAGGGGAACATGATTACGGTGAATGTGGGAGCAATGTGCTTAAGTGTTGTAATTGGGGCCATAGTGCAGCATTTGGTGGATGCCAGGTGCAGAGAGAGACTAGAGAGGGTCAGAGATACAGAATCAGTCATGATGTATCATATGCAAAGGCTGTAAAACAGATTGGTGGAACTGCAGTGCGGACGGATGGAGCTTCCATGTCTGCTCCTGTGCTAAGTGGACCTGCTGTCAGGGCTGGTGCTTCTGCTGGTCCTGGCATGGTTTCGAGACTTGTTCAGAAATCTTGCGATCATGAATGTGCTGTGTCAAAGGACATTTTGATTGTGAATAAAGTTATCTTCATAGGTTTCATTGGTAAGATTATCAACACAACTCTTGTTGTGGAAAGCAGAAATACAGGTTGAAGGTTACAGTATGGTGGATACGTCAAAATAGTTATTGAAGGGTAACAGATGTTACTGTCGAAAGGGTTGTTGCTGAATAATCCTAATTGTGGATTGTTTCAGCATGATATAGATTACGTTTAATGGATTGGGGGGCTTGGGAGGGTATTTTTTTGGGTGGGGGTGGTAGAAGTTAGTAGGGATTAGTTTTTTTATATTTAATTTTATTAGTAGTACAGAATTAGGCAGACCATGATTGATCACACACTCCAGCACAGTAGAAGGCAGCATGCACCTTAAAAACATTGTTTACGGACCGCCATTATATCATGAAAGAAGAATAAATTCATACAAATTCATATTTTTTTAATGAAAAGTACCCAGACCTCACCCTGTAAGATGAACTAGCTAGCTACCTTAATAAATAGTGCTGACAATTCCATTTTGGCTAGCTAGCTAATTTATACAGCAAATATTTTGTCTATATTGATAGTGGTACAATAACCAAACATGACGTGATATGACAGGATATTACTCCAACAAAACTCACTTCGTCCATGTTGCTTGACATAGGCTTTTTCAAAGAAAAATGAGTGCCTACTATCTCTCTGCCTACGCAGTCTGTCTTTTCAGACTTCCTGGTAGTTTGACATGAGAGAAAAAATATGGGTGATGTTTTAGTCACAGATGTTTTAGTCACCCTTTACATAATATTATGTAATGTTTATGTCTACTTTAACAAGCTTACAGTGCATTCGTGACACTACCTTTGAATCTTGTTTAACGTTGTCCCATGTAGGTAGACATGTTAGGAGATGATATATCTGAATGTGAAGCTATTGCTCTGTAGTTGTGTTGTTTCATTCTGGTGTTGCAATGTGATATGACAACCACACAGCATAATCCCTGCATGGAGAATGACACACAGCCAACACAAATCATGTCAACATTGTCTAGGAAACTGGAACTGAATCCACTGGCAGCTACCTCTGACGTAGTTCCCACATATTTACAAGACAAAAAACAGGGAAATGTTGAATTGACAGTCAATCCAGTTGTTTTATGTTTATGTTTAGTTAGCTCTTATGAGAGATGCTGATCTGAAAGTAACATCCTAAGTAATGGGAGTACAGTAAAATGGTATGCAATGTGAAAGATCCAATTAAATACTGTACAGTTCAAACCACAGAAACAAAACCCAAATCTCTCCCACTACTTTTTCTCTATTTTTGCCAATTGAATATGTTTGTGTCCCAAATAGCACTCTATTCCTTTTCCAAAAGTAATGCACCTTATAGGGAATAGGATGCCATTTTAGATGCAACTTTACTGTAGATCAAAGCACCTCCAGGTGAACCCCTGTCCAGTGTAAAGGCTGCCTGTAAACAATTTCTAAGATAATGGCGTATCCTGACAGTGGTCATAGTGGGGACAGAAAATGATACATAAATAAAAAGGACTTTGATAAGATCCATGAAAATGTTTTCTTCAGCAAAGAAGAAAGCACTTTGGAATATGTAAGAGCTTTATGCTTGCCAATTTGTAGAGTGAATGCAAAGCAAACGTATTTTTCTTCATTTCTGTTTTATTGCTCATTCTTTTCTGTGCCACATAGTTCTGAGATTAGATGAGTAGCTAGGGGTTAAAGGTGACTCTTTCTAAATGTTCACTATACCAATTGCCCACTGCCAGTGAAAATTCTCAGCTTGTAATTTATAGTAGGAACATTATTATCCAATACTTTCATACGAAATGTACACATACACACACACCCAATCAGATGTCCCATGTATCCGACTCTACAACGAGAAGAGGGACAAAAGCTTGGAATGGAAATGTTAGGAGTTACCACACATCCATATTATTGCTGCATTTCTCCTCGGCAACACATCCCTGTGAAGAAGTGTAAATTAATAGGGACTGGTCGGGACTAAAATGACACCTTCACCCTGAAAAGTGAAGTAGGGGTGTCAGGTTGTGAATCTTGACCTATAAAACCCCTTTCTCCATCAATTCTCCTCAACCTTCTCCAGTCACTAATGCTTTATGTGGCTCCACTATGGGAACAACAAACTTTGGACAGGAGTGACTGTGTTGAATGTATTTGTTAGATACCCCGCCCCTTATCACTTCCTCAACGGATGAGGCAGGCAGCACTGAAATCGACCATAACGCATTTGGATATATCTTTCCCTCACCATCTCTAGTTTATACTATACTGCATTTCAATAGCTTGGAGAGATGTACATATATCCATGCTGGTAGTAATTCACAATTTCCAGATACTGTGACATTTAGAAATATGATTTTCCATATGTTGGGTTGTTCAGATACACTACCGTTCAAAAGTTAGGGGTTACTTAGAAATGTCCTTGTTTTTGAAAGAAAAGCATTTTTTTTGTACATTAAAATAACATAAAATTGATAAGAAATACAGTGTAGACATTCTTAATGTTGTAAATGACTATTGTAGCTGGAAACGGCAGATTTTTTCTGGAATATCTACATAGGCGTACAGAGGCCCATTATCAACAACCATCACTCCTGTGTTCCAATGGCACGTTGTGTTAGCTAATCCAAGTTTATCATTTTAAAAGGCTAAGTGATCATTAGAAAACACTTTTGCAATTATGTTAGCACAGCTGAAAACTGTTGTACTGATTAAAGAAGCAATAAAACTGGCCTTCTTTAGACTAGTTGACTATCTGGAGCATCAGCATTTGTGGGTTCGATTACAGGCTCAAAATGGCCAGAAACAAATAACTTTCTTCTGAATCTCATCAGTCTATTCTTGTTCTGAGAAATGAAGGCTATTCCATGTGAGAAATTGCTAAGAAACTGAAGATCTCGTACAACACTGTGTACTACTCCCTTCACAGAACAGCGCAAACTGGCTCTAACCAGAATAGAAAGAGGAGTGGGAGGCCCCAAGTCACAACTGAGGAAGAGGGCAAGTACATTAGAGTGTCTAGTTTGAGAAACAGACGCCTCACAAGTCCTCAACTGGCAGCTTCATTAAATAGTACCCGCAAAACATCAGTCTCAACATCAACAGTGAAGAGGCGACTCCGGGATGCTGGTCTTCTAGGCAGAGTTGCAAAGAAAAAGCCATATCTCAGACTGGCCAAAAAAAGAAAAGTTTAAGATGGGCAAAAGAACACAGACACTGGACAGAGGAAGATTGGAAAAAAGTGTTATGGACAGACAAATCTAAGTTTGAGGTGTTCGGATCACAAAGAACATTTGTGAGACGCAGAAAAAATGAAAAGATGCTGGAGGAGTACTTCACGCCATCTGTCAAGCGTGGTGGAGGCAATGTGATGGTCTGGGGGTACTTTGGTGGTGGTAAAGTGGGAGATTTGTACAGGGTAAAAGTGATCCTGAAGAAGGAAGGCTATCACTCCATTTTGCAACTCAATGCCATACCCTGTGGACAGCGCTTAATTGGAGCCAATTTCCTCCTACAACATGACAATGACCCAAAGCACAGCTCCAAACTATGCAAGAACTATTTAGGGAAGAAGCAGTCAGCTGGTATTCTTTCTATAATGGAGTGGCCAGCACAGTCTCCGGATCTCAATCCTATTTAGCTGTTGTGGGAGCAGCTTGACTGTGTGGTACGTAAAAAGTGCCCATCAAGCAGATCCAATTGATGGGAGGTGCTTCAGGAAGCATGGAATGGAATCTCTTCAGATTACTTCAACAAATTGACAACTAGAATGCCAAAGGTCTGCAAGGCTGTAATTGCTGCAAATGGAGGATTCTTTGACGAAAGCAAAGTTTGAAGGACACAATTATTATTTCAATTACAAATCATTATTCATAACCTTGTCAACGTCTTGACTATATTTCCTATTAATTTTGCAACTCATTTCATATATGTTTTCATGGAAAACAAGGACATTTCTTAGTGACCCCAAACTTTTGAATGGTAGTGTAGCTTGATTTAGCCATCTGGGTCTATCCATTCAGAAATGCTTTCCACTTGTGCAATTGAAAAACTCGATAGGGTAACTCATTATAACCATATTTTGTCTGGCCATACTAGGTCAGGCCCCTGCACATCTTTGCCAAGACTTTTCTTTTATTCCTTTTTTAACAAAGTCGAATTAACAGTTGATGAAGATCCATTGGAAAGCAATGTAGCTGACTATAACACAAGTGCAAAGTCCATTTGTTTTAATTGGTGATAAATGTACTTGTGGAGACACTATAATTGCATCACTTACTGTGAGGCTGTTCACTCCTAACCTTGTGCCTTAATTGATCTCTAGACAGACACTAAAACTAGAGTTACGTCCATAGGACCTGGTCAAAAGCAGTACACTATGTAGGGATTAGGATGCATTTTCAAAGGCAGCCCATCTGTTCAAGCAATGGGTGTCATCCACCCCCAAAGGTTGAGAGTAGACTAAACAGCACTACAAATATCAATGACAAATACATTTAAATATCTTTGCATTGTTTAGATCTCTTGGCATTCATTATGTTTATCTTGCAAATTTTTTTCAAAAACATTGACAAAATAGAGAGAATTCATTTCCATTAGCACATTAGTTTCAATTGCTAGCCTATGACTCATCTGCACCTATGGGAATTGCATGCTACAGATCTAGGATCTTAATTTGAGCCAGTTTGCTACAGCGGGAAAATAATCCAGAAGCAACAGGAAATGTGAATTATTATGTCGATTTTAATTAATGTAGAAAGGCAGAATGAGGGTTTGCGCTCAGGCTAGAATGAAAGGCGTCCAGTACGTGTTTGAAAAAATATACACTATATATACAAAAGTATGTGGGAAAGCCATTCAATTTAGTGGATTATTTCAGCCACAACCGTTACTGACAGGTTTATAAAATTTAGCACAAAGCCATGCAATCTCTATAGACAAACATTGGCAGTAGAATGGCCTTACTGAAGAGCTCAGTGACTTTCAACGTGGCACCGTCATAGAATGCCACCTTTCCTTGTTGGAAATCCACTAATTTGAAGGGGAGTCCACATACTTTTGGCCATGTAGTGTCCCTGGAGAAATCTTACTTGCAATTTGTAAACAAAGCTGCTGTGCTTATAACTTGTACAACTTTTTTTTGTCTCCTTTGAAGTGATCCAAATGGCAAATTCATATTTTATATATACATGTCAATATTTATTAAAGCAGATAAAAAATATAATTTTAACTACAACATTCATATAGGATTTCACTTGGTGAAGACCATTGGAGTGAAATAAAATAAATGCTATACCCATGTCTCTGTCACTAGCACTCACTCACTGATTTTGCACTAGCAAAATCACTCAAAAGGCACCCTGGGAAATATGCAAATAAGGCTTAAAACCCTACAGCAGGGCTAATTCCAGTCCTGGAGGGCCAAATTATGTCTGGTTTTGGAATCTTGTATGGTTCTTCAACGAACCATCCTATTCATGTTTTTTCAGAGAACTGAAAATATGGCATCGCTCTCAAGAACCTTATTTGCTTCCAACTTGCACCTTTATTTTTAAGAGTGTGCAGAAGCTACAGTAATATGAAGTTCCCTTATTTAATTTTTTTCACACATAGCTTTTCCCTTTCCCTCATCTTCTGATTTAATATTGTCCTACATATGCATCTGCAGCAGAAACTGAATAGAATACTTCATTTCTTTATATTGTGGGAGATGGAACAGTTCAATCTTGCTCCTGGGGAGTTGGCTGGTCCATACCACCCTTATCATCACTGATTTATAAACTTCAATGTAATTTAAAGAAAGTAATTGTCCTCCCCACTGTGCCTCAGATAGCCATGCCGTTGAGCTCAATCTCTATATTCACAATTTCCTATACGCAACAGTGATTGGCCCTGCCAAGGAAAATTAAATGATTTTTTATTTTCCTACCAGCCATTTACCTTTAACCTCTAGTTTATTTGCACAACCATTCACACTTTGAGAAAGTAATGTATTCCTTATTCATTTTCAAATTTACTGATTGTGTGATGCTATCAAATAAAAACAGAGTAAGCAGAGTCACGTTTGCAATATTGGATCACTCACACACATTTATTTTATTTATAATCATTTTTATTTAACCTTTATATAACTAGGCAAGTCAATTAAGAACCATTTCTTATTTACAATGACGGCCTACCAAAAGGCAAAAAGCCTCCTGCGGGGACGATGTCTGGGATAAAAATAAATAATTAAATTATAATAATATAGGACATAATACACATCACGACACTACATAAAGAGAACACCTAAGACAACAACACAGCAAGGCAGAAACCCATGACAACACAGCATGGCAGCAACACAACATGACAACAACATGTTAGCAACACAACATGGCAGCAGCACAACATGGTAGCAGCACAAAACATGGTACAAACATTGTTGGGCACAGACAACAGCACAAAAGTCAAGAAGGTAGAGACAACAATACATCACGCAAAGCAGCCACAACTGTCAGTAAGAGAGTCCATGATTGAGTCTTTGAATGAAGAGATTGAGATAAAACTGTCCAGTTTGAATGTTTGCTGCAGCTCGTTCCAGTCGCTAGCTGCAGCAAACTGAAAAGACGAGCGACGTGTGTGCTTTGGGGACCTTTAACAGAATGTGACTGGCAGAACGGGTGTTGTATGTGGAGTATGAGGGCTGCAGTAGATATCTCAGAAAGGGGGGAGTGAGGCCTAAGAAGGTTTAATAAATAAGCATCAACCAGTGGGTCTTGGAGGGGTATACAGAGATGACCAGTTTACAGAGGAGTATAGAGTGCAGTGATGTGTCCTATAAGGAGCATTGGTGGCAAATCTGATGGCCGAATGGTAAAGAACATCTAGCCGCTCGAGAGCACCCTTACCTGCCGATCTATAAATTACCGTAATCTAGCATGGGTAGGATGGTCATTTGAATCAGGGTTAGTTTTGCAACTGGGGTGAAAAAGGAGCAATTACGAAAGAGGAAACCAAGTCTAGATTTAACTTTAGCCTGCAGCTTTGATATGTGCTGAGAGAAAGACAGTGTACCATCTAGCCATACTCCCAAGTACTTGTATGGGGTGACTACCTCAAGCTCTAAACCCTCAGAGGTAGTAATCACACCTGTGGGGAGAGGGACATTCTTCTTACCAAACCACATGACCTTTGTTTTGGTGGTGTTCAGAACAAGCTTTGTTTTAGAGTGTGTAACACAAAATCCGGGGAGGGGCCAATTGAGTATAAGACTGTATCATCTGCATATACATGGAGGAGAGAGCATCCTACTGCCTGAGCTATGTTGTTAATGTAAATTGAGAAGAGTGTGGGGCCTAGGATCGAGCCTTGGGGTACTTCCTTGGTGACAGGTGTGGCTGAGACAGCAGATGTTTTGACATTATACATTGCACTATTTGAGAGTGGTAGTTAGCAAACCAGGCCAAAGATCCCCCAGAGACACCAATACTCATTACCCGGCCCACAAGAATGGAATGGTCTACCGTATCAAAATCTATGGCCAAGTCAATAACAATAGCAGCACAACATTGCTTAGAATCAAGGACAATGGTGACATCATTGAGGGCCTTTAGGGTTGCAGTGACACATCCATAACCTGAGTGGAAACAAGATTGCATACCAGAGAGAATACTATAGAGATCAAGAAAGCCAGTCAGTGATTATTGACAAGGTTTTCAACACTTTTGATTATCAGGGCAAAATAGAGGGGGTCAAGCTCTCGGACTCAGTGACTGCCTGCAAGGAGAAACTTTGTAGCGGGGCAGGGGGAAAAGAGGGAGAACGGTCGGGGCTAGTCGCATTAGAATGGGTGGGAGATGAGGAAATGTTGGATGGGCAGGGAGGCATGGCTGAGTTAAATAGGAATCCTAACTTAATGAGGTGGTGATTAAAGAGCTCAGCCATGTGCTTCTTGTCAGTAACAACCACATCATCAACATTAAGGGACATGGGCAGCTGTGAGGAGGAGGGTTTATTCTCCAGGTCTTTAACCGTTTCCAGAACTTCTTGGGGTTAGACCCACAGAGAGAGAACTGCTCCTTAAAGTAACTAACTTTGGCCTACCGGATAGCCTGAGTGCACTTATTTCTAATTTCTGGCTTTAAAATGTATGGAACATTAGAGAAGATAGGTCCAATCGCCTCTCACAAAAGCTTATTCAATCGCTTTTTAAGTTAAACATTTCACTACAGCTCTAATCGGAATGCAAGGCAATTAATATGTATGTAGCGTGGATGACATCAAATGTCCTCTGTGAATAAAAAAATTACATCGGATCACATTAAACCAAAACAACTCTCAACCAAGAAAAAATGCACACCGCTAGTTGCCTCTAAGTCAAATGAACGATTCAGAGTAATTATTTTCCCTCTTATTCTCTTATTTAGCATTAACATCGCGCTACTCTTACAGGAGTCGCATATAAGAGGACTTACTGATGGGATTACTAGAATAAATCCAAAAGCTTCTTAGCTCCAGGACCTGCGGCAATGCTAGTGAAATTCTTTATAAAAATATTATTTATTTGTGTACATGTTGGTTCTGCTACTATGATCTTAGTGCGAGAATAACTACACATGAGACTAGGGGGTTGTTATGTTCAGACTTACGTACACCCCACTGATGGATTTTCTCCCTCATCCCTCTCAACACAGCGAGGAGAAGCATCATGCATCTAACCCATGAAGTATTATCTTTAAAGTGGATTTAATCAAGAGATCTCCTCTCCCAGGTTTTGCAACATATTTCCTCTCTCCCAGTCATCCTAATGGCATCACTCATTTTATCCCCTGTTATCCTCCCACTTCTATTAATTACATTTGCTTTTAAGACTGTTAAGCCAAATCTAGAGTATTTGGACCGTGGCAGTCTCTCATGGTATAACACATCCGCACTCAAGAACACGTTTGTTGTGTGGAAATACTGACAGAATGTACAAGTGTTGCTGATTGAACAAAAACAATATGTTTAATTGATAAGGATAACTCATAAACAACATATAAACATTAAAGTTTTAACTCCGCCAGTTTGATGGTCTATCATTGGCATATTCAGGAAGTGCAATTAACTCACAATGAAGCCAAGTAATTACAATTAAATGACAATGTTCAAATATCTGCATTTTCATGAATGTATTAGAAGTTAGAAGACTTTGAGGGGCAAGGTAAGAACATAACTGTATTACTATTGTCAGAAGCTAGTGCATTGTAATTGCTATATTAAAAAAACATTAAAATGCATCAGTTGTGAAACTGTGGAACCAAAAGAAAAGTGTTACTGGTTTTCATTTTTCTGGTTTAATTATTTGTTGAATAAAGTGCTAAAGAAGAAGAGTAGCATTGTAATAACTATGGTCTGTCCCGCGGCCAGACCATATTGTGGGCTTGAGCAGGAAACCACAGGGGAGATTGAGGGTAAATGTGCACACAAAAAGCACAGCATTGAGTATCTAAAGTTCTGTCACACCCTGATCAGTTTCACCTGTCTTTGTGATTGTCTCCACCCCCTCCAGGTGTCGCCCATATTCCCCATAATCCCCAGTGTATTTATACCTGTGTTCTCTGTTGCCAGTTCGTTTTGTTCGTCAAGCCTATCAGTGTTTTTCTAGTTTTCCCGGTTTTTACCATTCTGCCTGGCCTAAGCCTGCCTGCCGTCCTGTACCTTGTCACACCACACTAGATTATTGACCGCTGCCTGCCCTGAGCCTGAGACTGCCTGCTGTTCTGTACTTTTTGGACTCTGATCTGGATTACAGACCTCTGCCTGCCCTTGACCTGTCATTTTGCCTGCCCCCTGTTCTTGTAATAAAGTTTTGTTACCTCGACACTGTCTGCATCTGGGTCTTCCCTAAAACATGATAAGTTTGTCCTTACTCAGACAAAGTGCTGAACCTCTGCTTTCAGCTAAGAATGAATTTCATGAAATTAGTCTTGGCTGAAACCCTATGCCCGGGACTTAGCGAGTGTGACTCACCCGTGAGAGTGTTGTCTGGTCAACTAGAAAGGAAGGACCAGCTGCTAGAAGGAGTGTCTTAGACTATGCCACGCTTATACAAATAGTATAACCCTGTGGCTGAACGTATCCTGCCTGAACACGTAGTAAGAGCTGGTCCATGCTAAAATACTGCAAAGTGGACTATAAATTAATATTGGATTGCTCGTTAGTGTTGTACACGAAAATAGCCTCATCTGACGTGTGATATATTTTGTCACAAACTGCCCGTGAAGTGTTAACAGTAGGAACGAGTGAGCTAACCTCTGTGGCAAGCAGAGATAGACCAAGAGGGGTGACCCGGATTTATAAAGTGCATCCCAGTGCTCCACTGCTAACTTAGCAGGAGTAGGAAGATAGGGCGGCTCGCTCACCGGGAAAGAGGCTCATACCGTGGGATAATCCAGATCTACAACGCACGGTTCTCTTGACCACCCACCCTGTGTGGTCAAGAGAAGATCCATAGGCAAAAACTACACGCACGTGAGTGAACCTAGTAGGACCATCTGGGAGGCGGTCCGTAGTAGTCCCCTTGACACTGTGGAGGCAGCAACGCTGATGGGAAACATCAAACATGGCAAGTGAGAAATGGGAAAATTAGTGTTGTGGTGTGTCCAATGAGACCTGATGCTGGGGGAAGAGTGGCAGAGTGGATGATAGACAGCCAGCAGCCTGTATAGATTCAATGCTGTCCTCTGAGCACTGTGTTTGTCTGTGTGCCCTGTACACATAACCAAAAGACAGGGGACAACATATCTAAAAGGGGACAAAGAAAACCTTGCCTTTCTGTCTGATCGTCTTTTATTGCATCAAAACACCTAGCTACAAATCGCCCCTTTTGATTCGAGGATGACTCACACATTATTTTTCTTCTTCTTTCTTATTGTCATATGATGACTTAATTCCATGTTAGAGGGCCCGGCTCAGCACGGAAACATTGAACATCAGAACATCAGGACCTCGTTTCCCAGTTGCAACATAACTTAAGCATTATGATGATTTCCCCAAACTTTTTAAGAGTGGTTCCCAAACAAACACGTAGAGAGAACATTCGCTAAGTGCATCATTAGACCATGTGTCGATACTGATACGATCAAAAGAAAAGCAGTGCTGCTCTCGGATCAGCTTTCTCCATTAAAATCTTATCTTCACATTAGAATTATTCCACAATACTGGTGACGGATCAGCTCATAGCAATATATTACCACCTATGGCTGTAAATAGGCTATTGAGGCGGCTTATTATGCTTACTCAATAATAAAGCACTGCATCAAAGATTGGGCATATCATTGTTGTCACACATCATGAAACACATTGAGGCAAAAATTACAGACAGTGGCCTAGTTGCAAAATATAAGAGTAAAGATACATCTAATGATGATCTTAATGCTATGCAGGCTCTGGGAAATGAGTCCCAGGCACGTTGGTGGTTGCCTCTTCTGTGAAGCACAGCAGCAACGCAGCAGTGAAAGCGAAAGGGGCATCCTTATTTACATCAGTTGCCTGGGCCTTTCTGTGGCGCTCGCCTAGCTAGCGCTGTGTGATCATGTGTGGTGGCTTAGAGGCTGGGGCCCTTCCACTGAGCTGAAGGCTTATTGACATGGAGCACACAGTGCCACTGCGACTGCCACCACTGTGGCCCTGCTGATCTACTGTCACTGCTGCAGAAACACAGATGACAATGTTTAAGGACACAGCTGGGTAGGGAGAAGGTGGGAGAGAGAGAGGGAGAGAGGGTGGGGAGAGGGGGAGGGAACTGATAGAGGGAGATGGGGAAAGAGTGAGAGAGTGAGTGAAATAGATAGAGACAGAGAGAAAGGGGGAAATGATTGAGAGAGAGCGAGATGGGAGAGAGAGAGAGAGAGAGAGAGAGGACTGCCCGTCTCTAGAGGAAAATGTATTTTAGTAATTACCTCTAGCATGGAACAAGAAAAAGGGAATCTATTTGCTTAATGCAAATACCTAAAAAATTTATACATGTAACACTCTGCTCTCTACTTTTGTCCCCTAGCTTGGCTATTTGTCAGCTGTGGTTACACAATGTGGAACACGTATAAAAGGAGACAGGGAAAAGGTAAAGGAGGGGGATAATCAAGGGCAGGCCTATAGGGTGACTTGAGTTCACTGTTGAGAGGAGGTCGCTATATAACACCAGGCGGGGTATCGTAGTTTTCCTTTGTCTACTTTACTATTAGCTACAATAATGCATCTAGCTTTTCACTATTAGGGACTAAGCAAATGGATGATTATTAAGGGTTGCCTCTTTAGCAGCATAATTCATATAAATTATATTGCCAAATTATGTAATTAAAATCTTACAATGTGCTTGTGAAAGCTGTTCTGTAGTCTACCATGAAAGTGTGCAGAATATTGAAGGTTTGAGCATGCAACGTATTAAAGAACTTCTTTACTGAGCCAAGTTGCCGCAACCTGCCTGTGATACATTTCATCAGTGCAACTCTCAACCACCTGCTTGCTCTACCTGTGCCTACCCCTTCGACTTCACAACCTCAGCCTCAACTTTTCTTACGCTGTCAGTTGTCAACCTAGACTAGACCCCATTTCGACTAGACCCATAGCCGCGGGAAGAAGTGTGGGGGTGGGGGAGATGTGATTGTTTTTCCGAGCGGGGGTAATGCCTGTGCTGAAGACGTCTATATTGGTCCGCTAATACAGGACTAGTAAAGGCCTTTTGTGATTTTTTTTTAATTAAATGTATTTTTACCAGCATTTGTAATTTAAGTCTGATAATTATCTGTACCAAACAGTCAATCTGATAGTACTTGTGGAATATAAATTATAACTATGGCTGCATATAGCATTTTAATCATATTAATGAAATTGGAGCCTATTCCCATATGTTCCAAGACAGACCAGAGATATGGCCGTTTGTCTATCAAAAGCTTTTTCTGCATCAAGAGATAAAACAGCCCAAGGAGCTGTTTTTTCGGATTAAGCATTTAAGATACTGTATATAATAGTCGATGGAGATTGTCAGAGGGTAAAGTGTTTTAACATACCTGCTTTGGTCCATGTGGACCAATTTGTTAAGTAAGTCTCGAAATCGGATGACAACATTTTGAAAAACAGTTTAATATCTGTGTTTATCAAAGATAGGGGGAAATAGTGAGAACTCAGGGTGGCATCCTTTTTGTGTTGTATTCATATAAATTAACATTTGTGAATGGCTGTGTTAATAATGTCAAGTAATAGTGGATCTAATTAATTCCAAAATGTTCAAAAGATTTCAGGGGGAATATCATCCAATCTAGGTGATTTGCCTTTATTCATGCTATCCCATCTCCTTTTGAGTTCATTGAGAGAGATTTGGGCTCCCAGCGAGTCTGTAATGTATTTTGACTGATATGATGACCGTGCATTTCTGCCTGTCAGTGACTATATTTCCCATTAGGTTTCCCCTTTCCCTCTTCCACTTGATTTAATTCAATATGCATCTGACCTCAGGGAAGAACACTAGGCCCTTGAGGAGAATGCTGTCTGATGAAGTGTGGGGTTGTACCACAAATGGCACCTTTCCTATATAGTTTACTACTTTTGACAAGGTTTCTGGTTGTCCAAAGTAGTGCACTATATAGGAAATAGGGTGCCAGGGATGCAGGGGGATGCAGATTGTCTTGTCTTTACGCTCTTTACACAATCACAGAAATGGATCCATAGAAAATGCAGCTGCACGCACTAATGCATGCTCGCATGCACACACACACACAGTTCTCAGAAAAACAAACAAAGTACTTACAGAATTCTGGCTGAAGAAAAACAGGCATGCATACAAGCACATAAATGCAGTGCAAACTTAATTTAGGAAATTAAAAAGCTAATTTCATGAAACAATTATCTTTTCATCAAAAAACAATGTTTTAGGGTTAGTTATAGTGAAACACGTCAATTCAGGTCTTCATTTTGACAGTTTGTTGCAAAAGTGATAAATCTAGCTCTTTCCAGTCAAAAGTTTGGACACACTTACTCATTCCTGGGTTTTTCTTTATTTTTATTGTTTTCTATGTAGAATAATAGTGAAGACATCAAAACTATGAAATAACACTTATGAAATCATGTAGTACACAAAAAAGTGTTAAACAAATCAAAATATATTTTCTATTGAGATTCGTCAAAGTAGCTACCCTTTGCCTTGATAACAGCTTTGCACACTCTTGGCATTCTCTCATCCAGCTTCATGAGGTAGTCACCTGGAATGCATTTCAATTCACAGGTGTGCATTGTTAAAGTACATTTGTGCAATTTCTTTCCTTCTTAATGCGTTTGAGCCAATCAGTTGTTGTGACAAGGTATGGTGGTATACAGAATATAGCCCTATTTGGTAAAATACCATATTATGTCAAGAAAAAAGCAAAGAGAAAAGATAATCCATCAGTACTTTAAGACATGAAGGTCAGTCAATCCGGAACATTTCAAGAACTTTGAACGTTTCTTCAAGTGCAGGAACAAAAACCATCAAGCGATATGATGAAACTGGCTCTCATGAGGACCGCCACAGGAAATTAAGACCCAGAGTTACCTCTGCTGTAGAGGATACGTTCATTAGAGTTACCAGCCTCAGAAATTGCAGCTCAAATAAATGCTTCACAGAGTTCAGGTAACAGACACATCTCAACATCAACTGTTTCGAGGAGACTGCGGGAATCAGACCTTCATGGTCTAATTGCTGGAAAGAAACCACTACTAAAGGACACCAATAACAAGAAGAGACTTGCTTGGGCCAAGTAGCACGAGCAATGGACATTAGACCGGTGGAAATCTGTCCTTCGGTCTGATGAGTCCAAATTTGAGATTTTTGGTTCCAACCACCGTGTCTTTGTGAGACACAGAGTAGGTGAACAAATGATCTCTGCATGTGTGGTTCCCACCATGAATCATGGAGGAGGAGGTGTGATGGTGTTGGGGTGCTTTGCTGGTGACAGTGTCTGTGATTTATTTAGAATTCAAGGTACACTTACCCAGCATGGCTAACACAGCATTCTGCAGTGATACGCCATCCCATCTGGTTTGTGCTTAGTGCGACTATCATTTGTTTTTCAACAGAACAATGACCCAACACACCTCAAGGCTGTGTAAGGGCTATTTTATTAAGAAGGAGAGTGATGGAGTGCTGCATCAGGTGTGGCCTCCACAATCACCCGACCTCCCCCCAATTGAGATAGTTTGGATGAGTTGGACCACAGAGTGAAGGAAAAGCAGCCAACAAGTGCTCAGCATATGTGGGAACTCCTTTAAGACTGTTGGAAAAGCATTCCAGGTGAAGCTGGTTGAGAGAATGCCAAGAGTGTGCAAAGCTGTCATCAAGGCAAAGGGTGGCTACTTTGAAGAACCTAAACTAGATTTTGATTTGTTTGGTTACTAGATGATTATGTATGTGTTATTTCATAATTTTGATGTCTTCACTACTATTATATAATGTAGAAAATAGTAAAAATAAAGAAAAACCCTGGAATGAGTCGGTGTGTCCAAACATTTGACTGGTACTGTATGAAACGGAGCCAAACAGAGTCATATGTTTGATATTGTGTCATTTATTTCATTCCAGCCATTACAATGAGCCCGTCCTCCTATGGCTTCTTCCACCAGCCTCCTCTGCTTCACATCCTTTGAAGATGAATGGTCTTGGTAGAAAAGGCTATGACGGCCTCCCGAGTAGCGCAGTGGTCTAAGGCACTGCATCGTAATGTTAGCTATCCCACCTGGTTCGAGTCTAGGCTCTGCGGGAGACCCATGGGGCGGCGCACAATTGGCCCAGCGTTGTCCGGTTTAGGGGAGGGTTTGGCTGGCAGGGATGTTTGTGTTCCATTGTGCACTAGCGACTCCTGTGGCGGGCTGGGCGCAATGCATGCTTACATGGTTGCCAGGTGAACAGTATTTCCTTCAACATATTGGTGTGGCTGGCTTCTGGGTTAAGATGGCATTGTGTCAGGAAGCAGTGTGGCTTGGCTAGGTTGTGTTTCGGAGGACGCACAGCTCTCGACCTTCGCCTCTCCTGAGTCCGTTCGGGAGTTGCAGCGATGGGACAAGATTCTAACTACCAATTGTATAGGATGAAATTGGAGAGAAAAATGGGTAAAAAAATAGGGCTATGACACAGCAAGTCATCATAGTGTCCTGGGAAAATGAACAAAAAAATACAACCATACAGTGTTTCCAAAGAGATGATTGATTTAGCCAAGTTGTCTTATTCGAGGAGTGGTGCAGTTCAGCACTGTTTGGCATGGACACACAACACAATTCCCTTCACATTTATGGTGTACTAGGTGTACTATACACATTCATCCTTTATGAATCAAAGGAATTTGTGAGTCACAGCCTGTCTTTGCCGATAAATAAATAATTACATGAGGATGAATGAATAATGCTACCATCTGTTAAAGTCAAACTTAACAGCCGTAAACTTGATTTCTCAGTTCAACGTAGTAGCTGTATAATGGAGTACACACATCCCCTTTACATTATGGTAGTTGTAAATGGCTGCTATATTTCAGGTGATGCATATTCGGGTTATCGGTTTCTTGCCTTTTTTAGCATTGATTGTGACTATGTCCTTAGTCATCTCACTTTCTCCTCTTGGAAACATAATTCAACTTCTAGATAATACTTTTTTTTTTATTAGTACCCTAACTGGGTATGATCACACATGTCAATCAGTGGAGTAGGGTACACACACTTAAATGCCTTGAACGTATGTAAAATGTATTGAAAATATAGGAAGTGTTACTTTATTTGCCAGAAACGATCAGCTTTAACCCACCTTATTTTTTTACCACTACATCACTGATTGTTTTGATTTATACATCTCTACATACAGAATGTATCATGTAGCTCAGTGTTTATAGTGTAGCCTGTAGTGTGCATACCACATTTGTGTCAATTCTGCTTCTACATATGTGGTCTGTATAACCTGTTTAATGTCTGTATATTTTGTTTATTGTGGCAGCACCATTTCACAAATCCCTGTACATGTAAATGTATTTAGCAATTAAAGGTGATTCTGATTCCAATTCTAATCATGAATTTTAACCAGTTGACTGATCTTATTCGCATGTACGCTGTAAAGCACTGATTCTGAATCATTACGGTAATTTAAGGCATTGATATATCTTTGTCTGTTTTACAACGTTCTATAGCCTATCACCAATCACTCAGCCCTTTGATGTCTGACACAATCACATGGCGGCAAAATGCCACATTCATCCAAAGAGGAGAGCCATTTACAAACCCTGTGTTGAATAAATTACTACTGTGTTGTCTGCAACAACAAAACTAAACGTGAACAGACCGTTCTTATGCATTTATGTGGTTTTATAATTGTGAACTATTTTGCCGCTATGACAACCTGCTATGTAAAATTTGCTATGCAAATGTTACAGAACACCCCTCTATCCCCATACAACCCTATCAAATGAGAGCTACATTAAATTAAGTTACTTGCAAAATTTAATAAACCGAGACTGCACATTCGGCCACTTAAAACCACAGGTGCCCCTGGCCTGTTTGTATTTGTCAGACATTACTTCTAAATAGGGCTTCTAAAATTAGCTTTATTGTGTGCAATTTCGATTAGTTTGCAAAACTGTGCTTAATCACTAATTTCTACTCCAAGACAGCTATTGGCTCAGAATTTTTGCTTAGGATATGTCCCTAGCATCTAGACTAGAGGAACAAAACTTAGCATCCCAAATGACACCCTATTCCCTATATAGTGCACTACTTTTGACTAGAGCCATATGGGCTAGAGCCATAAGTAGTGCACTACATAGGAAAAGGGTGCCATTTGAGCCCAACCTTTCCACAACACAGAAATACAGTGTAGCACACCAATTTCCCCTTTGATCTATTAATGAGACTCAGAGTCAGTATCTCACGGTTGAGGATCATCAACTGTCTCTGTGTTTTGTTGGCCTTGCAGTTCCTGTACAAGCAGGAAGAAAATTGGTTACGCATTTGGTCATTTTGTGCATCCCTGAGAACCGGAACTCAATGGGGTTCGGAGTCTTTTACACACAATGGAACAGTTATCTACACCAAACAAACTATATCACACACTTTATCACACCCTACAATTATTTTACCTCCAAGGTCTTGCCATTGTTTGCTAATTCATGAAATCAATGCTCACGCGTCAATAATTCAGTCTTCAGCCACACGCACCTACAGTATACAGGGTGGATTTGTTTGCATGGAAAGAAGGTGCTCAGTTTTGGTTGTCAGACTGTGTCACGCTCACACTGTGAGACATGACCCCTCCAACTTAACCACACACAGACACAGACAAACAGACAGACAGACAGACATGCACGCACTCACACACACCATCCCTTTTATCCAAACTATGTGAACAGAGCAGAGACCAGACAAAATAAATCAGCTTTGTGCACTGTAGGCTACACTTGTGGCGTGCACACATAGTCCCCATCTGTGTGCTTGTCATTTATTTGTCATTTATTAGACAGCTCACCTTGTTGTTTGGCACCGTAGACCCTCCTCACATAGATCAATGGAGGCGTCTGCCCTTGGTCTCCCACTGGTCAGTCCTCTTCCATCTCCTATGCTCTGGAAGAAAAAATAACAGAGAATAGCGTTTGGTTTGGTTTTGACATTTGAAACCATCTATACTGCAGTAGAGTATCATCGTGAGACACATTGCCACAACACAACCCATTCCACAACAACAAGCTAGAAGCTTAAAACACGAGGATCAATGCACTCTTCATAATGTTTTTAAAATGCTTAATTATGATGGAATGTTTGATGGAACAAAATAATAAAAACTTGTTTTGACAAGTTGTCAGCGATTACAATAATAGAAGCTAGAAGCTACCTAGAGGTTTTCAGAACTCAGCACAAGTCTTCCGTTTTCAAAACATATGGAGGTAAAAGCAGTACACTGCCACAGTTGATTATTTGTGACAACATCAATTTGCATCTCATTATATTTGTGAAACAGACATCTGGCAGACTTAAGTCATTCAAACTTTCCATTTCTCAGCCCACACATATTTACATTGCTCTGGTTAAATTATTTTCTCACAAATACTCTACTCTAAAGTAACCTGATTAAATTAAAACTAATCAAACCTACCCCTAATGGATACTGTACAAGGAAGCCAATTCCACCTTCTATAGCTCAAACAGTGTAAATTAGCACTCCTTTACTGGACTGCATTATTCTACTGTACAGTATATGTAGGGTTAAATATAGGAATGGGAAATCTAAAAATACCTTCATTCGCTCAGGACATATTCTGGTAAAAGCAAACTTGCAGTAAGATCATTGATTTTGTGAATTCCCATGTAATACGTACAACACTTTACTGTACAAAATCCCATGTAAAATGTACAATCCTTTTACTGTACATGCATGATTTATGCAGCCAAAGACTTAAAGGTCCAGTGCAACCATTTATATCTCAATATCAATACTGTGATTGTTTTAAATGAAAATGGTCTAAAAGCAAAGAGCAATTTCTCAAGCAACTATTCTATTGGAAAAATGGAAAACTAGCTGTTATTGGCAGAGAGGTTTGGAACTCTTTCTTATTGGTCTATTTACTAATTTAAACCAGGCAGGGCAAAACTCCATGTAACCAAAACAACCTGAAACTGAAACAGCTCTTAGACTATCGTAATTTTCACAATTTCATTGTTCCAACTTCATAGTGTGGATATACAGTTGAAGTCAGAAGTTTACATACACCTTAGCCAAATACATTTAAACTCAGTTTTCACAATTCCTGAAATTTAATCCTAGTAAAAATTCTCTGTCTTAGTAGAGTTAGGATAACCACTTCATATTAAGAATGTGAAATGTCAGAATAATAGTAGAGAGAATGATTTATTTCAGCTTTTATTTATTTAATCACATTCCCAGTGGGTCAGAAGTTTACATACACTCAATTAGTATTTGGTAGCATTGCCTTTAAATTGTATAACTTGGGTCAAACATTTTGGGTAGCCTTCCACAAGCTTCCCACAATAAGTTGGGTGAATTTTGGCCCATTCCTCCTGACAGAGCTGGTGTAACTGTCAGGTTTGTAGGCCTCCTTGCTCGCAGATGCTTTTTCAGTTCTCCCCCCAAATTTCTATAGGATTGAGGTCAGGGCTTAGTGATGGCCACTCCAATAATTTGACTTTGTTGTCCTTAAGCGATTTTGCCACAACTTTGGAAGAATGCTTGGGGTCATTGTCCACTTGGAAGACCCATTTGCGATCAAGCTTTAACTTCCTGACTGATGTCTTGAGATGTTGCTTCAATATATCCACATAATTTTCCATCCTCATGATGCCATCTATTTTGTGAAGTGTACCAGTCCCTCCTGCAGCAAAGCACCCCGACAACATGATGCTGCCACGCCCGTACTTCACGGTTGGGATGGTGTTCTTAGGCTTGCAAGCCTCCCCCTTTTTCCTAGAAACATAGCGATGGTCATTATGGCCAAACAGTTCTATTTTTGTAGAATAACTGTGTCCTTTACCCTTCCTCCCACTGGCAGTCACTTCATTGGCCTGTGAACGCCCATATAAAATTCCCTCTCTTATGTGTTTTCAATTTGGGTAAAAATCAAGACGAATATTTGGCAGTGGACATTATTCAGAAGTAACAGATGGGAAACTGGACATTTATTTTCATGGTTGAGGAGGTGAAGTGCGAGTTGTGGCCGCCTGGAAGCTATGTGACTATGATTTCAAAGGAGTGGCATTAATCTGTCTCCTGTCTCTTTTTGGGCCAAAGAACAAGTTCAAGGTGGAAGAAAAACAAGACAAAAGTCACAGCAGAGAGATTGACAGGCCGGTAGGGGGCATAGATACCTGCCTCCAAAGAGAAGGGACAAAACAAGCTTAGGGAAGAGATGGTAAAGAAAAGGGGTGAATTGAAAGTTGAAAATGCAACAACATACCTCACAGTTGTATAAGAACACTCATAGTATATGTAAGGAGAAGTTATAGAGGGAGAAATAGGTTGAATAGTAACAAAACTATACAACAGACTGACCAAAACTGGTCAATTCCTGGTCTAAAAAGGCTGTGATCTAAAATGAACAAAACATCAAATAAATAAGTCCATTAATGATACTATAAATTACTTGATAAACAGCAATCGGTGTTTCTAACCTTTAACAAGTCTCTAATTCCCTTTAATTGACTGGTTTGTGTAATAATCAGGCTCCAGATGATGAAAGGCAGGTGAGTCCCTTTCATGGTTCTTTCATGAACTGATGGTCTAGTTAGGCAGAGAGAGAAGTCACAGACATCTATAAAGGGCACAAGGCGAGACCCAGATGCAGATGGTTGGAGTCTGATATTTATTATAATCCAATGGGTAGGCAAGAAAATGGTTGTGGACAGGCAAAATATCAAAACCAGGTCAGGGTACAGAGTGGCAGGCAGGCTCGAGGTCAGGGCAGGCAGAATGGTCAGGCAGGCAGGTTCAGAGTCCAGCAGGCAAGGGTCACAACCGGGAGGACTAACAAAGAGCGAAGGAAAAAGCAGGCGACTGGGGGGAACACCACACTGGTTCACTTGACAAATTAGCAACAGACAAGCAGGGAACACAGGAATAAGTACCCAGAGACTAATGAGGAAAACAGGTGACACCTGGAGGTGGGTGGAGACAATCACAAAGACAGGTGAAACAGATCAGGGCGTGACAACATCACTCAGCCAGAAAACACCTTCCTTAAGGCTTCATCCGGGCATTTGACTTGTAAGCCACAAAATATACAGTATTAGCACAAAGTGTATGTGAAACTAAGCAAAATAATATATTTTCAGATATTAGGGCTTGTTATCTACTTAGGGAGCAGTGGGGAGCTAGCGCTAGCGCCCCACTCCCGACACTACCCGGTGAAATGCAAGGCGCCAAATTCAAAATCCAAAAGTTGAATTATTAAACATTCATCAATATACAAGTGTTGCATAGTTATCAAAAGCTCTGCTTCTTGGCAATATCACAGCATTGTCAGATTTCAGAAAGGCTTTACGGCGAAAGCACTTCATTTGATTGTTTGAGGGTAGCACCTCCAATATTCCTGCATTAGCATAAATTCATAAACCATCGCGGTTCACACAAAACACATTTCACAGCAAAAACAAATCCCTTACCTTTTGAAGAACTTCTGCTGAGGGCTTCCCAAGTGTCCAACGAAGAAATCCAATGGTTCTTTTGTTAGAAAAAGTAATTTATTATATCCATAAATCTCCATTTGGTTGGTGCGTTATGTTCAGAAAATCCAACGTCGAATCGCCCATTGAAACGTGAAGAGAACGCGTTCAAATATACCTATAAACTTTTCCTAAACAAATCAAATACCAGTTAAAATGCATCCTTAGCTATCCTTTTATGAAAATTAGCGATAATATTTCACTCGGATGGTCACCTAAATGTTATATAAGTAAAATAAAGTGGGGCGCTCCAGCCAGACTCGCGCCCGAGAAAACTTGTTGACATTTCAGGTCCCCATGCCATTTCCTGTACCTATTCGTTGTGTTTACTCCAATCATGGGTCCTGGACTTCCTGACGGGCTGGCCCCAGGTGGTGAGGGTAGGAAACAACATCTCCACCCCGCTGATCCTCAACACTGGGGCCCCACAAGGGTGCGTTCTCAGCCCTCTCCTGTACTCCCTGTTTACCCATGACTGCGTGGCCAAGCACGCATCCAACTCAATCATCAAGTTTGCTGACGACACTACAGTGGTAGGCTTGATTACCAACAACGACGAGACGGCCTACAGGCAGGAGGTGAGGGCCCTCGGAGTGTGGTGTCAGGAAAATAACCTCTCACTCAATGTCAACAAAACAAAGGAGATGATCGTGGACTTCAGGAAACAGGAGAGGGAGCACCCCCCTATCCACATCGAGGGGACAGTAGTGGAGAAGGTGGAAAGTTTTAAGTTCCTCGGCGTACACATCACGGACAAACTGAATTCGTCCACCCACACAGACAGCGTGGTGAAGAAGGCGCAACAGCGCCTCTTCAACCTCAGGAGGCTGAAGAAATTCGGCTTGTCACCAAAATCACTCACAAACTTCTACAGATGCACAATCGAGAGCGTCCTGTCGGGCTGTATCACCGCCTGGTACGGCAACTGCTCTGCCCACAACCGTAAGGCTCTCCAGAGGGTAGTGAGGACTGCACAACGCATCACCGGGGGTAAACTACCTGCCCTTCAGGACACCTACACCACCCGATGTCACAGGAAGGCCAAAAAGATCATCAAGGACAACAACCACCCGAGCTACTGCCTGTTCACCCCGCTATCATCCAGAAGGCGAGGTCAGTACAGGTGCATCAAAGCTGGGACCGAGAGACTGAAAAACAGCTTCTACCTCAACAGCCATCACTAACATTGAGTGGCTGCTGCCAACATACTGACTTAAATCTCTAGCCACTTTAAACATAGGAATTGGATGTAACAATGTATCACTAGCCACTTGAAACAATTTTGTATATAATGTTTACGTATCCGACATACTCATATCAAATGTATACACTGTANAAATTTGATTTGATTTGAATCTCTCTGAGTCTTTGTATATAGACTGCTGACATCTAGTGGAATCAATAGGTACTGCAGTCTCAGTCCTGGTAACAAATGGATTCAATAGGGAGTGTGTCTAACAGAGCCAAAGGTCACCAGAAACTGATTTCCGGATGTTTATTTCTCTGGTTTTTGCCTGCTAAATGAGTTCTCTTATACTCACAGACATTATGTTAACACTTTTAGATACTTCAGAGTGTTTCCTATCCAATAGTACTAATTATGTGCATATCCTATTTTCTGAGCCTGAGTGGCAGGTATTTTGCTTTGGGCACGCCAGACTCTCCAAAACCGTCACCTCATCTGCCGCTCCCTAAGAAGTTATGGTCTGTACAAGTGGCAGAAGACACAAAAAGTACCATGTTCATTTTATTTGAAGTGAGATGCATTTGAAGTCGATACGAAATGTAAAAACAACTATAATTCTTGCTCTGGATATCAACAATGAAGCGTTTGAAACAGTGTTGTGGCATATCTACAATATTGGGTTAGGACTGACTCTATCCGCAGCCAGTTAGAAAGATATCTGAGGAGTACGGAGAAGAGGAGGGCGTAGTGTGCCTTGTCACTTTCACTTAGCTTTGCCTCCTCTCTCCCTCCACAATGTTTTGAGACACCTGAGTGAGACATTCAAATTCCTTGTGTATCATTTGGCAGAACCTTGAGGTCTGCATTGACATTGATGGATGCAGCTGTCAGGCAGACTGACGTCCGTGTCTTAACAACATTACATACAAAATGTTTTTGCTGCTTTTCAAGGCTAATGCTGCACACCAGTGAGATGAGGAAACTGGCAGTGCCAAGAGACTCTTGCAGTGGCAAGACACTGTGCCTGCATCACACACAGTGCATCCCAAATAGCACCATATTCCATATTTAATTAACCAGGGCCCAAAAGTTGAGCACTAATGAGAATAGGGTGTCATTTGGGATGAAGCCTATGCACTTGTGTTCAGGAGGAAGGGACATAACCTAACCCAACCTGGACACCTTTGTGTTGACGTAAACAAAAAATAATAATAAGTTGAGAGATGTGACGCTGCTTTAGGTCAATTATCAGTTGCAATGAATATACATTACAATAATTTCTCAGATGCAGTTCAGATTCAATAAGTGCTATGGTCTCAGTATTGTTCTTCTCTTAAACAATATGTTCTTGGATTGTGTTATGGGTACATGTTCATGAGTACAGGCATGACATATCATTGAACACTATGGAAGAGTAGACAGAGATCTGATTCTCTCATTTTGCATTCTCCTGCGTGTGAGGGAAGACACACTCTGTTAAGCAGTGGGTAGAAGTTAAACTTGCTCACTACTAAATTTCATTAAACAAGACAAGGTCATGAGCCGGTGAAAGGGCCCGGAGTCAGAATGTCGCTGGCTCTGCCGCTCGCTAAAAGGCTGTTAACCTTGTTGTTGATCCTGACAGACAGTGTGCCTGCGAGCCGCATTTGTGTGTGTGTTTCAAGTTTTATTGTCACGTGCACAAGTACAGTGAAATGCCTTTCTTGCAAGCTCTTTCCCAACAATGCAGTAATCCATATTAGATCGATCAAATAAAGTAGAACAAAAAACCCATGAGATATAGAAATAAAAAGAACAGAAGAAAGTAAGTAAGCTATATACAGGGTCAGTTCCAGGGTCAGTGCCAATAACATATTTACAATGTGCAGGGATACTGAAGTAGTAGGGTAGATACAGTACGTATAGGGGTAAGGTTACTAGGCTTCAGGATATGATAAACAGAGTAGCACCAGCATATATGATGATTGTATGTGAGTGTGTGTGCCTGTGTGTAGAGTCAGTATGAATGTGTGTCTGTGCGTGTGTTTGTGTGTTGGAGTGTCAGTGTGAGTGTGTATGAAGTACATACAAATAAAATAAAAGGGTCAATGCAGATAGTCTGTGTAGCCATTTTGTTAGCTATTTAGCAGTCTTATTGCTTGGGAATAGAAGCTGTTCAAGAGCCTGTTTGTGTAAGACGTGTTGCTCCGGTACGGCTTGACATGCAGAAACAGAAAGAAAGGTCTATGGCTTGGGTGGCTGTGGTCTTTAACAATTTTCCAGGACTTCTTTTCACACCGCCTGATATACAGGTTCTGGATTGCAGCGAGCACGGCTGGGCTGTCCACATCACCCTCTGTAGCACCATGTGATAGAGGGCGGTGCACTTGCCATAGCAAGCAGTGATGCAGTCAGTCAATATGCTCTCAATGATGCAGCTGTATTTCTTTTCTAGGATTTGAGGGCCCATGCCAAATCTTTTCAACCTCCTGAGCTGGAAGAGGAGCTGAGTTGACCATTTTAAGTCCTTAGTGATTTGGACACTGAGTAACTTTAAGCTCTCGACCCGCTCCACTACAGCCCCGCCGATGTGTGTATGTCTGCGTGTGCGTGCGTGAGCATGTGTGTGTTACATGAGTTGTCTTGCCACTGTACTGTAGCACTGAACTGACGTGCTGCTGGTTAGCCAAGATAGGGCAGTAAGAAATGGGTCCCTGCTGTGCGTTCATAATGGCATCTGTATGACACTTGATTACAATGCTATTAATTCATGTTCTATTGCTCTGTTATGATCAGTGTCTCCATGTCCCCTAGGGGCACATGGGTCCATAATCTAGGCTGTGTCTCAAATGGCACCCTATTCCCTATTTAGTGCACTACAGGACCCTGGTCAAAAGGAATGCACTAAATAGGGAATAGGGTGCCATTTGGGACACAGTTCTAGACTACAGTATGATAGCCAGCCACATGCTGCTGCTTCTGATGTAAGAGGTTTGGTCTGGCTCTGCACTGGGCTACTAATGCAGGTGGTTACATGGGGTTGTGTGTTAGGTCATTCGTTTAACATGGCATAATGGCATTGAAGGCTGTGTCAGGTCTCTTTTGGGAGAACACAACACATGGTAGGCAGGCAGCAGATACTTATCTGCTTATAGCAGCAACTAAAAGCAGTTAATTAACACTTAAAGGGCATTATCTGTTATATTAAAATGGAGATATGGAGAAAAAACTTGGTGATTAAGGCTGGGCTGTTTTAAGATCATTCACAATCCCAAATGCCACCCTATTTCCTATTTGTGGCTTCTGATAAAATTCCAATGGGCCCTGCTCAAAAGTTGTGCACTATAGAGGGAATAGTGTGCCATTTGGGACAGACACAGTGACTGAGAGACTCCCACACCATACATTACCAACCCTCTCTTTCTGAATGGTTAATTTGTTTGGAGAATGTACTGCTTGAATGCTCATATTACTGCTGGGTCATGCAAGTGGGATTAATAACCATATTACTCACGTAGGACATGCATAAAGTGATGGCCTGGCCTTCTCTTAACCTGTACTCTACAATGAGAATGGGAAATGTCTGTTCATTGAATATAGGTGGCTCCAATATAACCACTTGAGTTTACTTTGAGCATTTTCTAAAGGGTATGCAGGCTACGGTTGTTAAAAAACTGTCAGGCGTTTTCAACCAAGAATTCAATGGATTCTGTTATTTTATCCTGTTAGGGATCGGGGGCAGTGTTCGGAGGTTCGGAGAGTCTGGCATGCCCAAAGTAAAATACCTGTTACTCAGGCCCAGAAACTAGGATATGCACATAATTTGTAGTATTGGATAGAAAACACTCTGAAGTTTCTGAAATTAAAATAACGTCTGTGAGTATAACAGAACTGAAATGGGATTTTATAATTTTAGCTTTTTCCATGGACATTTCACAGTGATTTAGCTCCCAGATTGCAGTTCCTATGGCTTCCACTAGATGTCAACAATCTTTATCGAACAAAAGGACCATTTATTGTGTAGCTGGGACCCTTTGGATTGCCATCAGAGGAAGATCTTTAAAGGTAAGCAATTTATTTTATCGCTATTTTTGAGTTGTGTGACACCTGTGCAGGGTATGTTAATATGCTAATGGCGGAAGTATGCGGGGCGCTGTCCTCAGACAATCAAATGCTATGCTTTCACCGTAAAGCCTTTTTGAAATCTGACAACGCTGACCAAGATTCTCAGCTTTTGAATGGTGTGCAACACTTGTATTTTCATGAATGTTTAATATTACTATTTTTGTAATTTGAATTTTGCGCTCTGCATTTTTCCAGATGTTGTCGCAGGTGGGACACTAGCGTCCCACTGATCCCTAAGAAGATTTATCATTGCAGTATTTTCCATAGTGTCTGTCTGTGCATAATATGCTATGTGAACAGAATGTACCAGCCTCAAATAGAATATGTACTCTGTTCAACTTTCTTAGACAGAATTGCGCCCAAGACTAAAATAATGTTGTGATTTGGGAGTTGAATCAACTACAGGTGTATAAACTAGAACCCTTAAAGTAATGATGAGTAAGTGATGATGTACCTAATTAACATCCTGACATTTGAAAATGTTTCTTCCCTGCCTCGTCTCTAATATTCCACTTTTCTTTTCCCCTTCCTCCTCTACCTTTTTGTTTATGGCTACCTCTGCTTCTTTCTTCTCTCCTTTGGCAGTGGCTATCTTTTATCCATTAGACGGGCTGTCACTTACCATATCCGTCTTCTCCTTCTCTCCTCCCCATAGCTCTTTCAACTCAGTGCCATTCTTTTCCGTCACTGTAATCTCGCTTTTTGGCTCCACCACTTTGTTTTGACCTCCAGCAGTGTGTGTGTGTGTGTGTGTGTGTGTGTCTGGGTGTGCTCCTTCCTGCAGTTGGTTCAAGGCAGGGGATGAGGGAGGACAGAACATAATTACATTAGCTGTCTCCCCTTCTCCCCATCCTACTCCTCCTACTCGTCCTCTTCCTCTGCTTGCCAACGCTGGGGATCATTGCCATATCAATATTTTAGGTTGACATTGACATTGGGGCATGGCTCAGAGCAGGGAAGCAGAACAGGGAATATCAAAAGATTACTCTAGGAGAAATCGTAACTCATCGAAGGATTCAGTCACTGACTTTAAACGGTGAAACATAGAGAAAGAAAGTTGCGGCTCAGACAAGGATGGTATATTCCAGTTTGTTTGCCAGCTGCCAGTTGAAAGCGTTGATATTGCTATAAAGAGAGCATGAGCCAAGGACATCTCAAGTATACTATATCTAATAAAAGATTAAGGAGCATTTTATAGTTACACAGATCAAAGCTTTATGTTTGATCTGTAACATTAAAGCATTCACACACAAGACAATTTGTGTTTTCACTGGTAGGTTCTGACAAACAGAGTAAACTCACGGACAACTAGTAAAAGCTCAAACCAAGTTCCTTCACCCACTGGGTTAAACAGCTGCAAAGACAAAGACATGTTTACGAAAGCACATATATGTATACCCTCCTACTAGAAGGAGTCACCTGCTTGCACATCTAGACAGCTAACACATCTCTGTAGCTAGTCAGGAACTTAATTGGTTCCTCTCACTTGTGTAGTCATGGCCCCGCCTCCTGATAGAACTTTTGTGGGCATGTAAGTATATGCGTCTGTGTCATAGAACTGTTCCTTCTCACTTCATCTGACTTGACCTCGGGCCGAATTCCTCACTCCTCGTTAATCCACGGCTGTCCTACCTTATCAGTGACTGAGTGTTGCCCTTTGCCTCTGTCCATAGGATCCATGAGATTTAACAATGGCATGTTCGACCGAATTTAAACTTCCTGCCTCCCCTCATTGTCTCACTCAGTAACTTTTCATACTCCTAGTTCCTATCCTTTTCCTTCACTCTGCCATCCAACTCATTCCAAACCATCTCAATTGGGTTGAGGTTGGGTGATTGTGGAGGCCAGGTCATCTGATGCAGCACTCCATCACTCTCCTTCTTGGTCAAATAGCCTTACACAGCCTGTAGGTGTGTTGGGTCATTGTCTTGTTGAGAAACAAATGATAGTCGCACTAAGCACAAACCAGATGAGATGGCGTATCGCTGCAGAATGCTGTGTTAGCCATGCTGGTTAAGTGTGCCTTCAATTCTAAATAAATCACAGACAGTGTCACCAGCAAAGCACCATCACACCTCCTCCTCCATGCTTCACGGTGGGAACCACACATGCGGAGATCATCCGTTCACCTACTCTGCATCTCACAAAGACACAGCGGTTGGAACCAAAAATTGCAAATTTGGACTCATCAGACCAAAGGACATATTTCCACCGGTCTAATGTCCAATGGTATTCTTTCTTGGCCAAAACAAGTCTCTTCTTGTTATTGGTGTCCTTTAGTAGTGGGTTCTTTCCAGCAATTTGACCATGAAGGCCTGATTCACGCAGTCTCCTCTGAACAGTTGATGTTGAGATGTGTCTGTTACTTGAACTCTGTGAAGCATTTATTTGGGCTGCAATTTCTGAGGTGCAGTTAACTCTAATGAGCTTATCCACTGCAGCAGAGGTAACTCTGAGTCTTCCTTTCCTGTGGCTGTCCTCATGAGTGCCAGTTTCATCATAGCTCTTGATGGTTTTTGCGACTGCACTAGAAGAAACTTTGAAAGTTCTTGAAATGTTCTGGATTGACTGACCTTCATGTCTTAAAGTAATGATGGACTGTTGTTTCTCTTTGCATATTTGAGCTCTTCTTGCCATAATATCGACTTGGTCTTTTACCAAATAGGGCTATCTTCTGTATACCAACCCTACCTTGTCACAACACAACTGATTGGCTCAAACGCATTAAGAAGGAAAGAAATTCCACAAATGAACTTTTAACAAGACACACCTGTGAATTGAAATGCATTCCAGGAAGCTTGTTGAGAGAATGCCAACAGCGTGCAAAGCTGACATCAAGGCAAAGGGTGGCTACTTTGAAGAATCTCAAATAGAAAATATATTTTATTTTTTTTAACACTTTTTAGTTTACTACATGATTCCATATGTGTTATTTCATATTTTTGTTGTCTTCACTATTATTCTACAATGCAGAAAATAGTAAAAAAATAAAGAAAACCCTTGAATGAGTAGGTGTGTCCAAACCTTGGTACTGTATATTCATTATACATGTAAAGTAATCAATAAGCTCTAGTATGGTAACATGAATACTAGAAGCCAACATCACTTTACCCAAATTCACCAATCAGATCTCTTGGCTAGAACTAGCGACTTTGTAATGTGTTATGACAATAGGACTCTGGTTGGAATAGTATCTGCAAATTTTGTCATGTGCTCCACTATGTCAGTCTCTAAGGGCAGCTAGAATTCACAGTGCCTTATGCATGTTGTCAGTTCACATTTCTAATCGTCAAATTAATTACATGTGAAATTTATCACAATCCATATATGCCATGAATATTATTTCCTTGTCACACAACCAACATTTCATTCTTTGGAATATTTGTTTGTCATTTACTGCCTTAAACTTCCAAATCACAGAGAGTTAGAAATTGAATAACAATGTCATATTCCTTGCCGGGGGATACGGAAAGATGGAATTTGAAAACAAGTGGACTATACAATACACACAGCATTTACAACCCTTTTCCCCCTGAGGTTCTAGTATTCTTTAACATACTGAGGATGTAATGCTGTAATGTAAATTCATTCAGAAGTCTTTCACTGTGCATCGCGAGACAGGAGTAAAAAACAGCACGGATAAATGCTGGGGTCAGAGTCTACAGTAAGACTTCCTATTGCTTGCCTGGGGGAGATAGAGAGACTGACAAAGTGACTCTCACTCATCATATGTTGAGCTTCAATATCTCCCAGTCCCAAATGGGATAAATTAACAAACACAGGGATGTTTAATACAGTTTGCTAGCTCATTTCGCTGCTAGCCTCTCTCATCTTCTTTCATGTGTGTGCGGTGAAGAAGAAGAGATCTCTATTGAGTCTATGATTTCCCTGCAGCATCATATACTGTACACACTATATCCATAATACATGTAATTGATTGATGCTATCATGTTGTTATGAAGATATGCTTGCGTTGGCATCAGTCAAGAAAACGTATATAGGTCTATATTACTGGCAGGGTACTGTAAAACATCTGCTGGCTACTGTAGGCCTGTCCCAAATGGCACAGTATTCCCTATATAGTGCACTACTTTTGACCAGGCTCTGTTCAAAAGTAAGCCTCGTCAAAAGTAGTACACTGTATAAAGAATAGGGTGATATTTGGGATGTATCCTGTATGATGTCTAAAGGAGAATTATTCATAAGGATAGAGAAGAAAAAATAATCATCCATTGCTCTAATGTTACCTCTGCTATACCACAAATACATTAAACTGTCTTCGACCATATACAATGTCGATGCCGTTATTCTTCGTCTTTATCTCTATCACTAAATGTTTTCATTAATTTGGCATTGAAATACAATGAATGCATGTCACATCATTTAATTCAATTATTTAAACATATTCACATTCCTTAGTTGGGGGTAAACTTATCCCTTATCTACGAATCCACACAAAAGGCATGTCCATTGCCCTTTGAGTGAGGACTCAGGATATTAAAGGTCCTATGCAGCCATTTTCAATATCAAACAATTTCTGGCTAACAATGAAGTACCTTATTGTGAAACAAAATAGCTTCTAAGCAAAGAGCAATTTCTCAAGCAAGAATTTAGGTTTTAGTCTGGAAATGGTCTGACTGGGAGGGGAAAACTGAACACTAGCTGTTATTGGCAGAGAGGTTGTCACGTCCTGGCCATGGAAGTTTTGGTCAGGACGTGACTAGGGGGAATATTGGTTCTATTATTTGTATTTCTATGTTTTGGTTTTGTATGGTTCCCAATTAGAGGCAGCTGATTGTCGTTACCTCTAATTGGGGATCATACTTAAGTTGTTATTTTTCCCACCTGCTTTGTGGGATATTGTTTTTTGTTAGTGCCTGTGTGCGGGCGCTACGCATTTGTGCGATCAGTCGTTTCTTTTGTTGTCTTGTACGTTCCATTAAATATAAATGATGTGGAACTCCATGTACGCTGCACTTTGGTCCCTTCATTACGAAGAGCATGACAGAATATCCCACCACAAAAGGACCAAGCAGCGTGCACAAATCTGGAAGGAAAGCTGGACTTGGGAGGAGATTCTGGGGGGTTGTGAGACCCTTCCTTGGCGGGAGTCGCCGAGGGATTTTGGTGGACAACGAAGACGCCGGGGTCCACGTCCACAAAAAACCCAAGGAAAATCCCAAGATTTTTTTTGGGGGGGGGCACATGGAGCTGTTGGCCGAGCAGAGGAGAGAGCCTGAGCCTGAATGGGAGACGTATGAGGAGTTTAGGGAAGGATATAGGAGAGCCAGGTACGTTCTGTGCCAGCCAGGTACGTTCTGTGCCAGCTCCCCGCACTCGCCCTGAAGAGCGTGTCATCAGTCCGGTGAAACCTGTGCCGGCTCCACGCACCAGGCTTCCAGTGCGCCTTCCCAGCCAGGTACGTCCTGTGCCGGCTCCCCGCACTCGCCATGAAGAGAGTGTCATCAGTCCGGTGCAACCTGTGCCGGCTCCACGCACCAGGCTTCCAGTGCGCATTCCCAGCCAGGTACATCCTGTGCCAGCTCCCCGCACTCACCCTGAAGAGCTTGTCATCAGTCCGGTGAAACCTGTGCCGGCTCCACGCACCAGGCTTCCAGTGTGCCTTCCTAGTCCGGTGCCAGGGCCGAAACCAATCCGGGCAAGGCGTTCCGACGCCTAATGCCCACCCGAACCCTCCCCATCTAGTTCTGGTTTTGCGGCCGGAGTCCGCACCTTTGGGGGGGGGGGGGTACTGTCACGTCCTGGCCATAGAGGGCTCCCCATGGAGGTTTTGGTCAGGACGTGACTAGGGGGAATATTGGTTCTATTATTTGTATTTCTCTGTTTTGGTTTTGTATGGTGCCTGTGTGCGCTACGCATTTGTGCGATCAGTAATTTCTTTTGTTGTCTTGTACGTTCCATTAAATATAATGATGTGGAACTCCATGCACGCTGCGCTTTGGTCCCTTCATTACAAAGAGCGTGACAGAATATCCCACCACCAAAGGACCAAGCAGCGTGCACACAGCGTTCACAATTTCACAGTAAAAATACAGTATATCAAACACAGGAAAATCTAATTTTTGACTGCATTGGGCCAATTCAGTTTCATATCTTGTCCATGGACTCTGTTCACATGACCATTTGCTGTTTGGTCCAGTGTAGGAAGCACTGGAGGTCACAAGAGTGAACTCTGCTTCCCCAATGGCGATCCAGATTGTCTATTAGTGGGACAAGTTCCCGAAATTGTGAAAATCGATGCCATTGTAGCACCCCACATGAAAAAATACTATGGCATAAATAGTATTCACCGTAGTGTTTTTGCGGACTCTACTGTAGTATTCACTATAGTATACTCTAGTATTTACAGTTACCTAAAGTATAAATACTGTAGTAAAGGAAAATAGTATATACTATTGTAATTAATGTAGTGTTTTAGTGTACTGTGGTATTTACCAAGGTAATTATAGTAAACTAAAACAAAATAAATAAACATGAAAACACTTTTCGTAAACTTAAAATAATTAACAAACCAGTTTGAAAAACTAAAACTATTATTTTTGACTGCAGAGCGAATTAAAATAAAAACCAGCATGAATTATGCTACGTTTTAGTAATTTTCTAAATGAAGGGGGTTTTCAAGGATTTGGGGGGATTTCAAGCTACTGAATCTGGCGGGTAAATGCGGCCAGGAGATGACAATGTTTAAAAAAGTCCTCATTTGTGCATCATTATTACTAGCTATCTCTAGCTCACAGGGGGGGTGAAATAGCTAGGTAGCTAACTTGATTCTTCCTAAATGTAATACTAAAGGTAAAAAACATTGGATTGGTGTAAACATGGGCGAGAGAGTTTCCTTCCACCTTGTTTTTTTGCACCAGTCTCGGTTATATTCCTTTTAAATCCAAGTCACATTGAAATGGACTATAATTTAAACCTAACCATATATCATGAGGCCATAAAACCATGTATTCTCATTTCAACAATTGACCACAGCGGGGCAAACATGTACAACTGTCCTGACACACTTTGTCAAACCGTTAGTAATCACTGCTTGCAATATGGTTTTGGACTTTCATCACCCAAAATGATTTTAAATACAAAAATTGCACTTATTGTGCACCGTTTTAACACAGATTCCCACGGAGATGTTTTGCGTTGCGCTTCCTGAGCTAATGGAATCTTTGGAGGGAAGCAAAAAAACCTGTTGGCTCAAAGCTGTGTTGCACAAAAAAGCTCAGTAGAAATCTGTGATGAATCTGAGATTTACATGGTTATCAAAATGTCACTCCAAGGAAAGCCTACATGAAACACAGCCCTTATTTTAAGTGTTTCTAAAATCCCATATGGGAAAAATGATGGTGGAAAAAATACTGGAACCCTATTATCAAGACACAAGGCCAGACCCAAATGCAGACACAGGAGGCAGATGGTTGGAGTCTTACAATGTTAATTAATCCAAAGGGGTAGGAAAGAGAATGGTCGTGGACAGGCAAAAGGTCAAAACCAGATCAGAGTCCAGGAGTTACAGAGTGGCAGACAGGCTCGTGGTCAAGGCAGGCAGAATGGTCAGGCAGGCGGGTACAGAGTCCAGAAACAGGTAAGGGTCAAAACCAGGAGGACTAGAAAAAGGAGACCGGGAAAACCCCTGGTTGACTTGGAAACATATAAGACGAACTGGCACAGAGAGACAGGAAACACAGGGATAAATACACTGGGGAAAATAAGCGACACCTGGAGGGGGTGAAGACAATCACAAGGACAGGTGAAGCAGATCAGGGCGTGACACATATCCCTGTTTGATCGCTAGGTTTTATGGGTATTATGACACCTCCACTGTGGGGCTCTATGTAGCATTGGAGTCATGAGAAGGGCAAACCTAACCTATGACCTTACCCATCACCTTATGGATTAATACTCCCCAGTTGCAAGAAGTGACATCCCACTGGCTCCTAAGCCTCCCCTGCATGCGTTCTGTCCCTAACATTAAAACTGAAACTAAATCATATAAAAACTAAATATAAATATTTTTATACAACTTAAACAAAAAAAACTAGCAAATCAGGTCTGAAAACTAACTGAAACTAAACTGAATTCAAAATAAAATCCCAAAATGAATAGAAATAAAAACTAATATCAAAACAACTTCAATAACCTATTTACTGTAGTATTTTTGCAGACTGTACTATACTGTAGTGTTTATTGAGTGCTTTTGCGGACTGTATTATAAAGCAGTATTTACTGTGGTAATTTGATTTGATTTAGTGTTTACTATATTGTATTTGTTTTATTATCTTTGACATTGAAGCATCCTCCTTGAGAAAATGTACTGGAGAAATACTAAAAGAGCAAATATTCCATAACATGTGATGTAGGTAGTGAAGGAGGTCTGAATGGACAGTTCAGAGCTTCTGCTCTTTCCTATAACCCGTGTGAAACACAGTATCTGATCTTTCCTTGGCATGTACGTTTCTCACTTATGAGTGGCACAAATTGCGATATGGGGAAGAGGAATGGGCGGGGTATATGCAAATTAAATGCTGTAGTATTTAACAAAGTGTTGTTGTTGTGGATTTTATGTTTTTGTGTCCATTAATGTAGTATTTACTATAGTGTTTTTCTCCCGAATAACACTGTAGTATACTGTATATTATAGTATTCTACAACATTCTATAGTTGGTACTGCACATGATCAAAGGATACTACAGTGTGTAGTATAGTATTCTACAGCAGAATACTGTACTATTCGATATTATATTCTATACTATTCTACATCAACAACAACACATAAGAGGAGGCTGTAGCCACTCACTGCATCCCAAATGGCAACCTATTCCCTATAGTGTGCACTACCAGGGGGCTCTGGCCAAAAGTAGTGCACTATGTAAAGAATAGGGTGTTATTTGGGATGCAATCAGTGGCTTAAGACACCTTTTCTTATATCAGGCAGTGGACTCGATGAGGTGATCACAGAGATCACTGTGCAAGGCTTGACCACTTCACTCTCAACAAACCACCGCTGCTGTTCATTCACTAAAAGTTCCTATAAATATAATTTATTTGTCCACAGAAAAGACCGATGTGAGTCTGATTTTCAAGACCTTCAACTGCACCACATCTGCCAGAACAGATCCACCTTCCACAATATGACAAACCTGGGAAAAAACACAAACACACACGCAGGCACGCATATGCATACACATAACTGTAATGCAAACCACACTAGCTTATGTGAAGGGTGCATTTAATATGTACCATACCTGCCATGAGTCTCTCTTGGACCACACCTGACCCACAAATTAAAACGTCACTTTAAATCTATCCAGCAGACCGCAGATTTGTGGGTGCCAGTTTATATCCGCAGCTAACCAGGGTTAGCAGACAGCTTCCACTATACTGTAGCCCTGAGGCCTGGACATTGACAGTCGTCGTGGGTAGCCAGCCATGTCTGCGTCAGGATTTAAAGATCACTCAAAGTTCAGCCCTTGTTTATACCCGCCCAGAGTCTACGGGTCTCCACAGAGCTTTACAGATTTACTGTGTGTTTTCCCACAAACTGCAACCGCTCTTGTCGATGTCTCAAGAGGGCACAACGCAAATCCCACAGATGTTTTCCCTCATTTCCATTAGGAAAGTGAATAATGTGATGCCTGGGACGGTTCATTTTGAAAAGCATCTAAACAAACAATAATACAAATAATATCCTTAATCTTTATTAGAAGCGTATAGGACATTATTGGATTTTCAAAGTTGGGTCTTTAATTATATTTTCAAAGTGGCTAAATAGTGAATAGTGTCATGACTGCATGAATGCACACCATAACACCATGTTTGTGTGGTTAGCATGTCATTTTGGTTCAAGGGACCTGTCCCACCTTTTGATTTATTGAATGCTTGGGGCTATAAGTTTCTATCTGCAAAAAGATGATTCTAAGATAATTGGGTTTAAAATTCCAAACCCTCAATGGTTTGAACGGTGTCAGCTATTTTTAGCTTGTATTCTTTTGAACTTAACAACATGAATTTAGAGTACTATATAGGTAGAGAACATTGAACAGAACAAGGCTATGTCAACAACTCCATTTTGAAAAAATATGCAGCTAGTCCTAAACTTTAGTTATGTCAAGGGACTTGGGGTCTCAGAGGGCATTGCTATTCTAAGCACTACAATCTCTACATTTAGCCCACAAGCCATACAGGTTATTTTTTACGCATACAGCATTGTGATAAAGAGCACTAAAACACTAATAACAGATTATGAATATTAAATGAAAAATGCACATGAACGATACAGGTGATTTTCTTAAAGTCGTAGTGCATTATGATAAAGAGCACAAATAACAGATTATGAAAATTCATACAAGATTTGTTGGTTAAAGAACAGATGTCTAATGTCGTCTAAGTTCCACTATATAGGACATATTTGCTTCCTCAGTTGTGTGAAGAGACATATCTCAGAGTGATCATGAAAAAATGATACAGTTAAATTCGGAAGTTTACATATACCTTAGCCAAATACATTTAAACTCAGTTTTTCACAATTTAATCCTAGTAAAAATGCAGTGTCTTAGCTCAGTTAGAATCACCACTTTATTTTAAGAATGTGAAATGTCAGAATAATAGTAGAGAGAATTATTTATTTCAACTTTTATTTCATTCATCACATTCCCAGTTGGTCAGAAGTTTACACACACTCAATTAGAATTCGGTAGCATTGCCTTTAAATTGTTTAACTTGGGTCAAACATTTCGGGTAGCCTTCCACAAGCTTCCCACAATAAGTTGGGTAAATTTTGGCCCATTCCTCCTGACAGAGCTGGTGTAACTGAGTCAGGTTTGTAGGCCTCCTTGCTCACACACTCTTTTTCAGTTCTGCCAACACATTTTCTATAGGATTGAGGTCAGGGCTTTGTCATGGCCACTTCAATACCTTGACTTTGTTGTCCTTAATCCATTTTGCCACAACTTTGGAAGTATACTTGGGGTCATTGTCCATTTGGAAGACCCACTTGCAGCCAAGCTTCAACTTCCTGACTGATATCTTGAGATGTTGCTTCAATATATCCACATAATTTTCCATCCTCATGATGCCATATATTTTGTGAAGTGCACCGGTCTCTCCTGCAGCAAAGCACCCCAACAACATGATGCTGCCACCCCCGTGCTTCACGGTTGGGATGGTGTTCTTCAGCTTGCAAGTCTCCCCCTTTTTCCTCCAAACATAACGATGGTCATTATGGCCAAACAGTTCTATTTTCAGACCAGAGGACATTTCTCCAAAAAGTACGATCTTTGTCTCCATGTGCAGTTGCAAACCGTAGTCTGGCTGGTCTACTTCCTGAGAGGTATGACGGCTGCGTGGAAATTGCACCCAAGGATGAACCAGACTTGTGGAGGTCTACAATTTTTCTGAGGTCTTGGCTGATTTCTTTTGATTTTCCCATGATGTCAAGCAAAGAGGCACTGAGTTTGAAGGTAGGCCTTGAAATACATCCACAGGTACACCTCCAATTGACTCAAATGATGTCAATTAGCTATCAGAAGCTTCTAAAGCCATCACATCATTTTCTGTAATTGTCCAAGCTGTTTAAAGGCACAGTCAACTTAGTGTATGTAAACTTTTGACCAACTGGAATTGTGATACAGTGAATTATAAGTGAAATAATCTGTCTGTAAACAATTGTTGGAAAAATTACTTGTGTCATGCACAAAGTAGATGTCCTAACTGACTTGCCAAAACAATAGTTTGTTAACAAGAAATTTATGGAATGGTTGAAAAACTAGTTTTAATGACTCCAACATAAGTGTATGTAAACTTCTGACTTCCACTGTATATTTAAATTTCTTCTGGTAAGTTTATGACGTCCATATACCAAAGTAGTCACTACTTGGCTCCTATAAGACTAGAGGAGCATTCATACAGTATATATAAAACATGTAAATATGCTGAATAAAAATATAAACACAACATGTAAAGTGTTTCAGGAGCTGAAATGAAAGATCCCAGAAATGTTCCATAATCACAAAAAGGTTATTTATCTCAAATTTGTTTACATCCCTGTTAGTGAGCATTTCTCATTTGCCAAGATAATCCAGTCACCTGTCAGGTGTGGCATATCAAGAAGCTGAATAAAATGCATGATCATTACACAGGTGCAAATTGTTTTGTCACAAAACACAATGCCACAGATGTGTCAAGTTTTGAAGGAGTGTGCAATTGGCATGCTGACTGCACAAATGTCCACCAGAGCTGTTGCCAGATTATTTAATGTTAATTTCTCTACCATAAGCTGCCTCCAACATCGTTTAAGAGAATTTGGCAGTACTTCCAACCGGCCTCACAACCGGAGACCACGTGTAACCGCACTAGCCCAGGACCATCACATCTGGCTTCTTCACCTGTGGGATCGCCTGAGACCAGCCACCCGGACAGCTGATGAAACGAAAAAGTATTTCTGTCTGTAATAGAGCCGTTTTTAGAGCCCAGTGGGTGGGCCTGGCTCCCAAGTGAATGGGTCTATGCCCTCCCAAGCCCACCCATGGCAGCTCCCCTGCCCAGTCATGTGAAATCCATAAATTAGGGCCTAATGAAATCATTTCAATTACCTGATTTCCTCATAGGAACTATAATTCAGTAAGATCAATGAAATTGTTTCATGTTGCGTTTATATTTTTGTTCAGTATACATAGACTACATGAATATGTAAGTGTTCTCTGAGGCGTCAGTGCAAAGTTACTTATTTACCATATTATTTACCATTTCTATAGCCTGATGTAGGGGAGATATTGCACATAATTTAGGAGTATTATGACAGTCTGTCTTCTATCCAGGGCGATCAACATCAAGATAAGACACCCACCAACACAGTAAACCTGACAGAACTGACATATGTAGTCTCGGTACTAAGTCACAACGCTGAAGCATTGTGGGAATGCAGGAAGCCACCTGAGGTGGTGTTACCTTTGTGGAAAAAACACATAATTTTACATGTGGGAAATCACATGATTTCACATGTGAAATGTCCACCTGTTGTGCATATGTCTGGAACTTCACGTGGGATGATATTTTACATGAAGTGTCACATGTAGATTTTCACAATTGATCACATTACCTTTCACATGTGAAATTCATGTGTTTTTTTCTGTAATGGTAGTGGCAATGATGAATTGTCATTCCTTTATGCCTCTGAGGATAATAAACTCCATAACGTATAATCATATTCTTAGATCCTAAAATCTTGGTGAAGAGATTTTCAAGGATGGGTCAGACCACAATAGAAGTAGAAGTGTATCAATTGGGTCAATCGGAAGAAAATGCAATCATGAATAATGCATTTATACTCTAAGAAAAAGTATCTATTATTCGACAGGCCTTATTTATAATCTCATATTTCAAGGATTATGTAATCAAATGCACCAAACTGAAGATTGGTCTGACCACACACATCTATATTAATGATAATCTGAATCCTATTTGATCTTCATCTTTATTGCCTGACATTTACAGTAGAGCTCATTGTACGAGACCCACTTGTATTTCCTTTCCAGCCACTTCTGAATTTATTGGATTCTCTCTCTCGACTCTAACCTGATGGTATTGGATGCTTAATGTTTTTGAAGGGTTGAATTTTCAGAACAATACTACATTTGTGCGGTTGCAACTAATTTTCACTCTGACAAAACACATAGAGGAAAATAGATGATACTTAATCTTCTCAACATTTCAGAATAGTTTGCCAGTCTGGATTATAGGAAAAGGTATTGATTCTGCTGAGAAAATCTGTCAACTAGTCATTTTAGTTAAAGAAGATCTCAAGGTGACACTGGGGTGTGGATCTCTAGAAATGCAACAGCTGTGAATTCAACTGAATACCGTTTCTGACCCAGTGACTGGGAGTGGGTGGTGAAACAATGGTTGCATCCCAAATGTCACACTATTCCTTATATCACACTATTTCCTGTATGGTGCAAAACCTTTGACCAGGGCTCTGGTAGAAAAAAATTGTACTTGAGGGAATATGTTGCAATTTGCAACACACACAATGTGAGCCTCTGTTATTGTTTCACATTACAATAATACTACATGTATAGATATTGATGAAATATCAGATTTCCATGCATATTACAATCTTGTGCTTCCTTCTGTAATTCTTTCAATATTACAATATGTCCTCTTGTCCCCGTTAGCAGTGCAGCTAATTTCCCCATGCCTTTTTAATTGAGGATATCATCGTGCCAGGGATTAGGGATGTGGATATCTGGGATATTAGACCATGGGCATGTGCAGACTGAGGATACTGAGAGAGTAAATGAGGCCTGCCGACAGTTGGAAAATGCCAAATTTCTGCCTGGCAGAAGAGACATGGTTCTCTTCACATCCAGGGGGACATTCCTTGGAATCAATCCCCCCATCTTAAATGGCAGCCACTCCGCCATCTGTGAATTGGCGGAAGGATTTTGTTTTTGTAATTAATTGTTTTTCAATCAGCAGCCTCCCCCTCTGCAGGGCCACATGAAATGGACTCTGATTTCTGTCTGTTTATGTTCTGATCTAATGCTACCTTACGGCATTTCCTCAGTATAGCTACTGGTACATTTACACGTATTGTGGAGATACTCCACACAGTAGGAATGCAATATAATCATGTAAAGACCAATCTCACCAAAGTATTTTGAGAGCAATACTGTCATTTTGGACATTTGCATGCAATTTGCTGTAAAAAGATTAACCTTGTGTATATGAGTTCCTCTCAATATAATCTATCCTGTGTCCACTACAATCCAGTGGTAATCATGTAGGGGGACTGGTAATGTATGCTTAACCATATCCAAGGCCTGCTTTGATTTCATCCTTACCTCCACATCAGACATACCATAGAAATACCATTACACATGAGAAAATTAATGCCAGATATACAGTCCAACCACTAATTTCTGAGCCTGCTTGGAGAGTAGACCTCGACATTAAAAAGAGGGTTCACAAGATATTACTATGGTAATGCAATGCAGTGGCTGGAGGCAAGGAGCCAACAATTGATCTGCAAATTGACATGCTGTCACCATGACTCCACCGAGATAAAGAAACGTGTGCAAAAAGAAAGGAGAAATCTATTAAACGTTTGTACCCTTACGGAGTAAAGTTGTAACATGTTTATTTTGGAGGAGGTTATTAGAGTGAAACATACTTTGAGAGAATTTTTTCATGGTGAGCTTACCCAGGATGCTGCCCATGATGCTGCAAACCCTGCCCAGGATGCTGATTTACCCTGTATGTACAGTTTTTTGTGCATATAGGAATTTAGATTTTAATCCAAAGATGTGTTATTGTGATCACATTTTTGGGCATACACTGCTATTACAGTGAAGTAACAAAAAACACACAAAAAAACAAACATTATAGTTGTTAAATTACTAACATTTTTAATATCTTGCTCTCAATCGAACACATTATTTCTCCAACTTGTCTCAAGTGCAAGATTGATTGATTGCTATGGTGAGATACCTGAAAGATATGTATAATAGTGCCCGCAGATAACTGTGGGAGAGACCCAGGATACACTTAAATTGGAGAAATACAAATTTTCACTGTCAGGTTTTCAGAACGCAAGTGTGACAACCAACTATCCATGTCCATTTGCTCTGCATACTGTAGATCAGGTATTCCCAAACAGTAGAGCAGGTATTCCCAAACATTGCATGTACCCCAGGGGTACGCGCATTGCCGTCAGGGGTACGCCGAACAAAAATGTGATTCACATTTTCAAACTGTCCATTTATATTTTCCATCTGGGCTATACATTTGGGTGAGGTTTTTTTCTCATCTGAGTAGCCTCGTTTCACTGCCAAAAATAAAATCAAACCATCTAGTGTTCAGCTAAATAACAACACAATGTAAAATACAGGTAGCATACTGAAATAATTAACATCCAATCACATTAACCGTTACTCTCAATTTGAAAAATAAGCCACGGGAGTTTTTTGAGCGAGAATTAAGATGACTTCGAGTAGTAAGACATGTTTAAAAGCAACAGATGCCATTAATAAGAAGGGGCTAGAAGCGCCTTATATGGTGAGCTACCAAGTGGCTAGGACAGACAAGACACTATTGTGGAGGCCATAATTCCTCCTGCTGCCGCGGATATGGCTGTGACCATGCTGGGGGAAAAGGCCAAAAAACTATACAGACAATGTCTTCATCAAATGACACTGTTTTACGATGCATAAATGACATGGCAGGAGATGTTTTGAAACAATTCCTGCTTTGCATACAAGCCAGTGAATTCTATGCTGGATGAGTGAATTCTATGCTGGATGAGTCAACAGACATGGCGGGCCTGGCACAACTCCTGGTATATGTCTGTTACGTTTATGGGGGGTCAATTAAGGAACACATCCTCTTCTGCAAACCACTGGAAACCAGGACAACAGGAGAGGATATGTTTAAAGTAATGGACAGCTTTGTGACATCAAATGGACTTTGGTGGTCAAGTTGTGTTGGTATCTGTACTGATGTTGCAAAAGCCATGACAGGGAGACATAGTGGAGTGGTAACGCGCGTACAAGCTGTTTCTCCTGACACCACTTGAGTACACTGCAGCATCCACGGAGAGGCTCTTGCTGCCAAAGGAATGCCTGACAGCATGAGTTTTCTTTATTGACCATCATTTTCACTTGTATGACCTCTTGCATGACGACGAGTTCTCACACGACTGGCCTATCGGGGGATGTTTTTTCTCACCTGAATGATTTGAATAAAGGATTACAGGGACTCTCCGCAACTATATTCAATGTGTGGGACAAAATTGAGGCTATGATTAAGAAGTTGGAGCTCTTCTCTGTCTGCATTAACAAGGACAACAAACAGGTCTTTCCATCATTGTATGATTTGTTGTGTACAAATGAACTCAAGCTTACGGACAATGTCAAATGTGATACAGCGAAGCACCTGAGTGAGTTGGGTACGCAATTACGCAGGTACTTTCCCGAAACGGATGACACAAACAACTGGATTCATTATCCCTTTCATGCCCAGCCTCCAGTCCACTTACCGATATATGAACAAGAGAGCCTCATCGAAATTGCAACAAGCGGTTCTGTGAAAATGTAATTTAATCAGAAGCATTTCTGGATTGGGCTACGCTCAGAGTATGCTGCCTTGGCAAAGACATTGATGCCCTGTGGATTCTCGTCCCTCACTAGCATGAAAACTAAATACAGGCACAGACTGTGTGTGGAAAATGATTTAAGACTGAGACTCTCTTCAATACAACCCAACATTGCAGAGTTGTGTGCATCCTTTCAAGCACACCCTTCTCATTAACCTGTGGTGAGTTATTCACAATTTTCAATGAACAAATCAGGTTATATATCTTATATATAAGATGGTTAAATAAAGAGCAAAATTATTGATTATTGCTATATTATTATTTGTGTCCTGGTCCTATAAGAGCTCTTTGTCACTTCCCACGAGCCAGGTTGTGACAAACACTCACACTCATTCTTATGTTTATTAAATGTATCTTATAGTGTGTGTGTGTGGCAGGCTTACAATGATGGCAAAAAACTATATTTGAGAGTGCGCTGACCCTGGTGCTAGAAGGGGTACGCAGCTGGAGGGCTGAATGTTTGAATGTTTGGGAACCACTGCTGTAGAGAAACCCTTTGAAGTTCCACTCAAGTGTGCTTTTTAATGCTGGTTATACCCAATTTCTGCCTTATTGCAGAGTGTTTGCATCATTCTAGAACATTGTTGAAAGTTGTGTCAAATAATTGTCGACAGACAGTTTTTTTTAAATCTTTTAGCTGCGACCCTTTAAAAACATTATTATTTCATTTTTTCATTTTGTCATTGCTCTCTCTCCATTCTGGACTGCCACACTGCCACACTAGGCTGATAAGCTTCAATGAACACTGAAACACAAAGTAGTTAAGATGATGGTCTTTTGTGTTCAACCTCAAATGCTCCTGGAGCAATTATCCCGAAATGATGATTATAACAAAACATGATAACAGGTTTTTATTTGTGCGCTATGCCACATTGTAATTTTAGGTTTTTGTTGTTTCAACTAATTATTACTAAGTAACTGGTTCCAAAACCTTTTTTAGTTTACTAAACTTTTCGTGTAACTTAACTAAATATTTTTTGTTTGCCCAAACTTAGCTCCAACTTTAGAAAGTTTAGGCAAAAATTCAGTGAACTTAAAATTATGTGTTTGTCAACTTATTCATTCAACTAGAAATTATTAGAGTGGCGCAGTTGTCTAAGGCACTGCATCTCAGCGCAAGAGGCATAACTGCAGTCCCTGGTTTGAATCCAGGCTGCATCACATCCGGCTGTGATTGGGAGTCCCATAACGCGGCATGCAATTGGCCCAGCATCGTCCGGGGTAGGCCGTAAATAAGAATTTGCTCTTAACTGACTTGCCTGGTTAAATAACTAAATATTTTGGCCATTTTCACACAAAAAAAGAGTTAGCATCAAGTTACACACATGGTGGTTTTGTTTTCAACTTACATATTTGACACACATGATTACATTGTGCATTTATACAGTAATTAACATTCAACATGTCCTAACCAGGGTTTGAGCTCACAACCTTTTGGTTTAGGGCAATCCAATCTTCCTGCTACGCCACCATGTCAGCGTCAATTATCAATTAATCTGACTATTCTCTCATTATTGATTTGATTTACTTATTTTAGGATTTTCTGTATAGTTGTTGAATGTTTGTGGGGCATATGATTTTTTTCTTTATGTTACTCCTTAAACACCTTATCACCATGAAAAATAAAATAGTTGTCAATGCCGGTCTGTGTAGCTGGTGTAAAAGTCAGGCGCAGGAAAGCAGAGATGAGTGAACAACGTATTTAATAAAATACGGAAAAAGGAATAACAAATCCAACGTGCCCTTAAAACACACGGGCGAATATAACCAGCCGTAATAAACCCGACAAAGAAACAACAAACAATCACGCACAAAAAACATGGGGAAAACAGAGGGTTAAATAAAGAACATGTAATTTGGGAATTGAAAGCAGGTGTGTAAAACAAAGACAAAACAAATGGAACATGAAAAATGGATCGGCGATGGGTAGAAGGCCGGTGACGTTGACCGCCGAAAACCGCCCGAACAAGGAGAGGGACCGACTTCGGCGGAAGTCGTGACAATAGTTCTAGGTGAGTGTACTTTTAGCAAAGTGTAGCAATACAGGTGAGCTCAGTTAATGACACAGACATGGTGGTTTAACAGGAAGATTGGCATGTCAGGAACAAAGAGATTGTCAGTTCAAATCCTAGATGATGACATGTTGAATAATAGTTAAAATACTGTATAAATGAGCATGCACAATGTCAAATATGTAAGATTAAAAGCACCATGTGTGTAACTAGTTCCACAGCCATTTTTAGTAGTGAAATAATACTTTTTTAATGAACAAACATACGACACAATTTGAGCAAACACATTATTTTAAGTTGACTGAATTTTTCTCAAGTTGGAGCTAAGTTTGAGCCAACAAAAACTTTTAAGTTCAGGTAACACTGATCGAAAAGTTGAGTAAACTAAAAAAGGCTATGGAACCAGTTACTTAACAATAATTCGTTGAAACAACAAAAAACCAAAATTACAGTGTGGCATAGTGCACAAATAAAACCCCATTGGTTCCTGTTATCATGTTTTGTTCAAATCAGTGCAGTGCAGGAATAACACAGTTGTAGCATTTTCAGGTTCGCCAAGTTGTAGATGAACTAGCTTAGCTGATAAATAGGTTGAAAAAGGAATCAAGGTTAGTCCCTAGGTGAACGCTAACCACATTCCCAATAGATATACCCATCTTGGAATTGCTCATAACATACTTACCAAGGGCAAACCAATATACTGGTTCCTGTAGGCAAATAATTCCATATGGCCCATTCTCTCTTGTGAAAATTACCTAAGTTAATTAACAACGTAAGTTAGAACAATCACAGACGGCAAAACACAGTGTAAAATAATGAAATCAGTGTAATGAAGCATTCCATTTGGAGCCAATTAACAATTTAATGTGATTGTTATACAAGAGTCCTCTATGATTACATGTCCAATCAAAGGTCAGATGTCCCAATTTCTCAAAACATGTAGCTAAACATTTCATTAGACAGTTAAGGGTATAATTACCTATCATCATTCATTACATAAATGCAACCATGTATGTGTAATCATACGGCAGCTTGAATGGTTTGTTTAATGACACTGATCAGAGATGATCTGGACAAAGCACTTGTTTATCCACTTTTCTGACAATTTTTTTATTTGACCATTGACTACTTTTCGGCCAATGCACTACACCCGACACGAACACATGTAAGAGGGGTTTCACTTTCCCCCACAAAACAGTCAATGTCATTACTTCCCCTGGATGATTTAACCTTTCTCTCCCCATCTTTTGATGAAGGGTTAGATCTTGATCGAGTTAATAAGAAATTACTTACCCGAGTCAAAACCTGTCATCCTCACTCAACTCAGCTGTTAGTCTATTTTACTCGTCTATACCCTCTGGCGAGTAGCATTAAGAGCACCTTGGAGCTGTGGTTTTTGGCAAAGATGAAGGATTCATTAAAGTTCAACCGGAGCCTCGAGGGAAATCAACAGTGGGAAAGTCCAACGAGTATTAACCCTAATCCAAACTGCTCAGAGATGAGTAATACAATCGGTAGTGCTTTATGAGTAATATAACTGGAAATATTTAGCCTGTTTAGAGACTTTAATGGCAATTGTTAGGCCCAGATATATTTTCAAATAGACATTGGCTTCTTGCCTTTTGTTATCGTGTACATCTGAAGCCCTGGAAATGTTGTTTTATCAAAGGGTTTATGTAATGGACTTGGTGATCGACAACATTGGGACATGATAAATAGAGTGGAATAGCCCTTCCAATTTTTTTATTTATTTAACAAATCCATCACCAACTGGCCGAGACATTGTAAACATACTGTAGATTTGAATCTAGTTGAAAACCAGCACAGCTGCAAGATCATGACACTCAGTCATTAGCATTTTCATTATGGAAACATCCTAAAAAAATGAGGGTGCTCATAAGAAAGAAATACCCACCCCCTTTTAGCTATATTTCCATTAAGCCAAATAACTCCACAAAATACAATATCCACAAAGTGCTCCTTTTTACACCACTTATGCTACAATAAAATCATGACAGTGAATAAATGTACAGCATGCTAAGTATGATTACAGCCAGAGGTGTCATGCCCATAGAGAGCACGCCACCTCAGACATGTCCTGTTTTTGAATTTTTCAGATGTTAAATTAATTACAAAATGTTTGTTTTAAGCCCACGTCTTATCATCATTATTTATAAAAAAGAATTCCAGCAAGCACTGCCAGCCTGCTGTGCGGCAAATGGTAGTGCATTGCCACACACACACTACTCCTCCCAGACCCACACCAGAGAGGAAGAGGCTAAGCAAGAGGATTTACTCTGCCCAAAATCTGTCCTATTGATATGACCTTTTGTTGTATGGAGGTCTATGAGAGTGTCGAATTATGTGAGACTTATTTGATCAAATAGAAGTTTCATTACATTTAGGCTGTTACAAATTGAATGATATAAGTGGATGCACGTGCCATTCCGGCAACCTTGAGAAAAAGCACTTAATTGTGCCTGTTGTTCACACACGTATCTGCCCTCTCATTGGCTAGAATGGTTCCACCTGATCTCGCCTTTTCCCACCTGCCTTCCATCTTTGAGGACATGTATTTCCATTGTTAGAGCAGTCACTCGACTATCTTGACAATATTATATATAATCTTAGCCCACGCACACACCATCACTGGAGCCAGCTAGTGCACTGTATCATATCATCATTAATGGCACTTACCGGATCAAAAGTTTAAACGTGTTGTAGGCTAAATGTCGATGCCAAGTTTCGGTTCCAACAGGTCATTGCTGTACAGTAAATGTCATCTTGGTTGTCAAAAAGTTATTAGATAAAGTATTCAAACACTTTAAAAAATGCTGGGTTAAAAACAGCCCAGCACTGGGTAAATAGTGGACAGAACACACGTTGGGTTATTTTGACCCAGCCAGTTGGGTCAAGTTAGTTTGGTTGTTTTCTTTGAAGATTGGAGGGGTGGCTTAGTAGGGGATTGGCTTCAAAGACAGCTCTTTTTGGCCACCCCTGAGACTGAATGTCATTCCGGTTCATCTGTTCTGTTGTATTGACATCAAATGGTTACCAGACAGTTGTGTTTAAAATCGGTTCATTACTATTGAACCTGCTTATCAAAAGAATTTAGAGCAGCCAAATGATTATAAAACTTCATCCCACATCCCCATAGCACGTGCGCTGCATAGCCTTTTTTTGTCTTCAACCAATACCAAACCAATCAGGTGGTTATTGATCACGTACAGTGAGGGAAAAAAGTATTTGATCCCCTGCTGATTTTGTACGTTTGCCCACTGACAAAGAAATGATCGGTCTAAGCAAACAAGAAAATGCTCATCCAGAGGTGGCACTCCTAGAGGCCGGGGATTTTAATGCAGGGAAACTTAAATTCGTTTGTCCTTATTTCTACCAGAATGTTACATGTGCAACCACAGGAAAAACAACACTAGACCACCTTTACTCCACACACAGAGATGCGTACAAAGCTCTCCCTCGCACTCTATTTGGCAAATAGCTCTATCCTCCTGATTCCTGCTTACAAGCAAAAACTGAAGCAGGAAGTACCAGTGGCTAGCTCAATATGGAAGTGGTCAGATGACACAGCTAAGCTACAGGACTGTTTTGCAAGCACAGACTGGAATATGTTCTGGGATTCATCCAATGGCATTGAGGAGTATACCACCTCAGTCACCGGCTTCATCAATAAGTACATCGATGACGTCGTCCCCACAGTGACCGTACGTACATACGCCAACCAGAAGCCATGGATTACAGGCAACATCCGCACTGAGCTAAACGGTAGAGCTGTCGCTTTCAAGGGGCGGGACTCTAACCCGGACGCTTATAAGAAATCCCGCAAGGCCCTCCGATGAACCATCAAACAGGCAAAGCGTCAATACAGGACTAAGATTGAATCCTACTACACCGGCTCCGATGCTCGTCTGATGTGGCAGGGCTTGCAAACTATTATGGACTGCAAAGGGAAGCAACGCCGTGAGCAACGCGGTGGCAAGAGCCTACGAGACGAGCTAAATTACTTGTATGCACGCTTCGAGGCAAGCTACACTGAAGCATGCATGAGAGCACCAGCTGTTCCGGACGACTGTGTGATCACACTCTCCATAGCCGATGTGAGTAAGACCTTTTGACAGGTCAACATTCACAAGGCTGCATGGCCAGACAGATTACCAGGATGTGTACTCCGAGCATGCGTTGACCCACTGGCAAGTGTCTTCACTGACATTTTCAACCTGTCCCCTGACCAACATTTTTCAAGTACACCACCATAGTCCCTGTGCCCAAGAACATAAAGGTAACCTGCCTAAATGACTAACGACCCGTAGCATTCACATCTGTAGTCATGAAGTACTTTGAAAGGCTCATGGCTCACATCAACACCATTATCAGAGATATCCTAGACCCACTCCAATTTGCATACCACCCCAACCAATGCACAGGTGACGCAATCTCTATTGCACTCCACACTGCCCTTTCCCACCTTGGCAAAAGGAACACCTATGTGAGAATGATATTCATTGACCTCAGCTCAGCGTTCAACACCATAGTGCCCTCAAAGCTCATCACTAAGCTAAGAACCCTGGGACTAAACACCTCCCTCTGCAACTGGATCCTGGACTTCCTGATGGGCCACCCCCAGATGGTAAGGGTAACACATCTGCCACAAGATTACTCTAATTAGCATTTTTTTTAGCTGAATGTAAATAGAGCTGAATATATTGATAGTGCTGTAGTCACCTCCACGAAACACAGCCCTTATTTTAAGTTTTTAGAAAATCCCCTATGGGAAAAATGAAAGGTGTAAAAAAGATTGGAGCCATTTCCATTTGATCGCTAGGTTTTATGGGTATTATGACACCTCCACTGTTGGGCGCTATACAACACAACATGAACGGGAATCACATTTACTCTCAATGGTGGCCAAAAATAACTATTTGAAAGCCACACCCCTACTAAACAATAGCGCCAGTCCTCTGATCTGACCCGGTGGGTCATAGCTTAATAACCCAGGATCAATAACCCTCAAATCCAACCTTGCCTGCGTTTACACAGGCAGCCCAATTCTAAACTTTTGTTCACTAATTGATATCTTGATGAATCAGATCAGATCAGCTCTGAATAAGAGCTGATGTGAAAGGATCTGATGTGATTGGTTAAAATACCAATTATTGGGGGAAAGAAAATCTGAATTGTCCTGCATGTGTGTTAAGTCTAAGTGGCCTAACTTCACTGGAAAAAATAAAGGTTATTAAATTGTTCTTCCTCAGCTATTAAGGTTCCTTGGAGAACTCTTGTCCGATTAAAAAACCTTTGAGTTAAGGGTGGCATTCCTGACATGGCATCAATGGGTCTTCAGTTTTTGAAATTTATGGAAACCTGCAGATGTTTCCTTTCCACAGCACACATACAATTGGCCAGTGTTAACTAGTGTCGATTTTTCAGTGTAACTTTTCTTGTATTGATTCAAGAGTTCAATTAACACGGTTAAGAGTTCAATAAACACTCAGCGGTGTAAAAAAACAATGACATTGGGGGTAGTGACCAGTGGTTAACCAAAACCACATCCATCATCATATTTCCCAGCATCCTCTACTACATGTTGATTTTTAGAATTGTTTCAATATCTAGGTATTTGCATGTACATGGATTGATTAATTAATCTTATCCTACTCAAATATAAATACAAAATTCTAAACTATTCCACTCTGTTACTTGGAGTTATTGCATCAGTTACTGAAATGGAGGTTCCAGTTTAGATTTTTAAAAGGTAGAGAGCAGTCATTCTGATTCCAATGTAAACTTTTTGAGTGACTAAAATGTCACCCATCATATTTTGGGAGAAATAAAAAGGCTCAAAATTTGAGATTGTTCTTTTCTCTCATGGCTAACTGCCAGGAAGTTGGGCAGGGAGTTTTTATTCATGAGCTCTTCTTGACTGGCCTCTCCTTGAAACGCCTATGTCAAGAAAACTTTGATGAGGTGAGCAGTGTTGCAATAAAATTATTCTCAAACCATTTTGTTGATACACAAAGCAACAAAAACAGCATTGAAATTGTTTCCATCCACAGTTTTTACACGAGTAAAGTCATACCATGTAAAAAACAATCACGTCAGCTGGAAGGAAGTTTCTGTACAATTTTATAAATGCATACAGATAATTTGTTCATTCGACATGGTGGGATCTTTTTGTGTCAGTAAAATTAATAATGGGAGCAATAATGGTGGAAACGCCTTTCTGTGCAAATATTGATTTAATAATCATCATGTCAAAAGTAAACTTGGAGTCACACGATGATATGGTGTGTGGTCCTCCCACTACGACTTTGGAAACCAGTTTATTAGGCTACAGATTTAATAACATGATGAAATTTACAATGAGGTGAAAGTGCTCGGTGATCTTGATGCTCTTTCCAATAAATATTGAGGGTCTTATTCTGGTGACATGATGATCGATACTTGACTGCTGTTTGACAAATACAAATATTTTCGCTCTTATCCTCAAAAATATGTTCATGTAGACTAGCCTATCCACACTGTATCTGCTAGCTGCTGGCTAGAGTTCATGCATCAAGACCGGAATAGGCACATTTGCATGTTATTGCTATTTAACGCAGTTTTTGTGGCAAAACTATCAGGAGAGTTCAAAATGCGATGGAAACGCATTGAACTTTAGATTTTTGTTCAGTACATGAAAACTTTATAGAAAATGTGTGCACTACGTCACCATGCAGAGCCATTTATCCACAACAATTACATTTGACGGAAACATTTCTGGTGGGAAAATGTGCATAATGTTTTTATGTAGATTTTTTATTATTTGCAATAAAATCTGTAGCCAATTGGCTGGAATCAAAATCAAATCAAATCAAATTTTATTTGTCACATACACATGGTTAGCAGATGTTAATGCGAGTGTAGCGAAATGCTTGTGCTTCTAGTTCCGACCATGCAGTAGTATCTAACAAGTAATAACAAATTCACAACAACTACCTTATACACACAAGAGTAAAGGAATGAATACGAGTATGTACATATAAATATATGGATGAGCGATGGCTGACCGGCATAGGCAAGATGCAGTAGATGGTATGGAGTACAGTATATACACATATACACATATATATATATATATACACATATACATATACATATATATATATATATATATATATATNAGCCTTACGGTTGTGGGCGGAGCAGTTGCCGTACCAGGCGGTGATACAGCCCGACAGGATGCTCTCGATTGTGCATCTGTAAAAGTTTGTGAGTGATTTTGGTGACAAGCCGAATTTCTTCAGCCTCCTGAGGTTGAAGAGGCGCTGTTGCGCCTTCTTCACCACGCTGTCTGTGTGGGTGGACCAATTCAGTTTGTCCGTGATGTGTACGCCGAGGAACTTAAAACTTTCCACCTTCTCCACTACTGTCCCTCGATGTGGATAGGGGGGTGCTCCCTCTCCTGTTTCCTGAAGTCCACGATCATCTCCTTTGTTTTGCTGACATTGAGTGAGAGGTTATTTTCCTGACACCACACTCCGATGGCCCTCACCTCCTCTCTGTAGGCCGTCTCGTCGTTGTTGGAAACCTAGCTAATGATGTGAAAAAATGTATACATCTCCCTTTTGTGAGGCGGTTCACAGCAGCACTGGCGGACGTTTTGAGAAGACTTGACAACTGCATCAAAGTTATGAACGACCCTCCCCCCTTTGTTCCATGTTGGCTGAAGACCTAGCTAGCCAATAAACAGCTAACACCGGACACAGATGAAAGGAGAGACATAGACAGTGCTTTTGGGAATTATTCAGGCCCCTTGACGTTTTCCACATTTTCAATATTCAGACAATACATCATGATGACTAAGTAAAAAACGTTTTTAGAATGTTTTGCAAATAAAAAAAAATAAAAAACTTAAGATTTACATAAGCATTCAGACCCTTTACTCAGTACTTTCTTGAAGCAACTTTGGCAGCAATTACAGCCTCAAGTCTTCTTGGGTCTGACGCTACAAGTTTGGCACACCTGTATTTGGGGAGTTTCTCCTATTCTTCTCTGCAGATCCTCTCAAGCTCTGTCAGGTTGAATGGGGAGCGTAGCTGCACACCTTTTTTCAAGTCTCTCCAGAGATGTTCGATGGGGTTCAAGTTCGGACTCTGGCTGGGCCACTCAAGGACATTCAGAGACTTGTCCCAAAGCCACCCTTGGCTGTGTGCTTAGGGTCGTTGTCCTTTTGAAAGGTGAACATTTGCCCCAGTCTGAGGTCCTGAGCAAGTTTTCATCAAGGATCTCTCTGTACTTTGCTCTGTTCATCTTTCCCTTGATCCTGACTAGTCTCCCAGTCCCTGCCGCTGAAAACTACCCCCACAGCATGATGCTGCAACCACCATACTTCACCATAGAGATAGTGCCAGGTTTCCCTCCAGACGTGACGCTTGGCATTCACGCCAAAGAGTTCAATCTTTTTCATCAGAATAAAGAATCTTGTTTCTCATGGTCTGAGAGTCTTTAGGTGCCTTTCGGCAAACTCCAAGTGGGCTGTCGTGCCTTTTGCTGAAGTCCTGATTGGTGGAGTGCTGCAGAGATGGTTGTCCTTATGGAAGGTTCTCCCATCTCCACAGAGGAAGTCCGGAGCTCTGTCAGAGTGACCATCGGGTTCTTGGTCACCTATCTGACCAAGGCCCTTCACCCCCAAATGTTCAGTTCAACCAGCTCTAGAAAGAGTCTTGGTGGTTGCAAACTTCTTCCATTTAAGAATGATGGAGGCTACTGTGTTCTTGGGGACCTTCAATGCTGCAGAGTTTTTTTGGTACCCTTCCCCAGATCTGTGCCTCGACACAATCCTGTCTCGAAGCTCTACAGACAATTTCTTGGACCTCATGGCTTGTTTTTGCTCTGACGTGAACTGTCAACTGTGGGATAGTATATAGACATGTGTGTGCCTTTTCAAATCATGTCCAATCAATTTAATTTACCACAGGTGGACTCCATTGAAGTTGTAGAAACAGCTCAAGGATGATCAATGGAAACAGGATGCACCTGAGCTCAATTTCAAGTATCATAACAAAGGGTCTGAATACTTATGTAAAATAAGATAATTTTGTTTTTCATTTTTAATAAATTAGCAAACATTTCTAAAGACCTGTTTTCGCTTTGTCATTATGGGGTATTGTGTGTAGATTGATGGTCACAGATTCCTTTAAAAAAAAGGTAGGGGCATGGATCAGAAAACCAGTCAGTATCTGGTGTGACCACCATTTGTCTCATGCAGCGCAACACATCTCATTCATATAGACATAATCATGCTGTTGATTGTGGCCAGTGGAATGTTGTCCCACTCATCTTCAATGGCTGTGCAATGTTGCTGGCTATTGGTGAGAACTGGAACACGCTCTCATACACGTCAATCCAGAGCATCCCAAACCTGCCCAATGGGTGCAGTGACTGGGACATTTTCAGCTTCCGGGAATTGTGTAGAGATCCGTGTGACATGGGGTCATGCTTTATCATGCTGAAACATGAGGTGATGGCAGCGGATCAATGACACAACAATGGGTCTCAGGATCTCGTCACGGTATCTCTGTGTATTCATATTGCCATCGGTAAAATGCAATTGTGTCCGTTGTCCATAGCTTATGCCTGCCCGTACCATAACCCCACTGCCACCATGGGACACTCTTATCACAACGTTGACATCAGCAAACCGCTCACCTACAAGATGCCATATACACTGTCTGCCATCTGCCTGGTAAAGTTGAAACCAGGATTAAGCCGTGAAGAGCACACTTCTCCAGCCTGTCAGTGGCCATCGAATGTGAGCATTTTCCCACTGAAGTTGATTATAACACCAAACTGCAACCATGTCAAGATCCTGGTAAAGACACCAAGCACGCAGATGAGCTTCGCAGAGACGGTTTCTGACAGTTTCTCAGAAATTCTTTGGTTGTGCAAACCCACAGTTTCATCAGCTGTCCAGGTGGTTGGTCTCCGACGTTCCCGCAGGTGAAGAAGGCAGACGTTGAGGTCCTGGGCTGGCGTGGTTACACGTTGTCTAGGGTTGTGAGGATGGTTGGACGTACTGCCAAAATATCTGAAACAACGTTGGAGGTGGCATTTGGTACAGAAATTAACATTACATTTTATGACAACAGCTCTGGTGGACATTCCGGCAGTCAGCATTCCAATTGCAACTCCCTCAAAACTTGAGACATCTGTGGCATTGTGTTGTGTGACACAACTGCACATTTTACAGTGGCCTTTTATTGTCCCAAGCACAACGTGCATCTGTATAATGATCACGCTGTTTAGTCAGTTTCTTGATATGCCACACCTGTCAAGGCGGTGTGTGTAGCTGGTGCGTGAGAGTCAGGCGCAGGAGAGCAGAGATGAGTGGACAAAAGCACTTTAATGAGGCACAGTAAACCAATGAATGCAATAGTGTCACAAAACAAATGCCCACAGAAAACAAGTTCGGCAGCCCCAAGTACAACGATACGAAATACGGCGCAAACCAGACGGAACCGTACCACCGAATAAACAATTACACACACAGACATGGGGGAACCAGAGGGTTAAATAAACAACAAGTAATAAGGGAATGACAACCAGGTGTGTGGGGAAACAAGACAAAACAAATGGAAAATGAAAAGTGGATTGGTGATAGCTAGAAGACCGGTGACGTCGACCGCCGAACACCGACCGAACAAGGAGAGGCACCATATTCGGTGGAAGTCTTGATAAAACCTGTCAGGTGGATGGATTATCTTGGCAAAGGAGAAATTCTCACTAACAGGAACGTAAACACATTTGTGCACCAAATTTTAGAGAAATAAGCTTTTAGTGTGTATGCAACATTTCTGAGATGTTTTACTTCAGCTCTTGAAACATGGGACAAACACTTTACATGTTGCGTTTATATTTTGTTTCAGTATATTATAATCCTATTTCACCTTTGTTTTAATTTAATTAATCAATTGTTTTAATTTGGTGGAAATGACACTTCACCTTCAAACTACTTAGCGGACTGCACTCCACAGTGAACTTCCTTCACAATAGAGTGGATTTTAGTTTGGCTATAACTACTCTGTTGAGAGTGTTTATTGTGTATATAATATTTGGTATTTATTAAATGTTGTATTTTAAAGTGTGTATTTTCTTTTGCAAATGATCCATAGGCCTCAATGTAATATTCCCTGGTTAAATAAATAAATAGAAAGCCTATTGTGAAAAGGAGTGTAGTCAAACTGTCAAAAACAAGCCACAGTTATGAATGAATAATTTTGAAACATTCTTAAATTATTAACCCATGTACCCTCAATCCAACATGGAACAAATGCATTATAGATTTTGCCCAATATGCTAACGGGCCTCACCATATGTCTTGGCTAACACTTCAACTGATTTCTCTCTCCCTCCCTATGAATATAGACAATCTTAATTATATCAGACCACAGATGAGCCACAAGTCACTGTTACATAACCCTGACAATACAGAATAATTTAATACTTATTTTGGGAGGGTAGGGGCATACCATAATCTATATATTTGAGTCTACTGTTAATCATTGGGGACTATTTGACTGGGCTTATTACATTTTGTTAAATTGTTATACACTACTAGCAGCTACTGTGCTTCCACTCAAAAGTCCATATCCTCATTAAAGGAACCTCTACGGGATCGGTGTCCCCCCGTGAGACGTTTGAGCTAACGTAGGCTAATGTGATTAGCATGAGGTTGTAAGTCACAAAAAAAAAACTCCCAGACATATCTAATATGGGCAGAAAGCTTAAACTGCAAACTGGGTATGCCATTTTAGGCGAAAATGAAAAAAAAGGGTCCGATCCTTTTTAAGGAGAGATCATATGTCCATATAAATTGCATAAATTATACCGGCTTTATTCCTGCCTGCTTGAACAGCAATAGCTCAGGTACACACGAAAACATGAAATGACCCCATGATATATAGAAATTGGCACAACAATTATAACATTAAAATTGGGTGAGACTTTCCTTCAAGGGCTAATGAGCCTGACTAAACAACGTTTGCAGAGGAAATGTATATTGTCAATCATGAAGTGTTACGCAATTAACTGCTTGGTGGGCCTTGTGTTTACCTACACTGTAAAACATTTCCTGTAATGTTTACAGTAAATTACTGGCAGCACAGAACCCAGTAAATTACTGTCGATTTACAGGACTTTTACTGCAACATAAATTTACAGCATACTACTGGAACACATGACTACAGTAACATTCTTTATTTCTAGAATGCACAGTGTATTACTGGAAGCACAGAGGTTAGTAAACTGTTGCAGATTTACAGTGCAGGTACTGTAGCTAGTGCCAAATATAGTCAGTATTTCTGTTACATGTATTTGATAAAAACTCAGGACCCTGTCTTTCAAAGATAATTCGTAAACACCAAATAACTTCACAGATCTTTATGTAAAGGGTTTAAACACTGTTTCCCATGCTTGTTCAATGAACCATGAACAATTAATGAACATGCACCTGTGGAACTGTCATTAAGACACTAACAGCTTACAGACGGTAGGCAGTTAAGGTCACAGTTATGAGAACTTAGGACACTAAAGAGGCCTTTCTACTGACTCTCACATTTCCCTATGGAGGCACTAAGGGTGGGCTCTTTCTAGCGCCCCATCCTTGACAACATCCAGAAAAATGTAGAGCGCCAAATTTAAAATGCAAATGTAGTATTATAAAACATTCATCACAATACAAGGGTTGCACACTCTTCAAAAGCTTAGACTCTTGGCAATCTCACAGCGTTGTCAGATTTCAAAAAGGCTTCACGGCGAAAGCATAACATTTGATTGTCTGAGGACAGCGCCCCGTGTACTTCCACTAATAGCATAATAATAAAACCAGCGCGGGTGTCACAAAACATAAAAATAGCTAAAATAAATCGCTTACCTTTGAAGATCTTCTGCTGATGGTAATCCGAAGTGTCCAAGCAAGACAACCAATGTTCTTTTTGTTAGAAAAAGTCCCTCTTTATATCCATAAAGCTCCGTTTGGTTGGCGCGTTCTGTTCAGAAAATCCACCATCCACTCGCCCAATATAGAAGACAGAGACCGTTAAAAATATACCTATAAACTTTGTCCAAACAAATCAAACCATGTTTCTAATCGATCCTTTGGTACACTATTATGTATATTAACGATTCTATTTCACACGGATAATATCTTGGACGATAGAAAAGTAAAAAAACCGAGGCGCGCTCTCCCGGTCTTGCGCGCCACAGACAGAATTTGCTTCCTCACTCCACTTCAATAAAGTTCCTCTACTCCTCTAGTTTTCAAGGTAAATGCTTGACACCGTGTCTAAAGACTGCTGACATCTAGTGGAAGCCATAGGTACTGCAACATGGGAGCTGGATTTAAGCATGTCCTATAGCAACCCATTGGAAAATGAGCCAGCTCACAAAATGACATTTTCTTGGATGGACTTCCCTCGGGTTTTCGCCTGCCATATCAGTTCTGTTATACTCACAGACATTATTTTAACAGTTTTAGAAACTTCAGAGTGTGCATATACTAGTTTCTGGGCCTGAGTACCAGGCATTTTACTTTGGGCACGCCAGACTCTCCAAAACTCCGAACATTGATGCCGCTCCCTAACAGGTTTTAAATGATCAAAATGTACACTACGGTTCAAAAGTTTGGGGTCACTTAGAAATGTCCTTGTTTTTGAAAGAAAAGCTATTTTTTGTCCATTAAAATAACATCAAATTGATCAGAAACACAGTGTAGACATTGTTAATGTTGTAAATGACTATTGTAGCTGGAAACAGCTGATTTTCTTTATGGAATATCTACATAGGCGTACAGAGGCCCATTATCAGCAACCATCACTCCTGTGTTCCAATGGCACATTGTGCTAGATAATCCAAGTTTATAATTTTAAAAGGCTAATTGATCATTAGAAAACCCTTTTGCAATTACGTTAGCACAGTTGAAAACTGTTGTACTGATTAAAGAACCAATAAAACTATCAAGGCACAAGGCGAGACCCAAATGCAGACACATGAGGCAGATGGTTGGAGTCTTACATTGTTTAATAATCCAATGGGGCAGGCAAGAGAATGGTCATGGACAGGCAAAAAGGTCACATCCAGATCAGATTTCAGGAGGTACAGAGTGCAGACAGGTCAAGGCTGGCAGAATGGTCAGGCAGGCAGGTACAAAGTCCAGAAACAGGCAAGGGTCATAACCGTGAGGACTAGAAAAAGGAGAATGCAAAAAGCAGGAGAACGGGAAAACCGCTGGTTGACTTGGAAACATACAAGACAAACTGGCACAGAGAGACAGGAAACACAGAGATAAATACACTGGGGAAAACAAGCGACACCTGGAGGGGGTGGAGACAATAACGAGGACAGGTGAAACTGATCCGGGTTTGACAAAAACTGGCGCCTGAATTCTAGGAGTGCCCTGTTAGGGTGAAGGAGAATAAGGTGGCAAGGGTAAGGAGTGTCCAGCGTGTCTCCTATCTGGAGGCGGTGAGCTAGAGCTAGTGGCAGGGAAGTAGCAATGGTAGTAGAGCCACCAAGACCAGTGAAGGTTTTTCATCAACCAAGGGATAGTGAAATGATACATGTTAAAAAGGTGGACTTTGAATTATTTATCGCAATGGTCATAATCTGTACAGCACAAGAAAATTTGAATAATTGTGAATGCCGCTGAACATTTTTTGGGTCTTGCCGAGGCGGTGCAAGAAATCCTGTCGGTGAATGTAGCCCCATCACAGGCCCCTGAGTTTGTGTAGGGATATATTTTGGAGTGGACTGTGATTGAAGAAGTATGATGGTTTAAAAAATAAATAGAAATTAGTTGATGTGTTTTATTTTGTATGATGTCGTTTTACCACTTTCCTGGAATGGATATTTTTTTAAGTTTCTTATTCAATATCCATCTGGTGACGGTAATTCCCCATTATCATTGGATGCCAACCACCTTTAAACCCCATCGAAGAAGAAGAATCCTGTATTTTGGATGTATCTTTGCCAATCTCTGGCTAGTGCAAAGTATGTTACTGTAATATCCACAGTAACTTGTCACCAGCTACCTGCAAGTTGCTGTAAAATGCATAGCAATGACATAGTACAATACTGTAAAAATGACCTACTACTGTATACTGTAAGAAAGTAAATGCTACTGTAAACATTACCTACCAGTGTTTTTCAATTATTTAATTTCTTTGTTACTGATATAAATAATTATAAAGGTTATACCTTACTGGGTTTCCCTTTACAAGTTGCTTGCTCCTGGGTAGGTACATGATAATTACAAGTATATCCTGTGTAACTTCATTATTCTTACATTATACCTGATTAGGTATAGCCTTTGAGCCAGTCATAACATAGAAATAAACTAATTGAAAATGACCGATAGTTAATGACAGGGTCTGCCTTGTCACAATTATTGTTACCAGGTCCTAGCCTATTGATCAACCCTGGTATTACATGTGAATTTGATAGTAGTGGGCACCTTGTATTGACGTGTAACAAGGTCAGATTGTGGTTAGAGTTCTTAACATCCGTAATTACACATATAGAATAACCTTCAGCAAGTGGACGTGTAATTACACATTACTTGTTCCAATTTTTTTTTTTTAACCTTAATTTATTTATTTTACAATTGTGTAATAACTGCTAGCGCTTCAATCTTATTATCATCTAAGTAACACCTATAACTACTATGTTGCTACTACAGTTATTACTGTGTAGTTACATAGTAATCGGGCCAACGTAATGTAAAGTGTCACCTAATTAGTTAGTCGGTGCATAACAACAATAAATATGCGAACACTGATTGAATATCTCAATTCCAGTTAATCCATGCGTAAATGTGCAATGTGTGATGAGCATTTTAGGAGTCTTACAACACAGACAGCACAGTAGTTAGTCTCCATTTGGAATGAAGCAGCCAAGCAGATGCCATTCACACATTAACGTTTCTTAAATTAATCTAAGAGTAAACAATCTCTTGGTTCTCCGTTGACACAAAGTTAGATATAGGCCTAAAAACTTGTGAATTTGCAGTCAGTAGGCTTCATTATCATGCTCTATACGTATTAGTAAGTCACTGAGGATAGTAGGAAATACAACTTTAATGATATTTATACACAGCAGCCCACAATACCCATTATGTGCCCTTTATTTTATTTTATTCCATGGCAACAAGGCGTTTAAGTACCATAACACAGCGATGGATCCTAAGCATCCACTATTCTATGTGGAGTTTCATTTCGTGAATTAACAAAACTGTGTGCTTAGTAATTAGGAGGCACTAGTGTGTTTGGCCCGAGGGCTGGAGTAAAGAAAGCATTCCCACTGGTGATGTGTTATGCATGGGATTCTCTTATGTAGGTTGGCATGGTGTGTGATGTTGGCTAGCCCTTCCAGAGATGAAAACAAATACTTTGCGTAACCCTCTAAGACTCTTAACTATATAGACTTTGTTACATTTCTGAACAAAGCCAAAACATTTAACATACATACATATATATATATAGAAACATTTATACAAAAGCAATGAATTAATAATTTTACAAATGCTATCAGTTTAGAGGCTATTCATTGAGATATACTATACTTGCAGACACAGACCAAGGCACACACTAAATGTAAACATTTCAAACTGCTCTATGATTCTATGCTCCTGTTTTTGTCTTGGACCACCAATTGGCAATCTGCAGTCCAAGACAAAAACAGGAGCATGGTATCCCCCCATAAAAATAGTTTTCAAGGAACAGAAAATAATCTTAGAACCATATTTCAACACAAATCTCTTTTCCACTTTTGGTAAATGTTGACAAACACAGGTTGCACTTTTCCCGACAACATGGCATTCTGTCATGCATCAATAGCTTGTCTTTTTGTGTAAAAATAGCTTTGTTGAGCTTTTTAGGTACTGTGAACAAGCAGCTACTACAAGCAAACTGCCAGGCACATCCAATATTCTTGTTTATATTTCCTGGATGACACATAGAAAGAAATAGGAATAAACTTGTATCCAAATATCCTCTCATAAAAAAATAAAAATACACGCACAGACACACCAACACAGCAATTGTGAAGCTCTAACTAAAGACATTTCAAGTAAACAACTCTGGACAAACATAAAATGAGCTTTTGAAGCACCTAGAAGAATCTAATTATGTATTTTTCATAAGCAATTCATCTCAGCTGATGACGGTGAGAGGATGCACCCTCCACCACCGCCACCACCACCCATACTGTTGACAGGGAGAAGAAACATTTTAAACAGTCCCCTAAACGGTTGCTATGTTCTGTTACTGTATAAAGCATGACTGATTCTAAGTGGCAACAACAAGCAAGTCGATGCGGCTCCAAAATAAGCCATCAAGCTAAATGTCAAAGGGAGAGGGATAACCTTTAAGGCAAAGTGGCAAGATGGAGAGTAATTTAGTAGTGCAGGGGGCTAGAACTGGGTCCTAACACGTGTTGGTATGTGTGATAGCAATTAACTGTGGGTTAATGATTAGAGTATAATCGAGGAGCTCCCCATTATTACAGACATGCACCGCACACACACAAACAAAAGAGTGGGCATGCAGACACATACACACACAGACACATATAGTATGGGGTCAGACAAACAAACTTTGTCAACCTTGTTCCTTGGTTGATTAATTAAGTGGATTAAGTGGTTAGTGCGTGACTGTTATCCAATCCATTGGGGAGACATTTGGATGAACCCACACCACTCTAGATTCAGATCAGGTGCTGTAATTTGGATGTGTTTGAGAGTACAGAAATACAGTACTTTAAAGTTCCTAAGATTGGATATTCAATTGAGATAATTTGGTCTGAGAAAGGATCATTGAACAATTGATACAGGAATAAGGATATATAATAAGAACGGAAAGCAAGTCTCAGTTTTATACCAAATACATTTGAATACCAAAGTGGACTCAGTGAAGTGTTTGTAAAGGTGACATTTCACTCACACACCTTTCAGACATTTTTATTTAGGATTGTAATTTCATTCTCTCCTAACATTAAAATACCTTAAAGATGGAATCGGCAGTAGGTGAAACAGCGCCACTGTCCATCCCACCGTCTTTGTTATTGTTTTAGTTTTTTTACTAAGCGGAGGTGAGGAGCGTCGCACAACGTGGTCAAAAAAATGCAGTGCATACTATATTCTGCTTTTCTATCGCTCGTGCAATGATGTCCGAGTTAATTGCTTGCAGTAACTTCTTTGTTGTTGTAATATCTCACACGAAAGTGGAAGTGTCACCATTAAGGATTCCAGCGTTAAATAAAATGTGAATGCAGACCATTGCAAGGGCAGGCATACCCTGAGTCTACAACACATCAGGAACACCTTCCTAATATTGAGTTGCACCCCCTTTTGCCATCAGAACAGCCTCAATTTGTCGGGGAATGGACTAAAAGATGTCGATGGAAATCCACAGGTATGCTGGCCCATGTTAACTTCAATACTTCCCACAGTTGTGTCAAGTTGGCTGGATTTCCTTTGAGTGGTGGACCATTCTTGATACACACGGGAAACTGTTGAGCGTGAAAAAGCAGCAGCATTGCAGTTCTTGGTAGTATGGGGTATGGTAGTATGTGCGACTGGCACATACTACCATACCCCATTTAAAGGCACTTAAATCTTTAGTCTTGCCCATTCAGCCCCTGAATGGCACACATACACAATCAATTGTGAATGATTATTTAACCTGTCTACTTCTCTTCATCTACACTGATTGAAGTGGATTTAATAGGTGACATCAATAAAGGAACATACTGTACTTTCACCTGGATTCACCTGGTCAGTCTGTCATGGAAAGAGCGGGTGTTCCTAATGCTTTGTACACTCAGTATTGCAGGCATGTTGTTCATTATGTTATACTGAACACTACCACTTAACATTTGGCCAAAATATACTACAATGCATGTTGTGTATTAGCTATCTCGTGTATGGCTCTATTCAATCTGTAAAGCTAAAGCAATACAGATTCCGCAATATACGTTTTAAGGTATTTTCCGACTGAGTCGACAAATGCAATGTTTACCGTGAATGTAGTCTCCGCTAAAGCGGGAACGTTATTTTAAATTTCAATCACGCTGTAAAACTGAACTTCCCCGATAAGATTTGAATAGAGCCTTTAGTATGAATTACTTCATGCAAAGTGTAACACTGTTCATGGACACAAAACATGCTCTCAAAATCAAAGCCATTTTGCTCATGTCTAGTTCTTTTCCATATGATTTCCAATGCAAAAGGTCAGATGGCATGGCTGTGAAAGCTTTATAGGTAATTTTTGGTCATTCCAGCACTTTGGCAATGTCCGAAATTACACCCTAGTCCCTATATAGTGCACTACTTTTGACGAGGGCCCATAAGGCTCTGGTCAAAATGTGTGCACTATATCCCTTGTCAAAACGTGTGCACTATAAAGGATGCCATTTGGGAGCCAGCAATGTCTTTAAGGGCTGCTGTCTTCAGCATTGGGGACATGATGAAGCATCTTGCCCCGGGTTTAAGTGATAAAAGTGGAAGTGCTGGGCCATAAAACCACTTTTTCTTAGTAGGTAATCATAACCATTAATCATACTGGCACACTTCTCTTTCCCATTGGCCACGAAGAATAGGTCATGGCTAAAGACAGTACCTCAGACATCGGCCATGACTACGGGTCCCTCCCCCTACTCAAGGCTGCTTTAGTTTTTTATCCATAGTAAAGATTCTGTGAAATTACTACCTGAGAAGCTGTGCAACTTGCTGAAAATAAAATGGCTAATAATGATAAATGACCACGTTTCAAATGGATGAAAGAAATAGGGCCAATTAGATGCTGTGTTGTTGAACTACAACAAACAACCCAGCCAATCCTAGAAAAATATTATATTACCATTAATGAGACAATCCTGACCTCCCAACTCAGACATGCAAAGCCAAAAATGTTTGATCTGTATTATGCCAATTCAGGCTCTTTAAAGTTATCTTCATTCCTTTGGTTGCCCTCTCAATTTTGGTGTTCACACAAATGTATCTAATCCCTGGCCAGCTATTTGGGACTGACTCAACGCAGAACAGAATATGACAAAATGAGGTCACACAGATAGTTGCTGCTACTACTGCTGCTGCTTCTGCTCAGGGACAGACTGGGACCAGAAATCTGCCTGGGTATTTCTAACACAGGCTTTTTTTTCCATGTGCAAACCCCACAATTTAAACAAACCCACTGGGGTAAAGATGGACCAGCCCATCTGGCATTTGCCTGATCTGCCCTATTGCTAGTCCATTTCTGCTGCTTTTACTGCTTGGTAAACTGCGCTGTGCTCGTTGTGGGTATCAGAATGTTGGTGGCAACTGGCTGCTGCCCTGCATAGTGTCTGATTGTTATCAGGGTGATAGATAGCTGACAAAAGAGAGTGGGAAACTGTAAAACCACCACCCAACCTTTGAATGGCTAGATGCTACCAGGGGCTTGTGGTGTGGTGTTCCCTGGCACTTGTCTCATGATGACAAGAACACTCTGTTTTGTTACAATGCATCTGACAGTAATATAGAAATATTCTGTTTTATAGATTAAATGTAATGTATCTGTCATCTGTCATGTGCAAAGTGTTACCAAGGCCTCCTGCTGTGATCAAAGCCCATTGCAATTAGCATAGATTGAATACATCACAGGTCTTCTTGATAAAAACTAAAACTACCATATAAAATTGAAATCTTTGAATGAATCTTTCATGAAGTCGCGAGCTGAAAAGCTTAAAAAGTGATGTAATGCCATGCTAGTGATGATACATTTGTCTGTTTGCATCATCCCAACACCACCAGCGGTGCACTGGAACCAAATATCAGCCCTGGCATTTCTAACACACCAGACGATTTTTTCCCTTGAGGCCCGACAACGGACCATTTTTTCCTTGAGGCCACCATTATTACACAGGCAAGTGATTGACCAGCACATCTGACATTTTCCTGAAATGCCAGATGGCCAGTCCGCGCCTGTTTACCACTCACCCAACTTCCTCCTCTCATAATTGAGGTAATTGAGGTAGCCTGTGTCATAGAAACACAATAGTTTTCAGTGAATGTACATTACCGTTCAAAGGTTTGGGGTCACTAAGAAATGTCCTTGTTTTCCATGAAAACGTACATGAAATGAGTTGCAAAATGAATAGGAATATAGCGAAGACGTTGACAAGGTTATAAATAATGATTTTTTATTAAAATAATAATTGTGTCCTTTAAACTTTGCTTTCATCAAAGAATCCTCCATTTGCAGCAATTACAGCCTTGCAGACCTTTGGCATTCTAGTTGTCAATTTGTTGAGGTAATCTGAAGAGATTTCACCCCATGCTTCCTGAAGCACCTCCCATAAATTGGATTGGCTTGATGGGCACTTCTTACGTACCATACGGTCAAGCAGTTCCCACAACAGCTCAATAGGGTTGAGATCCGGTGACTGTGCTGACCACTCCATTATAGACAGAATACCAGCTGACTGCTTCTTCCCTAAATAGTTCTTGCATAGTTTGGAGCTGTACTTTGGATCATTGTCCAGTTGTAGGAGAAAATTGGCTCCAAATAAGTGCCGTCCACAGGGTATGGCATGGCGTTGCAAAATGGAATGATAGCCTTCCTTCTTCAAGATCCCTTTTACCCTGTACAAATCTCCCACTTTACCACCACCAAAGCACCCGCGACCATCACATTGCCTCCACCACTCCTCCATGCGCCTCACGAATGTTCTTCTTTGTGATCCGAACACCTCAAACTTAGATTTGTCTGTCCAACACTTCCTCTGTCCAGTGTCTGTGTTCTTTTGCCCATCTTAATATTTTCTCTTTATTGGCCAGTCTGAGAAATGGCTTTTTCTTTGCAACTCTGCCTAGAAGACCAGCATCCCGGAGTCGCCTCTTCACTGTTGACGTTGAGAATTGTGTTTTGCGGGTATTATTTAATGATCTGCCAGTTGAAGACTTGTGAGGTGTCTGTTTCTCAAACTAGACACTCTAATGTACTTGTCCTCTTGCTCAGTTGTGCACCGGGGCCTCCCACTCCTCTTTCTATTCTGGTTAGAGCCAGTTTGCGTTGTTCTGTGAAGGGATTAGTACACAGCGTTGTACGAGATCTTCAGTTTCTTGGCAATTTCTCGCATGGAATAGCCTTACAAGTTTCAGAAGAAAGTTATTTGTTTCTGGCCATTTTGAGCCTGTAAACCAACCCACAAATGCTGATGCTCCAGATACTCAGCTAGTCTAAAGAAGGCCAGTTTTATTGCTTCTTTAATCAGTACAACAGTTTTCAGCTGTGCTAACATAATTTCAAAAGGGTTTTCTAATGATCAATTATCCTTTTAAAATGATAAACTTGGATTAGCTAACACAACCTGCCATTGGAACACAGGAGTGATGTTTGCTGATAAATGGGCCTCTGTACGCCTATGTAGACATTCCATTAAAAAAACAGCCGTTTCCAAATACAATAGTCATTTACAACATTAACAATGTCAACACTGTATTTCTGATCAATTTGCTGTTATTTTAATGGACAAAAAATAGCTTTTCTTTCAAAAACAAGGACATTTCTAAGTGACCCCAAACTTTTGAACGCTAGTGTACAGAAATCGTGTGAAATCCAAATGGAAATAGAGCTGAAAACCGTTTATATTACACTGAACAAAGATATCAACGCAACATGCAAAAATGACAATGATTTTACTGAGTTACAGTTCACATAAGGAAATCAGTCAACTGAAATAAATGAATCTGTTGGTCAAAGTAGGGGCGTGGATCAAAAAATCTCTCAGTATCTGGTGTGACCAGTGCAATACATCTCATTGGATAGAGTTGATCAGGCTGTTGATTGTGACCTGTGGAATGTTGTCCCACACGCTGTCGTACGCATCGATATCAGACCAGGTAGCATAGTGGTTAGAGCGTTGGACTTGTAACCCGAAGGTTGCAAGGTTGAATCCCCGAGCTGAGAAGGTAAAAATCTGTCGTTCTGCTCCTGAACAAGGCAGGTAACCCACTGTTCCTAGGCTGTCATTGAAAATAAGAATTTGTTCTTAACTGACTTGCCTAGTTAAATAAAGGTAAAATAAATAAAAATTCTCAATAGGTGACATGTCTGCTGAGTATGCAGGCCAATGAAGAACTTGGACATTTTCAGCTTCCAAGAACTGTGTAGACAGTGCATTCAGAAGGTTTTCAGACCCTTTCACTTTTTCCACATTTTGTTACGTTACAGCCTTAATCTAAAATGGATTCATAAACACATTTTCTTCTGCATAAGTCTACACACAATACCCCATAATGACAAAGTGAAAACAGGTTTTTTGAAATTTTTGCAAATAAGTATTCAGACCCTTTGCTATGAGACTCAAAATTGAGCTCAGGTGCATCCTGTTTAAATTAATCACCCATGAGATGTTTCTACAACTTGATTGGAGTCCACCTGTGGTAAATTCAATTGATTGGAAAGGCACACACCTGTCTATATAAGGACCCACAGATGACAATTGTCCATAGAGCTCCGAGACAGGATTGTGTCGAGGCACAGATCTGGGGAAGGGTACCAAACGATTTCTGCAGTATTGAAGGTCCCCAAGAACACAATGGCCTCCATCATTCTTAAATGGAAGAAGTTTGGAACCAACAAGACTCTTCCTAGAGCTGGCCGCCCGGCCAAACTGAGCAATCGGGGGAGAAGGGCCTTGGACAGAGAGGTGACCAAGAACCCGATAGTCACTCTGACAAAGCTCCAGAGTTCCTCTGTGGAGACAGGAGAAGGACAACCATCTCTGCAGCACTCCACCATTTAGGCCTTTATGGTAGAGTGGCCAGACGGAAGCCACTCCTCAGTAAAAGGCGCATGACAGCCCCCTTGGAGTTTGCCAAAAGGCATTTAAAGACTCTCAGACCATGAGAAACAAGATTATCTGGTCTGATGAAACCAAGATTGAGCTCTTTGGCCTGAATTACAAGCGTCACTTCTGGAGGAAACCTAGCACAATCCCTACGGTGAAGCATGGAGGTGGCAGCATCATGCTGTGGGGATGTTTTTCAGTGGCAGGGAGACTAGTCAAGATTGAGGGAAAGATGTACAGAGAGATCCTTAATAAAAACCTGCTCCAGAGCGCTCAGGACCTCAGACTGGGGTGAAGGTTCACCTTCCAACAGGACAACAACCCTAAGCACACAGCCAAGACAACGCAAGAGTGGCTTTGGGACAAGTCTCAAAATGTCCTTGAGGGGCCCCACCCAGAGCCCAGACATGAAACCAATTGAAGATCTCTGGAGAGACCTGAAAATAGCTGTGCAGCAATGCTCCCACTCCAACCTGACAGAGCTTGAGAGGATCTGCAGAGAAGAATGGGAGAAACTCCCCAAATACAGGCGTGCCAAGCTTGTAGCATCATACCCAAGAAGACTCAAGGCTGTAATCGCTGTCAAAGGTTCAACAAAGTACTGAGTAAAGTGTCTGAATACTTATGTAAATGTGATATTTCAGTTTTTTGAAAAAAAACTAAAAACCAGTTTTTGCTTTGTCATTATGGGGTACTGTGTGTAGATTGATGAGGGAAAAAAACTATTTAATCAATTTTAGAATAAGGCTGTAATGTAACAAAATTTGGAAAAAGTCAAGGGGTCTGAATACTTTCCGAATGCACTGTAGATCCTTGGGGCCTTGCAAAACTATCATGCTGAAACATGAGATTATGGTGGCGGATGAATGGCACGACAATGGGCCTCAGGATCTCGTCACGGTATCTCTGTGCATTCAAATTGCCATCAATAAAATGCAATCGTGTTAATTTTGCTGTAGCTTATGCCATACCATAAACCAAACAGCCACCATGGGGCTCTCTGTTCACAACGTTGACATTGGCAAACCGTTTGCCCACACGATGCCATACACGCTGTCTGCCATCTGCCCGATACAGTTGAAACCGATATTCATCCGTGAAGAGCACACTTCTCCAGTGTTGAGGATGATGAGCACACAGATGAGCTTCCCTGAGACGGTTTCGGAAAGGTGGAGCAGAAATTCTTTGGTTGTGCAAACCCAGAGATCATCGGCTGTCTTGCGTTGTGTTGTGTGGCAAAACTGCACATTTTAGAGTGGCCTTTTATTGTCCCCAGCACAATTTGCACCTATGTAATGATCATGCTGTTTATTCAGCTTCTTGATATGCCACACCTGTCAGGTGACTGGATTATCTTGGCAAGCTAAACAAATTTGTGAACAACATTTTAGAGAAATAAGCTTTTTGAGCATATGGAAAATTTCTGGGATCTTTTATTTAAACTCATAAAACATGGGACCAACAATTTACATGTTATGTTTATATTTTTGTTCAGTGTACATGTGACTTACGAGTGTTAGAAGCATTTTGAATTTCACCATCACCTCAAAAGATCGACGGAAGTCTGGGAATACTGCTTTTAGTCAGTCAGAAATCCCTCCACTGGTGGAAATATAGTGCCACCATAGGATGATTTTTAAATTACACCCTAAAATCCATTTAAAAACGTTCATAACAGCTCTGCAGCCAGCTGGTGTCAAAATGTCATTTTCCCCCCCAAAGAGATCATTCATGCGGAACATCCCTGAGCTAGAACCTCACTGACTCCATGGCGTATCTTCGTGTAAAATCATCGTACTAATGGTTTACAGTGACAATAAAAAATTATTAACTGCGAAGAAGAGAGAGAGAGAGATACTCCTTAATATCACACAGAGGGTAAATTCCTTTCTAAATAAGTTGTTTTGCTATTAAGTCCTATTCATAGATCAGTATGGACTGATTGAAAGGAAATAAGGTATGGTGGTAGGTAGGGGTCACTGCATTTGGATATGTCCCCTGGGCCTAGTGATCAAGGTTAACACACCCCAAGCATTGAATCTGTGAAGATCAATAAAGGCCAAAGCTTGCCAATATACCAGCATTGTCATTCACACACACATTGAAAATAAATATTTGAACAATGAGCTGGTGAAGACCTCACATATAAAAATGGACAGCTCAGAATATAAATTATAACATATACTCTGACATTTCCAAACATCCAAGTAAAAAATCCCACTGTAATTGGAATGTAGAGCATTCACACAATGTCTCCTTATTGCCTTCCAATAGCAAGTAGCAGCTGTGTAATCTAACACGCCTGCTGGAGGCATTTTAATCAACAGTTGTGATTCATAATGCTGCTTGTACCATACTGGTAAAAACCCTGTATCAGTGAATTATACAGATGCAAAGCCCCTTATTTCCATAACACCATCATCAGTGCAATACAAATGATAATGATCAATTTGATGGCAATGTTTGACATTATGTTTTACTTATGACATTCCAAATACTTTTACTCAATTATTCAAATATGCCAAATATCTCCATTAGACATATATTTGGATATGACTCTGGATCGTGTTTTTATTTAGACATCCATGTATCTTTTACCTCTAAAAGAAAATCATTATTCCAGTAAGACAATTTTTTAAAAGAATTGTAAAATCTAGACAGTACCACAGTGAGAACCTAGTCTTTGAAATCCAGCTGCGTTGACAATGCTGTCTCAGACTTTGGCTTCAATGCACCTAGCACTTCATTGGGTAACACATCAGGGGACTGTCTAGCTGACATATTACAGCTCTGTTTCTAGAAAAAGGGTATACAGTATACAGGCACGCACACACACAAATGCACACTCGAGAACACACCGTTTCTAGAAAAAAAGTATCCCTCTCTCTTTCGCATATTAAGTCTGCTACCATCCGAAACAGGGCATTTCCAGGGTCACTGACACTCATAACAGTGAATGAACAACAAAATAGCACAATACATTTACTCAATTAGACTTTGCATAATCAGTCAGGTATGAGTGTGTAACCAGTGTTGAGAGTGTAGCCTATAATAAAATAATATCTGGTAATTTGTCAATTAAATCTCCAACATACAGTATACAGGGACACACACTCAGTATACAGCAAAATACACACTCAAGAACATACAGTATAAATGTATGTGGTCTCAGTTCTGCCTATTCACAGAGCTATGATATAGGGGTTATTCGCAGAGGAGGTAAAAGCTATATCTCTAACTAGCAGAAGTGGCACTGTCCTGTTTCCTTTGAGAACCACCAAGAGACAAGAGAGTGAATACATGTTATGTTAGGTTTGCCTTCTCCCACTGCGAGTAGGTGAAGCCTCACAATAGTCAGGGAGGGGAAAGGGGGGTGGGGAGTCTGTGTGTGTGCGTGTAGGGGGGGGTTATGACTTTAAAGCAGACCAGGCATAGCAGCAGAAGATCTAATCTTACACAATGCTTCAGGGTGGAGACCAAGCCCATACAACAAAAGTCATTTTTCCCACCAAAAGAAACTTCAATTATGACTCACAAATTGCAATCACCTTTTTTCTTTCCCTTTCTTTTCCAACACACATCCTCCCATTTCTGAACTGGCTCGAGAATACACATACTGTACATACAAGATCAAACCAGCCATACTTTTACATGATTCAAACAGTAAAATAATGATAACATTTCCAACACAATCCAAAGCTCATCAAGCGCATTTACTCTTACCTTTGTACTTTAGGTTGAGACTCCGGAGCTCTGGCTTGATGAATTATTACCTCAGGAAGGCTGTGCTGGAACTGGAGTGTAACCTACAACAGCATCAGTAGCTGCAGCGTACGGCATCAGCAGCAGCAGCAGTAAGAATAAGAAGAAGGCAAAGAGGATAACAGGAGTAGGAGGAAGGCGTGAACGCTGAATTATGGATGTAGAGAGAGAGAGAGAATCCTGTCCTGTCCGCTCTCACTCCCCAGATTGCATGGCGTGAATCAGCTCTTGCATGAATCAAACGGCTCAGTCAACTCAGGTCCTTGCACTGAGAGACGAGAGGAACAGAGGGAGCTCAGCTAGCAGCTGGATGGGGAAAGAGGAGGGAGGGAGGTTAAGGAAGAACAGATCAGTAGAAAAGAAGAGAGGAGCAGTGGAGAGTACGTGGACAAATTCCTCCTCAGCCAAACACTCATCTCCTTGCATCACACTCCTCTGCTTGCTGCCTTTCTCTATCACTTGCTCTCTCTTTCTCTCTCTCTATCACTCTCTCTCTCTCTCTGTCAATCTGTGTTTCCTCTCCTGATGCCTTGCTTACTCACTTCCAGTTCAGAGTACACATACTCATTCCTCGTCTGTATAATCAATCTAGACTGACGGGAGATAATATCCTCTTTTTCTTTACCAGACAATCATTAGCAAGAATGCTGTACTGTAGCCTGTATCCCGGGGAACGCTTCACTAGCAATGTAAACAATAGTGGTTTTACCTGCTGTATGATTTATAATTTAAGCAAATGAAGAAGAAGAATGATTACTCACTTGCATATTAATTCTGGAGGTGAAAGTGGCAAAATCTAAATTAGCGGAAATGTATAGACTCAGCAAGTATCACACAGATCGACAGATGCTAAAATGTATGTTAATAACAGTTTGTCACAAAAGATTACCCTCAGCGCGGACAAATTAAATTGTCTCTAAATTGCGTTATTATTAAAGTAGCTCTTTTGTCATGATTAAATAAAATCCCCTCACAGAATTTTTTTTCCAGTTTTCAGAATAAACTTTGTGTGTTACTCCTGTCTGAACAGACATGAATAAAATCATAAAAAATATTACACCAGAGAGAATAATTTAGCCACAGAGGATCAATAGCTTCTAAAATAACTTTGGATTAAGTTTAATCACAAGCACTCAGTCGGGAAGGCCACAATTTGGGCAGCATGTACACCACATATAAAACAGTATTTTGCATTGTGGCCATAGACATACACTGAGTGTAAAAAATATTAGGAACACCTTCCTAATATTGAGTTGCACCCCCTTTTGCCCTCAGAACAGCCTAAATTCGTCAGAGCATGGACTCTACAAGGTGTCGCAAGTGTTGCACAGGGATGCTGTGCCATGTTGACTCCAATGTTTCCCACAGTTGTGTCAAGTTGGCTGGATGTCCTTTGGGTGGTGGACTATTCTTGATACACACGTGAAAATGTTTAGCATGAAAAACCCAGCAACGGTGCAGTTCTTGACACATTCAAACGAGTACGCCTTGTCCCTACTAACTTACCACGTTCATAGGCACTTAAAGGGGAATTTCACCCTGGGGGAATCTGGACTTGTTTTCATCATGTCAGAGGCATTTCTAGGACAGTAAGATGTTTCCCACATAATTGCCCAGGAGGAAGGCAGGTCTGAGCATCGTGAGCTGAATGATACAACGATACACCCTATGACAGCTTCCGGTGTATTGGGAGGGGGGGGGCTAGATCTAAATATAAATGTAGTCGCAAAGGCTCTATGTTATACTGATCGCACTATGCATTTTTGTGGATGTAGATATGCTTGTCCTTGTTCGATAGAGCCATTGGTTGTTTTTCAGCGATGTTCCTATCGGCGGATTCGCTGCTAAATATATGAGCAGAAAGACTACAACTTGTGTTGGGCGGTGCTTCGTGCTCTGGCTCCCGTCCCTCCCCCAAGGCCGGCTTTGTTGAAAAGGAGACAGACACTAACAACAATTCTTTGGGCAAAACTGAAAGAACTGACCAGATGCAATGGCTTCAAGTGATTCCTCTCATTAACATGAATTTGATCATGGAGCATTTTTTAAACCTCTTCTGTTTTTAGTAGTAGATATAGCTACTAAACAGCAAGCTACAACATTACTACCAGCCAACTGAAGCTAGGTTTACCAGCAAACCTTAGCATATGACTGGAGTTGGCTAGCTAGTTAGCCTGGCGCCAGCTAACTTGTTATGCTCCACACCTCGCGTTTGTAACTTAGTTGCAAACACGTACAACATCAGCAACTGAAAATCATTTTACTAGCTAGATACAGTATGTCACATAATTGACGAGGGTTAACATTTGTTATGATTATGACCGTGGATTTGTATTTATTAAGGATCCCCATTGCCAAGGCAGCAGCTACTCTTCCTGCGGTTCAGCAACTTTAAGGCAGTTAAAAATACATTGAATAACACTTTTCACAACAAATTATGTGGGCACTACTCTACAACTGCATATCTACAATACAAAATCCATGTATATGTGTGTGTAGAGTGCTTGTGTTTTTATGAGTACGTGTATTCTTCACAGTCCCCGCTGTTCAATAACTTCAATTTTTTTTTATAAAAAAATTCTGATTCTACTGTTTGCACAATTTACCTGATGTGGAATAGAGTTCCACGTAGCCATGGTTCTACAGTGCATTCGGAAAGTATTCAGACCCCTTGACTTTTTCCACATTTTGTTAAGTTACAGCCTTATTCTGAAATGGAGTAAATTGTTTGTTTTCCTCATCAATCTATTGCCAATACCCCATAATGACGAAGAAAAAACAGGTTTTTAGAAATGTTTCCAAATGTATTACAAAATGAAAAACAGAAATACCTTATTTACGTAAGCATTCAGACCCTTTGCTATGAGACTCGAAATTGAGCTCCGGTGCATCCTGTTTCCACTGATCATCCTTCAAATCAAATAAAATGCTATTTGTCACATACACATGGTTAGCAGATGTTAATGCGAGTGTAGCGAAATGCTTGTGCTTCTAGTTCTGACCATGCAGTAGTATCTAACAAGTAATCTAACAATTTCACAACAACTACCTTATACACACACAAGTGTAAAGGAATGAATACGAGTATGTACATATAAATATATGGATGAGCGATGGCCAAACGGCATAGGCAAGATGCAGTAGATGGTAGAGTACAGTGTATACATATGAGATGAGTAATGTAGGATATGTAAACATTATATAAAGTGGCATTTTTTTAAGTGCCAAGTGAAACTTTTATTATATCCAATTTTTTATTATTAAAGTGGCTAGAGGTTTGAGTCAGTATGTAGGCAGCAGCCACTCAATGTTAGTGATGGCTGTTTAACAGTCAGATGGCCCTGAGATAGAAGCTGTTTTTTAGTCTCTCGGTCGCAGCTTTGATGCACCTGTACTGACCTCGCCTTCTGGATGATAGCGGGGTGAACAGGCAGTGGCTCAGGTGATTGTTGTCCTTGATTATCTTTTTGGCCTTCCTGTGACATCGGGTGGTGTAGGTGTCTTGGAGGGCAGGTAGTTTACCCACAGTGATGCGTTGTGCGGACCTCACTACCCTCTGGAGAGACTTACAGTAGTGGGCGGAGCAGTTGTCGTACCAGGCGGTGATACAGTCTGACAGGATGCTCTCGATTGTGCATCTATAAATGTTTGTAAGTGTTTTAGGTGACAAGCCAAATTTCTTCAGCCTCCTGAGGTTGAAGAGGCGCTGTTGCGCCTTCTTCGCCACGCTGTCTGTGTGGGTGGACCATTTCAGTTTGTCCATGATGTGTACGCCGAGGAAGGTAAAACTTTCCACCTTCTCCACTACTGTCCCGTCGATGTGGATAGGGGGGTGCTCCTTCTGCTGTTTCCTGAAGTCCACGATCATCTCCTTTGTTTTGTTGACATTGAGTGAGAGGTTATTTTCCTGACATCACACTTCGAGGGCCCTCACCTCCTCCCTGTAGGCCGTCTGTTGGTAATCAAGCCTACCCCTGTAGTGTCGTCTGCAAACTTGATGATTGAGTTGGAGGCATGCTTGGCCACGCAGTCATGGGTGAACAGGGAGTACAGGAGAGGGCTGAGAATGCACCCTTGTGGGGTGATTGACTGTAGACCCTGCCACATACCTCTCTTGTCTGAGCCGTTGAATTGCGACTCTACTTTGTCTCTATACTGACGCTTAACTTGTTTGATTGCCTTGCGGAGGGAATAGCTACACTGTTTGTATTCAGTCATGTTTCCAGTCGCCTTACCCCGATTAAAAGCAGTCATTTGCGCTTTCAGTTTTGAAGGAAAGCTGCCATCAATTCACGGTTTCTGGTTGGTGAAGGTATTCATCAATGTATTCATCAATGCTATTGTCCGACGCTATGCGGAACATATCCCAGTCCACGTGATTGAAGCAATCTTGAAGTTTGGAATCAGATTGGTTGGACCAGCGTTGAACAGACCTGAGCACGAGCGTTTCCTCTTTTAGTTTCTGTCAATAGGATGGGAGCAAAAAAATGGAGTCGTGGTCAGATTTGCCAAAAGGGGGGCAGGGAATGGCTTTGTATGCATCGCGGAAGTTAGAATAACAATGATTCAGGATTTTTCCGTCCCGGGTCGCACATTCGATATGCAGATAAAATGTAGGGAGCCTTGTTTTCAGTTTAAATTATTATTCTATGTCAGGTAAACAAAAGGACTTGAGTTCCTGTATGTTGTTATGATCACACTATGTCTCGTTAACTACTTAGGGAGTGGTGGGGCGCTAGCCGGTGAAATGCAAGGCGCCAAATTCAAAATCCAAAAGTTGAATTATTAAACATTCATCAATATACAAGTGTTGCATAGTCATCAAAAGCTCTGCTTCTTGGCAATATCACAGCGTTGTCAGATTTCAAAAAGGCTTTACGGCGAAAGCACCGCATTTGATTGTTTGAGGGTAGCACCTAACATATTTTTTCCATTACCATAAATTCATAAACCATGCGGTTCACACAAAACACATTTCACAGCAAAAAGAAATCAATTACCTTTTGAAGAACTTCTGCTGAGGGCTTCCCAAGTGTCCAACGAAGATAATCCATGGCTCTTTTGTTAGAAAAAGTAATGTATTATATCCATAAATCTCCGTTTGGTTGGCGCGTTATATTTTCTCTCCAATCGTCCATTGAAACGTGAAGAGAACACGTTCAACTTATACCTATAAACTTGTCCAAGAACAATCAAACATCATTGTAAATGTATCCTTAGGAACACTTTTATGTATAAATAGTATAATATTTCAACCGAAATATAAACTGGGCGATAAGAAAGGAAAAAAACCACAGAGCGTGCAAGCCGGGAGCGCGCATTTACTCCTATTGACATTCTCTGTGGACACTTCCTTATTCCTCTTCTTCTCTGCTCTAAAAGCAGCTAAGAAGAATCAGAACACTTTCTCGAGACTGTTGACATCCAGAGGAAGCGATAGGTACTGCATTCATATGCCCTTATATGGGCATTTTCATAAGGGAGGGGTTCCAAATGAGGCAATCTGTCAAAACCACTTTTTCCAGGACAGAAATTCCTTGGGTTTTCGCCTGCCATATCCGTTCTGTTATACTCACAGACAAAATGTTAACACTTTTAGAAAAGTTTCCTATCCAATGGTACTAAATATGTGCATATCCTATTTTCTGGGCCTGAATGGGAGGCATTTTACTTTGGGCATGCCAGGCTCTCCAAAACGGTCACCTCGTGCNGCATCACTACTCTGGACGGTTCTGTCTTAGATTATGTGGACAACTACAAATACCTAGGTGTCTGGTTAGACTGTAAACTCTCCTTCCAGACTCACATCAAACATCTCCAATCTAAAATTAAATCTAGAATTGGCTTCCTATTTCGCAACAAAGCTTCCTTCACTCATGCTGCCAAACATACCCTCGTAAAACTGACCATCCTACCGATCCTCGACTTCGGTGATGTCATTTACAAAATAGCCTCCAATACTCTACTCAACAAATTGGATGCAGTCTATCACAGTGCCATCCGTTTTGTTACCAAAGCCCCATATACCACCCACCACTGCGACCTGTACGCTCTCGTAGGCTGGCCTTCGCTTTACACTCGTCGCCATATCCACTGGCTCCAGGTCATCTACAAGTCCCTGCTAGGTAAAGTCCCGCCTTATCTCAGCTCGCTGGTCACCTTAGCAGCACCAACCCGTAGCACGCGCTCCAGCAGGTATATCTCACTGGTCACCCCCAAAGCCAATTCCTCCTTTGGCCGACTCTCCTTCCAGTTCTCTGCTGCCAATGACTGGAATGAACTACAAAAATCCCTGAAATTGGAGACACTTATCTCCCTCACCAGATTTAAGCACCAGCTGTCAGAGCAGCTCACAGACCACTGTACCTGTTTATAGCACATCTGTAAATAGCCCAACCAACTACCTCATCCCCTACCGTATTTATTTACTTATCTTGTTCCTTTGCACCCCAGTTTTTTCTACATTGCACATTCATCTACTGCACATTTACCATTCCAGTGTTAAATTGCTATATTGTAATTACTTTGCCACCATGGCCTATTTATTGTCTTACCTTCCTTATCCTACCTCATTTGCACTCTTTGTGTATAGATTCGTTTTTTCTACTGTATTATTGACTGTATGTTTGTTTTACTCCATGTGTAACTCTGTGTTGGTGTATGTGTCAAACTGCTTTGCTTTATCTTGGCCAGGTCGCAGTTGTAAACTTGCCTACCTGGTTAAATAAAGGTGAAATAAAAAATAAATAAATAAAAATACTCACATACATTATTTTAACACTCTTAGAAACTTCAGAGTGTTTCCTATCCAATAGTACTAATTATGTGCATATCCTATTTTCTGGGCCTGAGTGGCATGCATTTTACTTTGGGCACGCCACTCTCCAAAAACGTCACCTCGGGAGCCGCTCCCTAAGAAGTTAAGGGGAAACATTTAAATGTATTGGAATAGCCTTGTCAAAGCCCAGACCTCAATCCAATTGAGAATCTGTGGTATGGCTTAAAGATTGCTGTACTCCATCAGAACCCATCCAACTTGAAGGAGCTGGAGCAGTTTTGCCTTGAAAATAAGCAAAAATCCCAGTGACTAGATGTGCCAAGCTAATAGAGACATACCCCAAGAGACTTGCAGCTGTAATTGCTGCAAAAGGTGTCTCTACAAATTATTGACTTTGGGGGATTGAATAGTTATGCACGCTCAAGTTTTTAGTTTTTTTGTCTTATTTCTTGTTTGTTTCACAATAAAAAATATTTTGCATCTTCAAAGCGGTAGGCATGTTGTGTAAATCAAATGATACAAACCCCCAAAAATTCCAGGTTGTAAGGCAACAAATTAGGAAAAATGCCAAGGGGGGTGAATACCTTCGCAAGCCACTGTACCTCTTCCCCATTCATTGAGGAGACTCTCAACCACTCACTTACACTACTGATTACTTACTACACACACCATTCTTTATTTGTATATACAGTTGAAGTCGGAAGCTTACATACACTTAGGTTGGAGTCATTAAAACTTGTTTTTCAACCACTCCACAAATGTATTGTTAACAAACTATAGTTTTGGCAAGTCGGTTAGGACATCTACTTTGTGCATGACACAAGTCATTTTTCCAATAATTGTTTACAGAGAGATTACTTCACTTATAATTCACTGTATCACAATTCCAGTGGGACAGAAGTTAACATACACTAAGTTGACTGTGCCTTTAAACAGCTTGGAAAATTCCAGAAAATGATGTCATGGCTTTAGAAGCTTCTGATAGGCTAATTGACATCATTTGAGTCAATTGGAGGTGTACCTGTGGATGTATTTCAAGGCCTACCTTCAAACTCAGTGCCTCTTTGCTTGACATCATGGGAAAATAGAAAGAAATCAGCCAAGACCTCAGAAAAAAATTGGAGATGTCCACAAATCTGGTTCATCCTTGGGAGCAATTTCCAAACGCCTGAAGGTACCACATTCATCTGTACAAACAATAGTATGCAAGTATAAACACCATGGGACCACGCAGCCGTCATACCACTGAGAAAGGAGACGCATTCTGTCTCCAAGAGATTAACGTACTTTGGTGCGAAAAGTGCTAATCAATCCCAGAACAACAGCAAAGGACCTTGTGAAGATGCTGGAGGAAACAGGTACAAAAGTATCTATATCCACAGTAAAACGTGTCCTATTTCGACATAACCTGAAAGGCTGCTCAGCAAGGAAGAAGCCACTGCTCCAAAACCGCCATAAAAAAGCCAGACTACGGTTTGCAACTGCACATGGGGACAAAGATCATACTTTTTGGAGAAATGTCCTCTGGTCTGATGAAACAAAAATAGAACTGTTTGGCCATAATGACCATCGTTATGTTTGGAGGTAAAAGTGAGAGGCTTGCAAGCCGAAGAACACCATCCCAACCATGAAGCACAGGGGTGGCAGCATCTTGTTGTGGGGGTGCTTTACTGCAGGAGGGACTGGTGCACTTCACAAAATAGATGGCATCATGAGGGAGGAAAATGATGTGGATATATATCTCAAGACATCAGTCAGGAAGTTAAAGCTTGGTCGCAAATGGGTCTTCCAAATGGACAATGACCACAAGCATAATTCCAAAGTTGTGACAAAATGGCTTAAGGACAACAAAGTCAAGGTATTGGAGTGGCCATCACAAAGCCCTGACCTCATTATGGGGTATTGTGTGTAGATTGATGAGGAAAAAAACAATTGAATCAATTTTAGAATAAGGCTGTAACGTAACAAAATGTGAAAAAAGGGGTCTGAATACTTACCAAATGCACGGTATGTAGTACTGTGCACCTCCAATATTCTGCTCTGGACTTGCTAAGAGACCTCTGATGGCATGTCTTGTGGGGTATGCATGGGTGTCGGAGCTGTGTGCTAGTAGTTTAAACACACATTTTAGTGCATTCAGCATATGAATACTTCTTACAAAAACAAGTAGTGATGAAGTCAATATCCCCTCCTCTTTGAGCCATGAAAGATTGACATGTACATTTAAGGGCTAGCCATGCTGCCCTGCTCTGAGCCAATTATAATTTTCCTAAGTCCCTCTTTGTGGCACCCGACAACATGACTGGACAGTAGTCCAGGTGCGACAAAACTAGTCCCTGTGCTTTATTATGGACAGACGTCTTCCCATCTTAGCTACTGTTGCATTAACATGTTTTGACCATGACAGTTTACAATCCAGGTTTACTCCAAGCAGTTTAGTCATCTCAAATTGCTCAATTAATGTATTTCAATGTCACAAAATGATAGGCATGAAGCAAGACAGGATTCCAAACTGATGTGAATAACAAGTGGTGTATATCCAGCAATCTAGCTACGTAGCTAAAATGACTAGCAAACAATGAGGATAAACAATAATACAACAATTTACCGTTGTAAATATCTAAACTTAGGCAAATATTGTTGTATACTAAAACCAACCTAAGCATGCCTGTTAGACATGGCTGTAGGTAGACACTGTCTGGCAACCTACCTTGGTACACTTGTAAGTTCTGGTGACTGTGCAAAGGTTGACGGTTATGCCATATTTCCTTCTTCTAAACATTGATGTAAATGAAATATCTGTGCCTTTGCAGATGTTCAACTAGTCTACCCTAATGTTGATGTTATGCTGTCACAGTTCAACTGTCGTTCAAACTACAATAGTGTATCATTTATTAATAATGTTTTTATTACATACAATACTTTGTTGCCTGGACTTCTTCCTGGAGTGTACTCTAGATACAGGAACATAATTCATTTGCCTGCGTGTGTCATTGTAGCAGAACTGTATCCTGTGAACTGTATCACTCTCGAGGGATTAGACATTATGCTGGATTCCAGGCAGATGACTCATGAGGAGCTGAATGGCAGTTTGATCATGACAACACTGTTCCCACAGCTTTACAAGTATTCCCTAAACATTACCACACTGATATTATTGTATTTTCTTTGTGAATGGCAATTTCATTATGACCTCTTAGCTACAGATTGTTACACCAAAAGCCATTTAACCAAAGAGTGGTGGTATGCATTACTGGGAGTTACAGGATAGGTACCATTTGGTGTAGCACATAGAATAGTTTAACCAACCTTAGCGATGCCGTCTTCATCCTCGATTCAGGGAAACAGGTGTCTGATAAAATGTCTGTGTCCAGTTGTAGGGGATCAGTTTGAATTTAGAAAGTGCTCCATTATTAAAGTAAACACTTTTTTTGCTCCATGAAGTAGTCCAACAATGTGTACGCTGCCATCTTGTCTATTTCTCATTGATTGAGACAGGTCTCTGTCATCAGGACATCCAGCACTTTGGGGTGGACACCCATCTGTCTCGATCAATGAGAGAACACTTGAAGTAGACAAGATGTAGGAAAAATGCTTTGGGTAAATCACATTATCTGGTGTAACAATATGTACCTACAATTCTCTGCACTTGTGTGTCTCTACAACACTGAACTGTACTACATTGTTCATAAACAAAATGTGTATGTTAATTTTACCATATAACATTACTGTTGAATACCCAGTTCTCTTGAGCTAACATTAAATAGTGTACAGTCCCATGTAACATTAAATAGTGTACACTCCCCTGTATTTTAGATTTCGACAAATAAACATTCTTTGGCTATCTGAATTTCTAGCATCTGTTTGATGCTACAGAGCCATGTACAGCATAAATATTATGTGAATCCATTTCGAAGAGTGATAGAAAATATCCATTTTATTTTATGGTGGTTTTAAATCAGGGCTCTCCAACCCTGTTTCTGGAGGTTTTCACTCCAAGCCTAATCTAGCACACCCGATTCTAGTAATTAGCTGGTTGATAAACTGAACCAGGTTATTAACAACTGAGTTTGGAGCAAAAACCCACAGGAGCATCCCTCTCCAGGAACAGGGTTGGACACCCCTGTTTTACATGGTGTAATGTTGAGCCACACTAGCTGCGTTTACACAGGCAGCCCAATTCTGATATTTTTCCCACAAATTGGTCTTAATTCACCTGATCTGATTGTGAAAAAAAGATCAGAATTGGGTTCCTTGTGTAAACGCAGCCATAGTCCTTTATCCATCTTCCGTAGACTGGCAATGGTGTTCGGCATGGTGAGCTAGGGAAGCTGAGACTCTTTGTGCTTATGGTGAATGGTCTTTTGCTGTCTGCCAAATGCCAAGTGTGCAAAGCTGTCATCAAGGCAAAGGGTGGCTACTTTGAAGAAACTCATGTAAAATATATTTTGATTTGTTTAACACTTTTTTTGTTACTAAAAGATTCCATATATGTTATTTCATAGTTTTGATGTCTTCACTATTATTCTACAATGTAGAAAATAGTAAAAAATAAAATTTAAAAAAACCTGGAATGAGTAAGTGTGTCCAAACATTTGACTGGTACTGTGTATATACAGTTGAAGTCGGAAGTTTACATAGACCTTAGCCAAATAGAAAGGTCGCCAAAGACGGCGAAGCTAAATAATAATTAAAATTAGCACACTAACTTGGCTTTCCAACTTCCCAATCCAAATAAACGTTAACATTAGCTTGCTAAGGAGAAAGGTAGATGGGTATAAACAAATTAACATGACCTTTTAATACCGCGGTTGATACATTGTAATGAAACAAGCAGGGAACCCTCGACCTTCTAGCCCGAAGTCCAGCGCGCTATCGACTGTGCCCCAAAAGCCTGCTCGTGCGACAGAGTAGATGTCCGCGCTTATAAACCCAGGGTCGTTTACACTATGATCCATTCCCGGATATGTGTCATCCATTCCATCTTCATTCATGGTGTTGTTAGATGACTCAAAGATGTGGACCGTCTTTGATGCCTTATTTTTTTTTTATTCATAGGCCTCCCTAATGTAGCTAGATAACGTGATGAACGTACGTCAGTTAATTAATATCACACGAGAGGGAGTGCTGTTTGAGGTTCGGTCGCGGCCGAGTGCCGAAGATAGTAATATTCAGTATAACAACACGACCTCGAGTGTGATATTGCTTTTATACAATAGTTCTACAAGCACTAATTATTAGTTAACAGTAGTAAGCAACAACAGATGATGATTTGTTTGTTCATTTAATCATTTCTTTGGCTTCGCCAACACAAATAGTTCCACAACTGCACTGGGACTGGACTGTTGCCACGCAACAAATAAACATTTTCCTGCACACTAACTCACTTCTTTCTGTTGGTCTACACAATTTCTGTCCTCTCCTGACGACCATTCATAATTTAACTCAAATGTTATTTATGGAAATATGTTAATTTTTGCATTGCGAAGTTTGTTACAATCTAAGATAGATAACGATCGTTAATGTAATTAACGGTTATTAGAACACCTGTAAAGCGGAGTGATACATGTATAGTTAAACGTCCCAGTGCTGTTAAACTCTACTTCAATCAAATGACTTGGTCGGAACTAACTGTTGTATAATAAATACTTGTGAACATCATTTTCAGTTCTTTCCGCCCTTTTCATCGGAAGCAGTAGGAACGTTTTACTTGCGTTTGCTTTTAGTAACGTTCAAGATGCTTTGGCGATGCGTTATCTGCTGCATTTGTATTACTTTTTCATTGAAACTGTTATTGAGCCATATCAATAGATTGCACAGTCGCAGCCCTGATTTCTGGTTGCTCTGTGGTATTGACGGATGCACTGAGGAATATAGAGTGTACAATTCCTTCTATCATCATGTAAAGAGAAGACACATTCAACACCTACTTGAAGGCACCCAACCAGGTGAACAGCCATCGGAGGAAAGCCAAGTACCACCGCAACAAGTAAGTAGCTAGCTAGGATTTGTTTTTGTTTTCTGGATTAAAAAAAAGTATTTAATGAACGGACGATACACGGACCAAAGTCATACTGTCCATAGGCTATTTGATAATTTTAGCTATAATGACTCTTATGGCTAAAGATGGGTTAATGTGAAAATAATCAATGATACATAGGAACAAAGCACTTAATATCTCTATTTTAATATCTCTATTGGTGAAACTAAATGCAATTTCTTTGATATGTGGTACACAGGACAACATTCAACCCGATCAGCTTCTTGCTAACTCCAGCACCACTGATCAGCAACTCCATACACCTGACTCAGATGAAGGGCAAAGGGGCATTGACCAACATGGAGCTGTTACAGTGCAACAAGTAAATTACTCGGTTGGTGGCACTGAAATTGACCATTTTTAAGTACTTGGCTATACTAATAGCGTTCATGTCAGTCTTCGCAACCACTTCTCCTGTCACAAACATTATACTTGTCATGAACTAGTAATGTCCTGCCTGCACATGTCAGGATTGTACATTCAACGTCCACTTTCTTTTTTGGATCTGACAACATATGCTACTGCTTTTGTGATAAATGCATTATCATCTCGTCTCTCACATGTAAGATGCTTTTTCTGAACAGAGCACAGCATTTGGTTATGCAGAGCATTTTGTAGTGGTTCAGTGATGGTTGAGTTCATTCTTAGTGCTAGGTTGTCCACCTTACTATTGTTGATCCCTTATGTTAATTAATATGTCATAAGCAAAATCTGTATATCATAAGTATCCATGATGGTATGTTCCAACCTCCATGATTGATGACATCACCACCTCTCTCTCTCTCTCTCTCATTTTCATAAAGGTATGAATGCCATTGTTTCTGGGGTACAGCAGTATCAATCATCACTATTGGACAACCTCATGAAGCAGATGGAGGGAGTGCTAAAATAAGCATTCAGGAAGCACATCAGGTCAACTTGAAAAAGATGCAATAGATATATTTGACAATTTCATTGACCCTTTTGCTGGCGTTGCAACAACATTTCGACAGGATAGTGTTATTAAGAAGCAGTTTAACTGTTTGGATGCAGAGGAAATTCCAATTGCTCGAACCATATGCAGGACGAAATGTGGAGGATCAAAATACTTTTTCATCAAAGACAAATTGTTTCATTATGTACAATTAGTCAAAGGTAGTTCTTATCACACCCAATGATATTGATTTTTTTTCGTGACATTGTTGATGGTGCTCTTCTAAAATCACATCCCTTATTTTCAGAGAAACCGAATGCATTGCAGATCTTTCTGTACACGGATGAAATAGAGATCTGTAATCCACTAGGATCCTTTGCATCAAAAAAAAAAACAAGTTGTTAATGGTGTACTACACCCTAGGAAATATAAATCCAAAATACAGGTCTAAACTGGCTGCTATCAGGCTACTTGCCATGGCTAGATCAGCAGACCTCCATCAATCTGGTGTAGATGTAATATTGAATGGAATCAAGGAAGCCATGGATGCATTGTACAGTGGGGTTACAATGCAAACTATTAACAGAGAGAAAACGATATATTGTGCCATGGTCTCTCTCTGTGGAGACACCCTGGCACAACATGAACTAGCAGGGTTCAAAGAGGGTGTGGGCTTTGCCTACAGTAAGTGCAGACACTGTGAGTGTTCTTTTGAGGACATGCAGTCACACTTCAATGAGGATGCATATAATCAAAGGACATTAGTGAAGCATGTCAGACAGTGTGATGAAATAGAAAAGGCAAAGACGGACTTGCTTCGTAACAGCCTGAAAACAAAATATGGGATCAATAGAAGAAGTTAGTTGAATTCCCAGCCTTTGATATTATACAACAAACTCCGCAAGACATTCTGGAGGGCGTAGCCCCATTGGAAATAAAATGTGTTTTGAATCATCTTTTTGAGTCAGGACAGATTGATTTGGTGTTCTTGGTTTCCCTTATTCGGCCATCCCCAATTTCTGTTAGTACATTAACGTCAAGTGATGGTAAACTAAAACAGTCATCTGGGCAAATGCTTGTCCTGCTAAGGATATTGCCATTTGTTTTGGAGAGTTTGGAAGTCACTGCATATATACAGCTGATAATTGCACTAATATAGATTGTACAGATAGTATTTGCACCATTGTGACTGTGTCTAGGTTGAAGTTGCTCATTGAAAATCATTTGATGCATTGGAAGGAGCTTTTTCCAGACCGCAATGTTATACCTAAACAGCATTATATGATACATTTGCCATCACAGATAAAATCATTGGGTCCAATGGTTAGACATATGTGTATGCGAGTCTAAACATTGTTTCTTTAAACAATGGGCTTCCAATCAAGTATTTGATTAATACGAACCAAATATATGAAAGCTGGCAAAATGTTGACAGTTCAATGCACCCAATTTCTTCAAATGAAAGGGAGATGGGACCTCTATCAGAGGTTAGAAATCTACAATATTTACGTGGAAAATTGAGGGACTTCCTAGGTTTCAATGAAGTAAACCATGCTGTATCAGTCAAATGGCTTGTGATAAATTGTAATAAATACATAACTCAGAAGTACATGATCTTTGCCAAAGTACTGAACGGTAATGTGCCAGAATTTGGACTGGTCAAAAACATATTTATTGTTGATTCTAGGCTTTATTTTTTGGAATATCAACCATTTCAAACTATACGCTTTGATAGAAACTTCATGGCTTATCAAGTTGAGGTCCCACACCTTGCACAGGCCACTGAGTTAGTGGATGCTGAAAAGCTGGTTGATTTTACCTCTTATTACACAATTAGCAACAAGATCCAAACTTATGTACAAGTCAAATACCATCTTGGGGATGTAATAGAATTGTACAACAGTTAAAATGACTCTGTGTGTTCCCCAGATATGAAAAGTGTACTGTCTTTGTTCTGTACTGCATTTTGTCTACATGATTGCTGTGCTGTGTGTAAGACTTACAATAAAACAGTGAATTCCATTTGGTCATTATCTGTTCTTAATATGTGAAAAGATGAAACGGATAAGATGATTGAAATAACAAATTCTGACTTCGACAAATCAGTTTTGTACTTGTCAGTGTTGATCAAACACCTTTATAATTCTGGTAATTCTAGTTTCAAGCATTAAGTTACTCAGAACCAATATTAAAATCTCAGTGACATGTTATATTATCTTATTAAGATAATTAAGGCCAAAAACGCTTGAAAGAAGTGAAATACTCTAACAGAAAAACTGCCTGGTAAGAAGAAATATCTTGTCAGACAGAAAACAAGTATATACTGCCTTGATTTAAGATATTTCATCTTACTTAGATTTACATTTTTGCAGTGTAGATTTTAAGCAACTCAGCATGTATTTTGTTTGTTTATGTAACTGTTTTGTGTTATTACATACAGTCGGGAAGAACTTTTGGATATTAGAGCGGCGGTAACTCACCAGAACTTACAGGTTTTGACCAGGATTACGACTTCCCTGGAGAGTATCCTTTGTTTGCTCTCCCCAGAACAATTTAACTTATTCCAGAGGCTGACCCAAAACAACGCCGGCGTACTCGAGGCGGTCTTCTGGCCCTGAAGCAGGGATATGCATATTCTTGGTACCATTTGAAAGGAAACACTTTGAAGTTTGTGGAAATGTGAAAGGAATTTAGGAGATCTTTGAAATGCAAGAGAAAGGCCATAATGTATTATACCAGCCCAGCTGCAATTTAGATTTTGGCCACTAGATGGCAGCAGTGTATGTGCAAAGTTTTAGACTGATCCAATGACCCATTGCATTTTTATTCAAAATGTTGTATCATGACTGCCCAAATGTGCCTAATTTGTTTATTAATAACTTTTTATGTTCAAAACTGTGCACTCTCCTCAAACAATAGCATGGTATTATTTCACTGTAATAGCTACTGTAAATTGGACAGAATTTTTAAGAGATTAGATTAACAACAATTTAAGCTTTCTGCCAATATCAGATATGTCTATGTTAGCTCAACCGTCTCGTGGAATGGACACTGGTCCCGAAGACGTTATTAAACAGCCCTCACTGACACAGAGAGGCTGCTGTCTACATACAGACTCGAAATCATTGGCCACTTTAATAAATGGATCACTAGTCACTTTAATAATTCCACTTTAATACACAGGAAGTCGAAACTTGCAGATTCTACCAGTGAAATGTAAATGTGCTAGTTCTAGCTTCTGGTTTGGTTAATTGTGATGTTTATGATGAAAATGTAATGTTAATATAGTAATGACTATATGAAATTCCCCTTTAACATATTTTGTCTTGCACATTCACCCTCTGCATCCATGTCTCAAATGTCTCAAGGCTTAAAAATCCTTGTTTAACCTGTCACCTCTCCTTCATCGACAATGATTTTGTATTTGTATTTGCAGCAGCTAGTCTTCCTGGGGTCCAGCAGTATTAATAAAGTTATTAAAAAAAAATAACATTACAACACATTCACAACAGATTTCACAACACACCAAGTGTGTGCCTTCAGGCCTCTACTCCAGTACCACATATCTCCAACACAAAATCCATGTGTATGTGTGTATAGTGCATATGTTATCGTGTGTGTATGCATGTTTCTGTGTCTGTGCCTGTGTTTGTGTTCCTTCACAATCCCCGCTGTACCATAAGATACATTTTTATCTGCTTGCATGAGTTACTTGATGTGGAATAGAGTTCCATGTAGTCATGGCTCTATGTAGTACTGTGCACCTCCCATAGTCTGTTCTGGACTTGGGGACTTGTGGCATGTCTTGAGGTGTATGCATGGGTGTCAGAGGTGTGTGCCAGTAGTTCAAACAGACAGCTCGGTGCATTCAACATGTCAATACCTCTCATTAATACAAGTAGTGATTAAATCACACTTTGAACCAGGAGAGATTGACATGCATACTATGAATGTTAGCCCTCTCTGTACAGCCAAGGTCCAGCCATTCTGCCCTGTTCTGAGCCTATTGCAATTTTCCTGAGTGACTCTTCGTGGCACCTGACCACATGACTTAACAGTAGTTCACGTGCGACAAAACTAGTGCCTGTAGAACCTGCTGTTTAGAAGGCAGAGCAGTGCTTTATTATGTACAGATTTCTCCCCATTTTAGATACTGTTGTATCAATATGTTTTGACCTTGACAGTTTATAATCCAGGGTTACTTCTAGCAGTTTAGCCACCTCAACATGCTCAATTTCCACATTATTCATTACAAGATTTAGTTGAGGTTTAGTGTTTAGTGAATGATTTGTTCCAAATAGAATGCTTTTAGTTTTTGAACTATATAGGGCTAACTTATTCCTTGCAACCTGAAACTAATTGCAGCTCGTTAAGTGTTCCAATCATTTCAGTCGCTGTAGTAGCTGACGTGTTGAGTCGTCCGCTTACATAGACACACTGGCTTTACTCAAAGCCAGTGGCATGTCATTAGTAAAGATTGAAAAAAGTAAGGGGCCTAGACAGCTAACATGAGGATTTCCTGATTCTACCTGGCTAATGTTGGAGAGGCTTCCATTAAATTACACCCTCTGTGTTCTGTTAGACAGGTAACACTTAATCCACAATATAGCATAACACATACATTTTTCCAGCATCAGACTTTGATCGATAAGCCGCACTCAAGTCCAACAAAACAGCCCCCACAATATTTTTATCATCAATTACTCTCAGCCAATCCTCAGCCATTTGTGTAAGTGCTGTGCTTGTTGAATGTCCTTCCCCGTAAGCGTGCTGAAAGTCTGTTGTCAATTTGTTTACTGGTAAAACAACATTTCTTCCAAAAGTTTGCTAAGGATTGGTAACAGTCTGATTGGTCGGCTATTAGAGCCAGTAACGGGGGATTTACTATTCTTAGGTAGCGGAATGACTTTTGCCTCTCTCCAGGCCTGAGGCACAGCTTTCTATTAGGCTTAAAATGGTGGCTTGTCATTGTTGACAGACAACAATAATTTGTTACCCTCTTCCATACTCACTTTACGGAATTCAAAATTACAATGCTTGTCTTTCATAATTTGATCAGATATTCTTGGATTTGGAGTGTCATCGTTTGTTGCTGGCATTTCATTCTTAAATTTGCTAATCTTGACAATGAATAAATTATTAAAGTAATTGGAAAAATCTGTGGGTTTTGTGATGAATGAGACATCGGATTCAATGAATGATGGAGCTGAGTTAGCCTTTTTGCCCAAAATGTAATTTAAGATGCTCCAGAGCTTATTATTATCTTTATTTCAGTTGAAGTCGGAAGTTTACATACACCTTTGCCGAATACATTTAAACTCAGTTTTTCACAATTCCTGACATTTAATCCTAGTAAAAAGTCCCTGTCTTAGATCAGTTAGGCTCACCACTTTACTTTAAGAATGTGAAATGTCAGAAGAATAGTAGAGAGAGAGATTTATTTCAGCTTTTATTTCTTTCATCACATTCCCAGTGGGTCAGAAGTTTACAAACACTCAATTAGTATTTGGTAGCATTGCCTTTAAATTGTTTTAAATTGTCTTTAAACTTGGGTCAAACGTTTCGGGTAGTTCTATAGGATTGAGCTCAGGGCTTTGTGATGGCCACTCCAATACCTTGACTTTGTTGTCCTTAAGCCTTTTTGTCACAACTTTGGAAGTATGCTTGGGGTCATTGTCCATTTGGAAGAGCCATTTGCAACCAAGCTTTAACTTCCTGACTGATGTCTTGAGATGTTGCTTCAATATATCCACAATTTTCCTCCCTCATGATGCCATCTATTTTGTGAAGTGCACCAGTCCCTCCTGCAGCAAAGCACCCCCACAACATGATGCTGCCACCCCCGTGCTTCACAGTTGGGATGGTGTTCTTCGGCTTGCAAGCCTCCCCCTTTTTCCTCCAAACATAACGATGGTCATTATGGCCAAACAGTTCTATTTTTGTTTCATCAGACCAGAGGACATTTCTCCAAAAAGTACGATCTTTGTCCCCATGTGCAGTTGCAAACCGTAGTCTGGCTTTTTTATGGCGGTTTTGGAGCAGTGGCTTCTTCCTTGCTGAGCGGCCTTTCAGGTTATGTCGATATAGGACTCGTTTTACTGTGGATATAGATACTTTTGTACCTGTTTCCTCCAGCATCTTCACAAGGTCCTTTGCTGTTGTTCTGGGATTGATTTGCACTTTTCGCACCAAAGTACGTTCATCTCTAGGAGACAGAACGCGTCTCCTTCCTGAGCGGTATGACGGCTGCGTGGTCCCATGGTGTTTATACTTGCGTACTATTGTTTGTACAGATGAACGTGGTACCTTCAGGC
>QNTS01000171.1:689031-701065 GCA_003317085.1 Hucho hucho | reverse complement strand
AATAACAGACTGGAAGCTTCAAAAGGAGGGTGGTGCTTGGAATCATTGTTCTTCCTCAGTCAACCATGGTTACTTGCAAGGAAACACGTGCCGTCATCATTGCTTTGCACAAAAAGGGCTTCACAGGCAAGGATATTGCTGCCAGTAAGATTGCACCTAAATCAACCATTTATCGGATCATCAAGAAGTTCAAGGAGAGCGGTTCAATTGTTGTGAAGAAGGCTTCAGAGCGCCCAAGAAAGTCCAGCAAGCGCCAGGACCATCTCCTAACGTTCAGCTGCGGGATTGGGGCACCACCAGTACAGAGCTTGCTCAGGAATGGCAGCAGGCAGGTGTGAGTGCATCTGCACACACAGTGAGCCGAAGACTTTTGGAGGATGGCCTGGTGTCAAGAAGGGCAGCAAAGAAGCCACTTCTCTCCGGGAAAAAACATCAGGGACAGACTGATATTCTGCAACAGGTACAGGGAATGGACTGCTGAGGACTGGGGTATAGTCATTTTCTCTGATGAATCCCCTTTCTGATTGTTTGGGGCATACAGAAAAAAGCTTGTCCGGAGAAAACAAGGTGAGCGCTACCATCAGTCCTGTGTCATGCCAACAGTATTGCATCCTGAGACCATTCATGTGTGGGGTTGCTTCTCAGCCAAGGGAGTGGGCTCACTCACAATTTTGCCTAACAACACAGCCATGACTAAAGAATGGTACCAACACATCCTCCTAGAGCAACTTCTCCCAACCATCCAGGAAAAGTTTGGTGACGAACAATGCATTTTCCAGCATGATGGACACCCTCCCATAAAGCAAAAGTGATAACTAAGTGGCTCGGGGAACAAAACATTGAGATTTTGGGTCCATGGCCAGGAAACTCCCCAGACCCTAATCCCCTTTGAGAACTTGTGGTCAATCCTCAAGAGGCGGGTGGACAAACAAAAACCCACAAATTCTGACAAACTCCAAGCATTGATTACGCAAGAATGGGCTGCCATCAGTCAGGATGTGGCCCAGAAGTTAATTGACAGCATGCCAGGGCTGATTGCAGAGGTCTTGAAAAAGAAGGGTCAACACTGCAAATATTGACTCTTTGCATCAACTTTGTGTCCTTATCAATAAAAGCCTTTGACACTTATTAAATGCTTGTAATTATTCTTCAGTATTCCATAGTAACATCTGACAAAAATATCTAAAGACACTGAAGCTGCAAACTTTGTGGAAATTAATATTTGTGTCATTCTCAACACTTTTGGCCATGACTGTATGTTAACGTGGGCTATTTTTAGCACTTTTCTTTGATGCTTGATTCTTTTCATTGCTTTACTGGGAAGCTTAGCAGAAGTAGAAATGCTCATGTTATTCATGTTAGTGCACACTGTGGACTTCCTACTAGTCAACAACGCCTCAGTGCTAACAGTATAACGCTGGTTCATGGGTACATGATTACTGCATACAATAGCTGTGAGATCATTAGAGACATTCAGGGCAGTTAGAGGGACATAAATTAAGTTACTTACATTGTGTCTACCAACGTCCCTGGTATAATGTACATTTGCTGAAGCATTATGACAACTCAGCGACACAATTGTAGGGATTAACTAATGGAATTGGATTTAATAGGTGAAATCAAGACGGGATCATAGCTTTCACCTGGATTCACCTGGCCAGTCTGCCATGGAAAGAGCAGGTGTTCCTAATGTTTTGTTCATAGTGTATAATCCATTAAAGGGTATTTGCAATTTGACTGTTAATATTGTGGGTACACTAGCAATGGCTGCCAGTCCTGACTTGGTTGGTTGCGGCTGTCAGTTTGCCTTTCACTAATTTCAATATAAAATCGTTTGGAATGCAAAACTCACTGCTGAAAAGAGAAGACTAATCTGTCTGTAAATTGTTTTAAATAAATCTCTACTTTTGAGCTATTCTAAGTGAACAGCACCGTTTATCAAAGTAGTTACCTTGAGATAGGCTATTGGCACGAGCACATCAGCCATCACCGGCCATCACCCAATCTTCATCATTGGGTGAGTCATTGGCCATTTCGGAATACCTACGTTCTCTCTAAATAGTAGACATTTTGCATATTTATTTTATTTTTTTTATAGTATGTGAAAGTTTGTATGCTTTAAAAGCCAGGATGTCATACTAATTTAGTCTTTTCATCTCATAGAATTCCCTGTGTCACGACAACCGCCGAAGTCGGTCCCTCTCCTTGCTTGGGCGGCGTTCGGCAGTCGACCTCACCGGTTTTCTAGCCATTGCTGATCCACTTTTCATGTTCCATTGTTTTGTTCTTGTTTTACACAGCTGGTTTCAATCCCACAATTACTTGTTAATTATTTAACCCTCTGTTCCCCCATGTTTGTTTGTGAGTGATTGTTTGTATGTTTATACGGTCCGTTAATGTGGGCTCGGTAAATGTGATTTGTATTTGTGATTTTTGGAGTAAATACGTTTATCACTCATATCTGCTGTCCTGCGCCTGACTCCTCTTCAGTAGCTACACACAGGGTCCTTAACTTCTTAGGGAGCGGCTCCCGAGGTGACGGTTTTGGAGAGTCTGGCGTGCCCAAAGTAAAATGCCTCCCACTCAGGCCCAGAAAATAGGGTATGCACATTTCTAAGAGTGTTAAAATATTGTCTGTGAGTATAACAGAACTGATATAACAGGCAAAAGCCCGAGGAATTTCTGTCCTGGAAAAAGTGTTTTTGACACATTGCCTCATTTTGAACGCCTCCCTATTTAAAACAGACATATATGGGAGTAAGATTGCAGTACCTATTGCTTCCACTGGATGTTAACAGTCTCTAGACAGTGTTTGATGATGTTTAGTTGCTCTGGATGGTAATAGAAGAAGAATTTCGAACTGGTCATCAGATGTAAACAGAAGAGGATGCGCGTTCACGGGCTCGCACGCACTGTGGTTTTTTCCTTTCCTATCGTCCAGTTTATAATCCGGTTGAAATATTATAGTAAATATACATAAAAGTGTTCCTAAGGATACATTATCAATGATGTTTGATTGTTCTTGGACAAGTGTATAGGTTGAACGAGTTCTCTTCACGGTTCAATGGGCGAGTGGACGCTGTATTTTATGAACATAATGCGCTAACCAAACTGAGATTTATGGATATAATAAATGACTTTTTCTAACAAAATAACCATTGGATGTCTTTGTTGGACACTTGGGAAGCCCTCAGCAGAAGTTCTTCAAAAAGTAAGGGATTTGTTTTTGCTGTGAAATGTGTTTTGTGTGAACCGCGATGGTTTATGAATTTATGCTAATGGAAAATATTTGAGGTGCTACTCTCAAACAATCAAATGTTGTGCTTTTGCCGTAAAGCCTTTTTGAAATCTGACAACGCTGTGATATTGCCAAGAAGCAGAACTTTTGATGACTATGCAACACTTGTATATTGATGAATGTTTAATAATTCAACTAGCGCCCCACCACTTCCTAAGTAGTTAACACCCTGCATACTATTGAGGAAGAGAATCGTATTTCGAGACCCATGTGTGTCTGATAATCAGCTGATAATTACATATGGGTATGGCCTACCGAAATGAACGAGTTGCGGGAAAACAATGCAATTGTCACGACTTCCGCCGAAGTCGGTCCCTCTCCTTGTTCGGGCTGCGTTCGGAGGTCGACGTCACCTGTCTTCTAGCCATCGCCGATCTACTTTTCATGTTCCATTTGTTTTGTTTTGTCTTGTTTTACACACCTGGTTTCAATTCCCAAATTATATGTTCATTATTTAACCCTCTGTTTTCCCCATGTTTGTTGTGTGTGATTGTTTTGTGTTTTTGGTCCGTATTGTGGGCTTGGTTATTTCTTATTGTAATGAGTACGTTTTTTGAGTAAAATTACTTGTGGTACTCATCTCTGCTGTCCTGCGCCTGACTCCTCTGCACCAGCTACACCCAGACCATTCACAGCAATTGTGTAGTAGATGACGCATTCTAAGTATGGGTGAGCCTAATATCTTCTAAATAGTAGGCTGTTTGGGTGTGTGAAAATATAATATTTTATAGTATTTGAACTTTTTGAAAATCGAGTGTACTTTAAATGCCAGGGTGTTATACTAATTTTGTCTTTTCATCTAGTAGAATTCACTGCACACTTTCCAGGAATTTCATACTCACATAATGCATTGGAGCCGGATATTCAACGAATTCTGATAATTTTCTTCAAGTAAACAACAAAACAACTTGGAAGCCTAAATACGTTCAGGAGTAATAATGTACTTAGCAAGTCACATAATAAGTTGCATGGACTCACTCTGTGTGCAATAATAGCGTTTAACATTATTTTTGAATAACTACCTCATAATCTCTACCTCACACATACAAATATCTGTAAGATCCCTCAGTCGAGCAGTGAATTTCAAACACAGATTTAACCACAAAGACCAGGTAGGTTTTCCAATGCCTTGCAAAGAAAGGCATCTATTGGTAGATGGGTAAAAAACCAAACAGACATTGAATATCCCTTTGAGCATGGTGAAGATGTGGATTGTGTATCAATACACCCTGTCTCTACAAACAGACAGGTGTCCTTCCTAACTCAGTTGCCGGAGAGGAAGGAAACCGCTCTGGGATTTCACTATGAGGCCAATGGTGACTTTAAAACAGTTACAGAGTTTAATGTCTGTGATAGGATAAAACAGAAATTGTAGTTACTCCACAATACTAACCTAAGTGAAAAGAAGGAAGCCTGTAAAGAAATACTATTCTGTTCTGTTGTCATGTGCATAACATTGCAGTACATGGGACAGTGCGCATATCCCTTGCCAACCTTGCTAGCTAGCTATCAAATATCAATAATTTTGCTAACTTTAGCTAGCTAGCTAGCTAGCTAAGTCATTACCATTGCCTGTAGGTAGCCAACCTTGCAACAGTAATGTAGTCAATGTAGCTACATTTGTACCATTCCCTGCAGGCTAGGTGTCATAAGAAACTATTGGTACCGACAGTAACATTAGCCAGCTAGTTAGCTAGGTATAGCAACCAAGGTTATTTATTAGTCATGTGGGGAAACCTTAGTAAGCTACTGTAGCTAGCTAGCTAACTTAAATTCAAGAATTTAGTAGTAGGAACAATTGTTCTCAAAATAGTTAGCTAGCTAGCTAGCTACATAACATAAATATACAGTTTCTCAGGGCTCTCAACATCTGACATTCCAAACCTTCAACTCCTGATGTTGGCAGTAACCACAGAATGCACATTATACATGCGTACAGAAAAACACAAGTTTACTCCAAATACTAGCTAGCTAACGTTAGCTAGCTACTTAGCTAATGCTAGCCCAATAAAACAACACTGCAGTGTTATTGAAAGGTTACTGGGTAGGGCTACAGATGATCCTTTCCAGTTTATAGCTACAGTATGTGAAGCGTTCAGGACAACTGGGAAATCTGGAGAGAAAAAAGAGCTCCGATACTGGGAAAAATCTTACTGAAGATCATTGATTTTTCTCATTTTGTTTCTGGGTTCACAGTTGTCTTGAACGGACCAAAAGTAATATGTATTCACCATGGCATACTGCATACCTGTTTACTAAACAGTACGCGCTAAATAGTACATAGTACGATTAGTACACATTATGATGTTTAAGTAGTAGGCAAGACAGATTTCGGACATGGCCACTGCAACTGGAAAGTTAATTTAGTAACCAAGTCTACTGTAGCACATATGTGTATATATATATTCCTCCTAATATTGTACAATCTGTGTGTCTCTTCATTGGCCTAGGCTAATGTTTGCATTCAAGACCAGGTCGTTTTTACTGCTCACTAATTTCAGTAATTTGTGTGATGTTAAAAAAGATTCTGCTGTCTTCTATCATGTAAATTACATAAAATTGCATGAAATGCATTTATAAAAGGAAAACATCTTTACTCAAATGTAGATGCATACAATACTTTATTATAAAGGGGATTTTCTGTTCTCACGCTACTAACTTAAAACATTTTCCCGCGGCTATGTGTGTGCATCATTATATTGGCGACGCTGAGGAGCATTTGTCTCCCCCGAGCGTGCCCTTGGCTTTGTGATTGAGCTTCTCACCTGTGTTTTCACCCCCATTACGTTTATGCCTTGTTGAACCTTTCTATACCTCTCTCTCCTCGCGCGCACGGCAGTGAAGGCTCCTCTTCTCCGTCAAGTAAAACTGTCAGGGAACGAATGAAGCGACAGCAGCAGCTCCTCTCCCTAAGCCTCAACCCAGCCATGCGTCTGTAATCACTACCCTAGCCGTGTTGCTGATTGGTGCTGCTGTGTCGGGCCTGTGGTAGGTGAGTGGCCCCCAGGATACACCCGTCTGCTGTTGATCAATTGGCCCATTTAATCCTCCTGCAGAATGGATAACAGGCAACACAGCACAGGCAGTATGTAGGTAGGGCTGCTACACACTCACCCAAATGGCAACTTATTCCCTTTATGGTGTACTACTGCACTCCCATAAAGAAAACACATCTGCATTACATGTGATTACAAGTGACAACATGTCAAAGCAACATGTGATAACATAAAACAACACATGTGAAAACATTTGAGCACATATGAAAACAGGATCTCATGTGAAATACATTTCAACATGGGGATGCAAAATTTCACGTTATACCATGAAACTACGTGTGACAACATTTGACATTGTTTCACATGTAAGAAAATGTATGTGGGAGAGATTTTCACATGGTGTCAAAAGGTGGTGTCAACATGTGAACTCTAAATGTAATACAGGTGAACATATCGTTTCACAAAGTGAACAACTGACCTCGTGTGTCTTTTTTTTCACGTGAAAAACTCAGATCAACATGTGAAAACAGCTATTTCACTTGTATTCTTATTGTAAGGGAAGTAATTAAATGGTACGTGGGTTTTAAGGTAAGTGCTACCCCTCTCAGCTAAAATAGTGTAAACATCTTTAATAAATGTGATTACATTTGATATCATCACTTAGTGCTAACTTTTCAATATGACCCCACATTGGATTTGAACTCACAACCTCATGGTATGCTGATCTTTCTGCTGCACCACAAAGTCTGTAGCATTCTACAGAGTCCCCGACAGATGAATTACCTATAATACATCTCTGCACTAATTGCTGTATAAATAAACATACACAATGTAATCATGTATGTCAAAGTGTGTCAGATATGTAAGTTGAAAACACTGTCATTTGAAAACACTTTTTTTGTCATTGTGTGATGAAAACAAAATACATGTGAAACTTAATGTGAAATATCATTAGACGTGAAGTGTTCCAAAACTACATGGTTTCACATGTGAAATAACATTTTTACATGTGAAATCATGTGATTTTCCACATGTGCAATCTTGTGTTTTTTCCATAAGGGCTACTACAAAAGTATGGCACTATACAGGGAATAGGGTGCCATTTGGGATGGAGACGTGTATTCACTTTACAAGGCCTTTAAACAGCCTTGAGGTTTGTTTTAGTATGGGTTTACCACAGAAGGCTGTTGAGGGTTGGATGGTCATAATGATGACTGGAATGGAGTGAATAGAATGGTATCAAACACAAGGAAACCATGTTTTTGATGTGTCAATACCACCCCCCTGGGCAAACCACGTCATTTCAACATGAAAATGTGGGTAATATTTGGTTAAGATGTAGATGAATGAGATTTCAATTTTTTTTCACCCATTCAATAAGAGAGCCAGACGTGTTTTTGAAATCCCAAATGTATCATCACTATACATTTAAACCATCTTAAAGCAAAACCAAATTACAATGGAAGAACAATGTCAGATATGTTTTATCTATACACCAACTTCATGTGTTCTTTCTGTGCTTCATCTAATAACATAACCAAATGACCTGGATTGCAGTTGAGATTACATTGAAAGTACATAGTGTAAGTGATCAATGCTGTCTATGGATGTTATACTAATTTTAAGGTTGAATAAATACTGTTACTATAGTTTTTTATGGTTAGCCTTAACATCTCTGTACTACAAAAGTAGTATTGAATTGTGTTTGGTTGTCAAAACAACCAAATAACCACATTTGAAGGAGATGCATCTTTTGTACCACTGATTTAGTATGGCTTTAATTCCAGGGTAACACTTAATTTAGATAGTCTGAAGAGCATCTAGACAGACTATTAGTAACATTTCAAATAACTACTAACTCTACTAACCCTAACCTTAGCCCTAACCCAACCTTAACCCATATCTTAACCCTAACCTAAACCTTAACTCTTACCCTTATTCTAACCCTAACCTTAGCAAGCAGTTGCTTATCAACAGATACCGTTCCTTCAGAAAGTACTCATACCCCTTGACTTATTCCACATTTTGTTTTGTTATAGCCTGAATAAAAAATGGATAAAAAAATAATAATAATCGCACCCATCTACACACAATACCCCATAATGACAAAGACTAAATATGTTGTTCGAAATATTTGAACATTTATTGAAAATTAAATACAGAAGTATTCAGACCCCTGAGTCTGTGAGTCTTTCTGGGTACGTTTCTAAGAGCTTTGCACACCTGGATTGTACAAAATTGTTAAAGCTCTGTCAAGTTTGTTGTTGGTCATTGCTAGACAGCCATTTTCACTTCTATCCATATATTTGCAAGCTAATTTATGTCCAAATTGTAACTAGGCCACTGAGGAACATTCAATGTAGTCTTGGTAAGCAACTCCAGTGTATATTTGGCCTTGTGTTTATTAAGGTTATTGTCCTGCTGAAAGGTGAATTTGTCTCCCAGTGTCTCTTGGAAAGCAGACTGAACCAAGTCTTCCTCTAGGATTTTGCCTGTGCTTAGCTCTATTACTTTTATTTTTTATCCTGGAAAAACTCCCCAGTCCTAAATGATTACAAGAATACCCATAACATGATGCAGCCAACACATTTTTATCCAAAATGAAACTCCCTATTCCTTGCCGATGACAAGTGTACCCATAATACGCACAGCAACAGTTGGTAACAGTCCTGCAGTGGACACTCCTTTTCCTCTGAGCCTACATCATCAGTGTGCAGCTGAACACCGTCTGCTAGAAACACTTGGTTTGATATTTTTGACTAAAACATAACCAATATTCATTAAATATCAATACCAAACTTGTTTTTTTTTGCGTGGATTCCGCAAGGTGGTTAGTTTTTAACAGCTAGGACCGCTATTTCTTTTCCCGGAATCCCGAATCCTCTTAAGGATTGGACCCTTTTTTTCAATTTTCGCCTAAAATGACATACCCAAATCTAGCTGCCTGTAGCTCAGGACCTGAAGCAAGGATATACATATTCTTGATACCATTTGAAAGGAAACACTTAGAAGTTTGTGGAAATGTGAAATTAATGTAGGAGAATATAACACATTAGATCTGGTAAAAGATAATACAAAGAAAAAAACATTTTCTTGTACCATCATCTTTGAAGTGCAAGAGAAAGTCCATAATGTATTATTCCAGGATCAAGACTGCCCAAATGTGCCTAATTGGTTTATTAATACATTTTCAAGTTCATAACTGTGCACTCTCTTCAAACAATAGCATGGCATGCTTTCACTGTAATAGCTCCTGTAAATTGGACAGTGCAGTTAGACTAACAATAATTTAAGCTTTCTGCCCATATCAGATATGTCTATGTCTTAGGAAATGTACAACCTCATGCTAATCACATTAGCCTACGTTATCTCAACCGTCCTGCAGGGGGGGGGGACACCATTCCTGTAGAGGGTTGAAGCCTGCTTGCCATCAAGCTAACAAAGTTTGTCCCAGATGAGTTTTGCAACGCAGCCTGCTTTGTCTGCAGAAATAAATTAACGGTTCCTGCCGCTGTAGGAGCTGTATCTACTACGCTTTGTTTCGGGACAAACCGGATCAAACCGGAGTTCCAATGCGCCAATTGTTTGCTTGCTGAGGATTGTAGGCTTGAGGTGGCTTCCTTGATCATGCAGGTCACCAGCCTACATAATAAACTGGGGAAAACGCAGAGTGGAATGTTTACCTTTTCTACGCCGGTGGCTGGACGGCGTTCGTGCTTGATGGGTGCATGGAAAGAAATGTGACCATTCCTTGTGCATAAACAATGTCCTATCCCAGAGCTTGAGTAAATTACATTACTAAGCTGCTCCCGAATGTACTACGTCAGGACATGGAAATCTATTCTATCGTAGTTTGTGTGTTTTAATGACATTAGGAAGGGGAAGCACAGTTGAAAATGGATTTTAAAGAGATGATTGACTCTCTGCTAGACACTAGTAAAAGACCCATCATATCTGGCCCTGTGCCCTCACTGGATCGTGGCATTGAACGCTTTAGCAGGATAATTTATCTTCCTAACTGGCTACATTGCAGCTCAATGGGTGTAACTTTTGTTGACAATTTCGATACCTTTTGGAAACAAAACACATTTTGTAAGTTGGATGGATCACCAAAATCATTTGGGTTTCTAGATCCTTTCACAGCATTGTAAGGCTGCATTGAGAGACAATGACTTATCATTGACCCAAGCCCAGCTCAGTTAATCCCTACCATTGTGATGCTGAGTTATCATAATGCTTCAGCAAATGTACATTATACCAGGGGCATAGGTAGACACAATGTGAGTAACCTCATTTATGTCCATCTAACTGAATGCCTCTGCTGTTCCTACAGCTATTATATGCAGTAATCATGTGCCAATGAACCAAATGTATACTGTTGCACTGAGACTGTGTGCCCTTGTAGGAAGTCCACTGTGTGCAGCTCACCCTGCACTAACATAAATAACATGAGCATATTATCTACTTCTGCTAAGCTTCACAGTAAAGCAATGAAAACAAGTAAACATCCTATAATAAAAGTGCTCGGTTTTGGAGAATCTGGCGTGCCCAAAGTAAAATGCCTGTCACTCAGGCCCAGAAACTAGGATAAGCACATAATTAGTACTATTGGATAGGAAACACTCTGAAGTTTCTAAAACCGTTAAAATAATGTCTGTGAGTATAACAGAACCGATATAGCAGGCAAAAACCCAATGAATTTCTGTCCAGAATTTATTTTGTTGTTGTGACATTTCCTCCGTTTGATAGGCTTCCTATTGAAATCCATGTATAATAGCTCCCAGGTTGCAGTACCTATGGTTTCCACTAGATGTCAACAGTCTTTAGACAGTGTTTGAAGGCTTTATCATTGAACAGAACCGAAAGGAAGAAGAAATAGTGAAAGCACCGCACATGTCAATAACTTTTCCTAGGCACGAGACCGTGAGCGCGCCCCACTTTATTTTCCTTTGTGAAATATAATCGTTAATATTCATGAAAGGATACCTAAGGATGCATTATAAATGATGTTTGATTTGTTTGGGAAAATTCGATAGGTATAATTTGAAATCTTTCACTTCACTGTACAACGGGCGACTCGACGGTGGATTTTCTGAACATAACGCGCCAACCAAACGGAGAATTATGGATATAATAAATGACTTTTTCGAACAAAAGAACCATTGGATGTCTTCCTTGGACACTTGGGATGTCCTCAGCAGAAGTTCTTCGAAAGGTAAGTGATTTATTCTAGCTCTTATATGGGTTTTGTGAGATCTGCGCTGGTTATGAATTTATGTTAATGCATAATATGAGAGGTGCTATCCTCAAACAATCAAATGTTGTGCTTTCGCCGTAAAGCCTTTTTGAAATCTGACAACGCTGTGATATTGCCAAGAATCAGAACTTTTGATGACTATGCAACACTTGTATATTGATGAATGTTTAATAATTCAACTTTTGGATTTTGAATTTGGCGCCTCACATTTCACCGGGTAGTGTCGGGAACAGGGCGCTAGCACCCCAATGATCCCTAAGTGGTTTTAACTTGTTAGGGATCACTGCACAACTTGACCGTTTTGGAGAGCCTGGCATGCCCAAAGTAAAATGCCTCCCATTCAGGCCCAGAAAATAGGATATGCACATATTTGGTACCATTGGATAGGAAACACTCTGAATTTTGTAAAACTGTTAACCATTTGTCTGTGAGTAAAACAGAACGGATATGGCAGGCAAAACCCAGAGGAATTTCTGTCCTGGA
>QNTS01000171.1:664369-687793 GCA_003317085.1 Hucho hucho | reverse complement strand
GCTGTGAAATGTGTTATGTGTGTGCCACGCTGGCTAATGAATTCATGGCTATGAGAAAGTATGTGAGATGCTGTCCTCAAACAATCAAATGTAGAGCTTTCGCCGTAAAGCCTTTTTGAAATCTGACAACGCTGTGATATTGCCAAGAAACAGAGCTTTTGATGAGTATGAAACACTTGTATATTGGTAGATGTTTAATAATTCAACTTTGGGATTTTGAATTTGGCGCTTTACATTTTACCTGGTGGTGTCGGGAGCGACCCACCGCTCCCTGTCTAGTTAACAGAAAAGCCAATGGTGGAGGTGTTGCTCTTTATATTCAGAACCACATTCCTGTAAAGCTTAGAAAGTATCTCATGTTAAAACTTCTTAGGGAGCGGCAGCAGTGGTGAGAGTTTTGGAGAGTCTGGCGTGCCCAAAGTAGAATGCCTGCCACTCAGGCCCAGAAACTAGTACTATTGGATAGAAAACACTCTGAAGTTTCTAAAACTGTTAAAATAATGTCTGTGAGTATAACAGAACTGATATGGCAGGCGAAAACCCAAGGAATTTCTGTCTGGATCTTTTTGTTGTTGTTGTGACATGCCTTCTTTTCCAATGGTTGTCTATGGGATTTGTTTTAATCCAGGACCCATGTTGCAGTACCTATGGCTTCCACTAGATGTCAACAGTCTTTAGTCAAGGGTTGATGAGTTTACCTTGAAAAACAACCAAATAGAAGAAGATTATGTAAGTGGAGGGAGGAAGTGCCTTTTGTGTTTTGCGCGCGAGACCGTGAGTGCGCGCCTTGGGATTTTACTTTTCTTTCGCTCAGAATATTATCAATGTGAAATATTATAGTTAATATTCATAAAAGTGTACCTAAGGATACATTATAAACAATGTTTGATTTGTTTGGACAAAGTTGATAGGTATATTTTGAACGCTTTCTCTTCCCTGTACAATGGGCGAGTGGATTTTCTGAACATAACGCGCCAACCAAACAGAGATTTATGGATATAAACAAAGACTTTTTCTAACAAAAGGAACAGTGGATGTCTTGCTTGGACACTTCAGATTACCCTCAGTAGAAGATCATCAAAGGTAAGCAATTTATTTTAGCTCTTTTTATGTGTTTTGTGACACTCGCGCTGGTTTTATTATTATGCTAATGGGGGAAGTACATGGGGTGCTGTCCTCAGACAATCAAATGTTGTGCTTTCGCCGTAAAGCCTTTTTGAAATCTGACAACGCTGTGAGATTGCCAAGAGTCTAAGCTTTTGAAGAGTGTGCAACACTTGTATTTTCATGAATGTTTTATAATTCTACTTTTGGAGCACCCCACCGCTCCTTAATTATCCCCAAGAGGTTAAATACTGTTGAAGTAATATGGCTACAGGTTCATCTGCCTCACCTACAGCCCATTTGTCATGCCCAGAGGGCTCTCTATGGGCTCTCTATGGTGTTTTAGGTCAGGATGTGACTAGGGGGGGTTTCTAGTTGTTATATTTCTATGTTGATGTTGTGTATGGTTCCCAATTAGAGGCAGCTGTTTTTCGTTACCTCTAATTGGTGATCATACTTAATGTGTTCTGTTCCCACCTGCATTTGTGGGATATTGTTTTTGTTAGTGCCGTTGAGCGCTATGTATTTTTACGATCAGTTGTTTTCTTTATTGTTGTTTTGTATGTTCTACCTTTATTAAATATGTGGAACTCTACGCACGCTGCGCCTTGGTCCATTTATTCAAACGACGATCGTGACAGAATATCCCACCTAGTCAAGACCAAGCAGCGTTCCCAGGAGGTAAAGGAGAGTTGGTCTTGGGAGGAAATACTGGGTGGATGCGAGACCCTTCCTTGGCGGGAGTCGCCAAGGAATATTGGAGGACAGCGACGATGCCGGGGTCCGCAGCCACAAACAGCCCAAGGGCAATCCCAAGATTTTTTTTGGGGGGGGCACAAGGGGCGGTCGGCCGAGCCGAGGAGAGAGCCAGAGCCCGTATGGGAGTCAATCAAATTTATTCGTCACATACACATGGTTAGCAGATGTTAATGCGAGTGTAGCGAAATGCTTGTGAATTTCTATGTTGGGGTTGTGTATGGTTCCCAATTAGAGGCAGCTGTAATTTGTTACCTCTAATTGGGGATCATACTTGGTTAGTGCTGTTGAGCGCTACGTATTGTACGATCAGTTGTGTTCTTTGTTTTTTTTTGTATGTTCCACCTTTATTAAATATGTGGAACTCGACGCACGCTGCGCCTTGGTCCATTTATTCAAACAACGATCGTGACACAGTGACACCAAATATCAATGTAATCAATTTTAAATGCAGGCTGTAACACAACAAACTGTGGAGAAAGTCAAGGAGTGTGAATATTTTCTGAAGGCACTGTAGTTTGATGATAGAATGACCATCTGTAGAGCGTCTATATATGGACTCGCCGGACTATCCAAATAAAGTGTGTCCAATTCCAGTTTGTCTACAAATGAATAATTGATTTGTTGTATTCACGTCTCGATCTCAACCATTGGGGTGGGGTTGAGCTGGAGACATGAATCCAGCATATCAGTTATTAATTTGTAGACAAACTGTATTTAAAGCCAGTGGCACAGATGGGAGCAGAAGATACACCTGGTGATTTTCGGTTGCAATTCCACATCCAATTTGTCTACAAGTTAATAATTGATATATTGGATTCACATCTCCATCTCAACCAAAAATTGAAGTTAAAGAATAGGAGTAAATCAAATCAAACTTTAAGTACACGTTAAATAAAGATTGATTTGAATTAGTCCTATTCTTTAACTTAGATTTTTGGTTGAGATGGAGACGTGAATGTAATATTAATTATCAACTTGAAGATAACATTTGAAATAAACCAAAGATTTAAACCGTAGTCCTATATGTATTGTCTATGTCTGTTTAACCTCTCAGGGATCACTGGGGCGCTAGCACCCCACTCCCGACACTACCAGGTGAAATGTGAGGCGCCAAATTCAAAATCCAAAAGTAGAATTATTAAACATCCACCAATATACAAGTGTTCCATACTCATCAAAAGCTCTGTTTCTTGGCAATATCACAGCGTTGTCAGATTTCAAAAAGGCTTTACGGCGAAAGCACAACATTTGATTGTTTGAGGGTAGCACCTCACATACTTTTCTCATAGCCATGAATTCATTAGCCAGCGTGGCACACACATAACACATTTCACAGCAAAAACAAATCAATTACCTGTTGAAGAACTTCTGCTGAGGTCTTCCTAAGTGTCCAACGAAGACAATCCATGGTTCTTTTGTTAGAAAAAGTCATGTATTATATCCATAAATCTCCATTTGGTTTGCGCGTTATAATCAGAAACTACAGCGTCCACACCTCCATTGAAACGTGACTAGAACTCGTTCAANAGAGCGCGCGCCCAGTCCTATAGAGTTCCAAAGAGGCACTTCCTTATTCCCTCTTCTTCTCTGCTCTAAAGCATCTGAACAGAATCAAAACACTGTCTCGAGACTGTTGACATCTAAAGGAAGCAATAGGTACTGCATTCATATGCCCTTATATGGGCATTTTCATGAGGGAGGGGTTCCAAATGAGGCACTCTGTGAAAACCACTTTCTCCAGGACAGAAATTCCTCAGCGTTTCGCCTGCCATATCCGTTCTGTTTTACTCACAGACAAATGGTTAACAGTTTTACAAAATTCAGAGTGTTTCCTATCCAATGGTACCAAATATGTGCATATCCTATTTCCTGGGCCTGAATGGGAGGCATTTTACTTTGGGCACGCCAGGCTCTCCAAAACGGTCAAGTTGTGCACTGATCCCCTAGAGGTTAATGCCCTCCTTGCCTGGTCTGTGAGTGGTGGGGGGCCCTCTCTTGGTAGGTTTGGAATGCCAAGCCAGGAACTATGGTTTCTTTCTAGAGCTCTGACCTAAAGATCACTTATGTCATCATTCAACCATGTTTTTTCAGAGTTCCCAGTTGTCTTGAAAGCACCTTTGACTAAATGTGCCCACAAGAAGGACCGCCGCACCACCTTCCTATTCAAGTAAGCAGAGCACAACAACGGTGAGTCCAAAAATGTCTTGTATGCTGCTGCATACATTAGCTCATGTGCTTTTCTTCACAAGGAGGGGATACCATATAATGTTGTTGGGTCTGCAACCATGTTTGCCAGGGACAGTCTCTTCCAATTCAAGTATTTCAACAAAATGTTCAGTAATAGACCCATGTATTTCCAGTCGATATTGCAAGCGTTGTTTTGTTTGTGCAATGCACAATCTGTGAGTCGGTATATTGTCTATAAAAGTGGATCATCGTGAATGTATTTTTCTTCCGTTTTTAGGCTTCAAATAATAGGTTAACCGCGTCTCACTCTCTCTGTGTGGTGCCTTAAAGCATGTCCTATAGCAACCCATTGGAAAAGGAGGCATGTCACAAAATCAGATTTTCTTGGATGGATTTTGCTCGGGTTTTCGCCTGCCATATCAGTTCTGTTATACTCACAGACATTATTTTAACAGTTCTATAATCGTCAGGATGTTTTCTATCCAATAGTAATAATTATGTGCATATCCTAGTTTCTGGGCCTGAGTGGCAGGCATTTTACTCTGGGCACGCCAGACTCTCCAAAACTCCCAACACTGCCGCTGCTCCCTAACTAGTTTTAAAAGTATTCAAATAACAAGAAGTAATGAGGAATACGCAGGAGCTTGACAGACCGCCGTTCCACCTTGTGGACAGCGAATCCCATTGTTAGGGCGAAGACACAAGCAAATCGTCATTACATCCAGTATCTCAGATGTAGCCCAGGAGACCGCATATGAAAGGGGACAGCCTAGTGAAATCCAGCAGTCATGGTTTCATCTTGGTATAATATTCTCAGCCGGATTTAGCACTCAACATTAAAAAATAATAAGTAATTATGTCGAATTTAAACGTGACCACATTATCTTGGTTATTGAGGGACACAATCACTTTGTACATAAAGCTGAAGTTGTAACGACTCTGTAGACATTTGAATGTTGTCTCTGTGTTGCTCAGAGGAGGTTTGGTAGAAAATGATCTGTCGTCAGTTATATGAAATGAGGCCACAATTGTACTGTCACTAAATATGATGATATTTATTTTTTAAATTATATAAAAGGTGAAATGTTATACTTTGTTACTCTATTACGAAAAATTTATTTCAAGCCCTATTCCACCACTTGTGTTCAATAGGAAAAAAACATATGATTTTTTATATTTTGATAATATTTGTGTATGTACTTGAGCTTGTGTTCTCAAAAGTGAGTACACCTCTTCAATGTCTAAAACATTTTACTAGAAAGGTGAGTTCCAGACCTTTCTAGAACTATGCAGCAGGACTAGCTTATGGCCATCTCATAAAGAAGTATTACTTTTGGGCATGTCTATTTAGGTGGAAATCCACATTTTGCCAGAACATTCAACATTAAACAAGAACATTAATTAAATTGCCTTAAGCCTTTGACACATACGATCACATATTTGTGATCATTGTTGAGTGGTCCCTGCAGTGTAAACAATCTGAAAAACATCTAAACAATGTTTTGTACTAATTGGAAATCAAGGTCTTCACAACTTTATTCCTCAATTTTACCTTTTATTGTAAAAGATACATATGAACTTCATCATCTATGCATCACATGGAACACATCCACAGCCAAACTCTATAAACCAGTCTAAATAACAGGTTGTGCTGACAAAAACAAAACATATGTTAATGACCTACTGTAACAGCTAGATTTGCTTACAATGTACCACATCTCTGGTGAGCACAAGGGTAAAAAAAAAATTGAAAAGAGATGTGTGTCAGCTAAGCTAACAGCAGCTAAATTCTTTATGATGGTAGCCATGTTTGTATATGTTTGAAAAGCGAAAACTCCCTAATCCCAGAATGGCATTCACTATAACACGCAAATGAACAAAGTCAAAGATAGCTGCGCCCATTGCCCCACTTGTCAGCTTATTACAAATCTTTGATGTACTTGTTACATTGTATTGAAGAACCGAAGCACATGACTTGACAAGTCGTTTATAGTTTTTGACAAATCACAAAGCTAATTAAATGTTATCACCTCACAGATCATCACCCCAAATTCAATCCTACTGCCTAGCCTAACTGTAGCGTGAAAGCTAAACAGGGTTGCCAGATTTGGGTGAAACTATTTTAGGGTGGTTTGTGCGGTGGGCGGTGGTCATTTAATTTGTGGGGGATTTCAAGTCCATGGGGGGGTAGAAATGGGGGAAGGTATCGTGGGGGGGATATAATGCAGGAAATATTACTATGATGGGGGATTTATCAATAAATTGGGGGCAAACACAGGAGAAGTTTATAAGCTAAATAAAAATAAAACCCCTGGAAAGGGGGCTCTGAGCTGGCAACGCGGAGTAACGATAGTTATAATCCAAGTCCATCGAGTGAACCATCCCTTCACCTCGTAGCAACTTTGGTCTGACAGACGTTTGTTTACGTGACAACCAGAAGACATTGTATGATGTCAACAAACATGGCGTCACACAAAGCTGGCAATTAGCTTAGCATTAGTTCATCATAATCAATACAACCTTCAAAAAAGTATTTTACACACATCATATGTGGCCATTACAATCTATGCAAGAATCAGAATGCATGATTTGTCACCTGTACTTGAAAACATTATGCTACTGCATACATACCTGCATGCATACATATGGTGTGCTAAAGTAGAAACAACAACGAGATATACAGAAACTAAAATGAGAACGTAATAAGGCATTGTCCAAAGTTATTCATAAGGAAAACAACAATGAAGGCAATGCGGGCGCCAGCAGGAAAATGTGTCTGGGGGAAAACATTTGTGCAAGTTATTTTCTGACTGGAGATGCACGAATGTCTGCATACTTGATCTGGGGAAACACTGGGGAAGTGCTTTGGCTCTCGTCAAAGAGAGAAGTTTGTCCAGCTCAAGCATACTACTTCTATGTGAATTAATGAGAAGGCTGATGTTGTTGAATTAATGAGAAGGCTGATGTTGTCAAACTGTTGTTAGAAAATAAAACTTATTAGAAAATAATTTGAAGTTGCAATATAGCCTATATATAATTATCAGGCACCGTGCATTGGTTTGAGGGCAGCGTGGGTTAAGTGCTTTGTTGTGTAACAATCACGTTTTGGAAGAGTGAGTGCATTCTGACATCACGCACATAAAAAAACTCATGGTAGGGTAACCATTTGAGGAATTGAAAATTCCACCCAAAAACTATTTGGGGATTTGTTTCATTAGTCCATTATGGATATAGTCCCAAAATGTTTTGCATGTCAGCAATCACATTTTCAAGATATACTTTACTTTCAAAATACCGAAATAAAGCTTGTATGATACATTTTGCATCATATGATGCAAAATGCATCATACTGGCTGTATTTTGAAAGTTATATATCTTGATAACCTGATTGCTGATGTGCAAAACATTTTGGGACTATATCAACAATGAAACAAATACCATACGATTTTGGGTGGAGTTACAGCATTGCCCATTACTGTTATTCAAGGGCTACCCGCATAGCTTCAACATGGGGTATACACACCACCGTGATGGGCTTTCCTTCCCCACAAAATTCCAACACCAGCAAAGTGCTTTCTTGAAATTGAAGCAAATTGGGGGGAACACAACCATATATGAATTTAAAAAACAGTGACTCGAACTTGAGAAAATTCAGTAGAGGTGAGAAGTACCAGATAAACTGAATCCCTATGCCATGGGTAATGGCTTCATTCTTTTCTTCTGGGCTTTTAATGGAGGGACTTTTTTTCTTATCCTATTTCCTATTCTTCTTTGGTGATATATGGAGTAGCCTGCTCCAAGCAGAATTGGAAATCTTGCAGGCATCTTTGAAACTCTGCAAGCCTTTGAAATATTTTGCTAAAGTCTTTGAAACTTCACAGTTCTTTCAGTGCTTTTTGACCTAAAGATTCCGCTGACAGAAATATTTCGCAACCTGATATATTTAGCTGGCCAAAATATTTTTCACACTTTTTCCAATCTTTGCAGCTTTTTGCCAAACTTAGAAGGCTTTTCAAATATTTTGCAGCCTTTTACCAAACTTCGCAGACCAGTATTTTAAAAGTTGGTTTGCCCCTTAGAGACACCGTAATAATATCACCACAAAGATTTCTCAACCAACCAACCACTTTCTCTGTGGCGGGGAATGTACTGTAATTATAATCAGCACAAATTATATTTTCTACCTGGTCTCACAGTTTAACTTCTTAGGGAGCTAGCGCTGGGGCGCTGTCAGATTTCAAAAGGCTTTACGGCGAAAGCACCACATTTGATTGTTTGAGGATAGCACCTCACATATTTTTCCCATTACCATAAATTCATAAGCCATCATGGTTCACACATAACACATTTCACAGCGAAAACAAATCAATTACCTTTTGAAGAACTTCTGCTGAGGGCTTCCCAAGTGTCCAATGAAGACAATCCATGGTTCTTTTGTTAGAAAAAGTAATGTATTATATCCATAAATCTCAGTTTGGTTGGCGCGTTATAATGACAAAATACAGCCTCCACTCGTCCATTGAAACGTGAAGAGAACTCGTTCAACTTATACCTATAAACTTGTCCAAGAACAATCAAACATAATTGTAAATGTATCCATAGGAACACTTTTATGTATATATAGTATAATATTTCAACCGGAATATAAACTGGGCGATAAGAAAGGAAAAAACCACAGAGCGCGCCAGCCGGGAACGCGCTTTTTCTTCTATTGACATCTCTGTGGCCACTTCCTTATTCGTCTTCTTCTACAATCTAAAAGCAGCTAAAAAGAATCAAAACACTTTCTCGAGACTGTTGACATCCAGAGGAAGCAATAGGTACTGCATTCATATGCCCTTATATGGGCATTTTCATAAGGGAGGGGTTCCAAATGAGGCAATGTGTCAAAACCACTTTTTCCAGGACAGAAATTCCTCGGGTTTTCGTCTGCCATATCCGTTCTGTTATACTCACAGACAAAATGTTAACACTTTTAGAAAAGTTTCCTATCCAATGGTACTAAATATGTGCATATCCTATTTTCTGGGCCTGAATGGGAGGCATTTTACTTTGGGCACGCCAGGCTCTCCAAAACCGTCACCTCGTGCACTGCTCCCAAAGAAGTTAATTATTTCCCTACTGAGCTGACTTTCATATCTCCTGCAGGAACTGGAACTACCGAATCACAACTCAATAATTAATTTGGATCATTATGCTGAGCAATGTAATTCCCTATTAGAAAAAAGAATAAAAAAGGATATGATATGTTACGTTTTTCCAATTTTACCTTTCTAAGTGATATCAAGGTCATCACGTTTCAGCATTGGCTTTAACCATTATAAGGGCTCATACAACATGCTTTGTCAGGTAATAAAGCGTTATACCTGTTGACATAAAAGTGTTACGGCTTTGTATCCAATAATAATCTAAACCGCCGACTCCATAGTTATTTCTTTGTCGTGTTGTAACAGCAATATTTGTGTACCATTTGTTCCCTGCCAGGCAATGTTCTGGAACATTACTCAAGCCACATAACAATCATTTCCAAGTCCTATTTAATGAAAGGTAATAAGACCCAAATTTGTCTTACTTTAAGCTATTTAGTGCTTTTGCCTGCCTCTGAATGTTTGATTCTCTTAAACATTTTCCTCTTTCTGCACATTTCAGATTATTAGACAACTGTGACACTGACTGTGTGTATGTAAGTGTGTGTGTTTGTTCCTGCCTGTGTGTGTGTGTCTGTGTGTGTTCTACAGACACTCACTCAACCTGAGTGAACCCGAGCCAGTAGTAAAATGGCAGTGCAGAGAACAGACGGTCTTTTTCCCAAATGGAACCCTTATCCCTCAATGTAGTGCACTACTTTTGACCAGGGCCCTTAGGGTCGTGGTCAAAATTAGTGCACTTAATAGGGAATAGTGTGCCATTTGGGACGAGTCTGTACACTTTCTCTACCAGCTCCTCAATCATCCCATCTCCCAATCACGCTCTATGATTTAGGCCAATCAGTACTGTCTCGGCCTGCCTCTCTGCTTTCCCCACTCCAGCATCATTGACCCATTCCCTCTGTATTAGCCCTGCACTCAAAATACAACTCTCCCTTCAGAATCCTCCAACATGTTATCCCCGCCTAATTGAGGTTTTAAAAAGTCTGCTACTTACAGTGCCTTGCAAAAGTATTCATCCCCACTTTGCGTTTTTCCTATTTTGTTGCAATACAACATGTCATTTAAATACATTTTATTAAGGTTTTATGTAATAGACATACACAAAATAGTCCAAATTGGTGAAGTGAAATGAAAAAAGTAAAAAATAAGTATAAAAATAAAACACGGAAAAGTGGTGCGCGCGTATGTATTCACCCCATTTGCTATGAAGCCCCTAAATAAGATCTGGTGCAACCAATTACCTTCAGAAGTCACATAATTAGTTAAGTAAAGTTCACCTGTGTGCAATCTAAGTGTCACATGATCTGTCACATGATCTCAGTATATATACACACCTGTTCTGAAAGGCCCCAGAGTCTGCAACACCACTAAGCAAGGGGCACCACTAAGCAAGCGGCACCATGAAGACCAAGGAGCTCTCCAAACAGGTCAGGGACAAAGTTGTGGAGAAGTACAGATCAGGGTTGGGTTATAAAAAAATATCAGAAACTTTGAACATCCCACGGAGCACCATTAAAACCATTATTAAAAAATGGAAAGAAAATGCAATAACAAACCTGCCAAGAGAGGGCTGCCCACCAAAACTCACAGACCAGGCAAGGAGGGCATTAATAATCAGAGGCAACAAGGAGACCAAATATAACCCGAAAGAGCCGCAAAGCTCCACAGCGGAGATTGGAGTATCTGTCCATAGGACCACTTTAAGCCATACACGCCACAGAGCTGGGTTTTAAGGGAGAGTGGCCAGAAAAAAAGCCATTGCTTAAAGAAAAAAAAGGCAAACACGTTTGGTGTTCGCCAAAGGCATGTGGGAGACTCCCCAAACATATGGAATGTACTCTGGTCAGCTGAGACTAAAATTTAGCTTTTTGGCCATCAAGGAAAATGCTATGTCTGGCGCAAACCCAACACCTTTCATCATCCTGAGAACACAATCACCACAGTGAAGCATGGTGGTGGCAGGTTCATGCTGTGGGGATGTTTTTCATCAGGACTGGGAAACTGGTCAGAATTGAAGGAATGATGGATGGAGCTAAATACAGGGAATTTCTTGAGGGAAACCTGTTTCAGTCTTCCAAGGATTTGAGACTGGGACAGAGGTTCACCTTCCAGCAGGACAATGACCCTAAGCATACTGCTAAAGCAACACTCGAGAGGCTTCAGGGGAAACATCTAAATGTCTTGAAATGGCCTAGTCAAAGCCCAGACCTCAATCCAATTGAGAATCTGTGGTATGACTTATTGATTGCTGTACACCAGCAGAACCCATCCATCTTGAAGTAGCTGGAGCAGTTTTGCCTTGAAGAATGGGCAAAAATCCAAGCTGATAGAGACATGCCCCAAGAGACTTGCAGCTGTAATTGCTGCAAAAGGTGCCTCTACAAAGTATTGACTTTGGGGGGGTGAATAGTTATGCACGCTCAAGTTTTCCGTTTTTTGGTCTTATTTCTTGTTTGTTTCACAAGAGAAAATATTTTGCATCTTCAAAGTGGTAGGCATGTTGTGTAAATCAAATGATACAAACCCCCCAAAAATACATTTTTATTCCAGGTTGTAAGGCAACAAAATAGGAAAAATGCCAAGGGGGGTGTATACTTTTGCAAGCCATTGTACCTATGGCTCAATCAAACATTAACATTCTGTGCGTCTGTCTGTGCCTGCGTATATGTTGCTGTGTGCTGCTTCTGTATATGTCTGAGGCGTTTTACATGGACTGAGTAGCAAATATGGTAGCAAATATTTATTTTGTGATCATATTATTAATTTCACTATAATAAAAACAATTAATATACAGTTGAAGTCGGAAGCTTACATACACTTATGTTGGAGTCATTAAAATTCATTTTTCAACCACTCCAAAAATGTCTTGTTAACAAACTATAGTTTTGGCATGTCGGTTAGGACATCTACTTTGTGCATGACAAGTATTTTTTTCAACAATTGTTTACAGACAATTTTTTTCCCTTATAATTCACTGTATCACAATTCCAGTGGGTCAGAAGTTTACAGACACTAAGTTGACTGTGCCTTTAAACAGCTTGGAAAATTCCAGAAAATGATATCATGGCTTTAGAAGCTTGTGATAGGCTAATTGACATCATTTGAGTCAAATGGAGGTGTACCTGTGGATGTATTTCAAGGCCTACCTTCAAACTCAGAGCCTTTTTGCTTGACATCATGGGAAAATCGAAAGAAATCAGCCGAGACAATTGAACACCTCCACAAGTCTGGTTCATCCTTGGGAGCAATTTCCAAATGGCTGAAGGTACCATGTTCATCTGTACAAACAATAGTACGCAAGTATATACACCATGGGACCACGCAGCCATCATACGCTCAGTAAGGACACGCATTAACTTCATCAGGCTAGGCCCAATTTTTCTCCACTTCCTGTCTGAATGACGTGCCCAAAGTAAACTGAAGCCAGGATATGCATATAATTGGTACCATTGGAAATAAAACACTTTGAAGTTTGTAGAAATTTTAAAATAATATAGGAGAGTATAACACAATAGATATGGTAGGAGGAAATCCAAAGAACAACTGGAATTGTTTAATTTTTTGAGACCATGCTCTTCCAATGGCCAGTATAAGGGCATACTGAATTCTACCTCCCTGGATGCAATTCATATGGCTTCCACTGGGTGTCAGCAGTCTATGTTCAATGTTTCAGGCTTGTAACTTGAATAACAAATAAGAAATAACAGTTTTAGTACAAGGACACTGGCTTGGAAATCCGTGTTTGCGTGTGCCAAGAAGACAAGACACACCTGCTAAAATCGGTTTCCTATTGAACATACTTCTTTCCGTATTAAATATTATAGTTTTATTACATTGTAGGGTATCTGGGGAATAAATAGAAACTGATTTTGACTTAAAATGACACTGCATGTTATAGCTGGGACCCTTTGGATGACAAATCAGAGGAAGATGTTCTAAAAATAAGTTCATATTTAATCGCTATTGTGAATGTATGAAACCTGCGTCGGTTTCCGTCCTCAATGTGGGGCGCCGTCCTCAAACAATGGCGTGGCATGCTTTCGCTGTAATAACTACTGTAAATCGGACAGTGCAATTGGATTAACAATAATTTAAGCTTTCAACCGATATAAGACACTTGTTTGTACCTAAATGTTTAATATTCATAATGTTTATGATTAATTATTTTAATTGCGCGCTCTCCAGTTTCACCGGAAGTTGTCCCGCTATTCTATCGTTTGCCTGCCCCTGTATTAAAAATAAACTTTTGTTTCTTCAACACTGCCTGCTTTTGGGTCATACCTGAAACGTGATATAATAAAACGTTCAGGTTTTAAACAATTAAGTATATGTTTTCAAAATACATGCTGCCTCCAGAGTCTCAGAATAACCATAAATGGGTTGGTTCTTTGAAAAACCAACCCATTAATTTCCAGTGCTGGAAATGAATAGCCTGCTGTAGGTTTTTAAGCCTAATTTGCATATTTCTCAGGGTGCCTTTTGAGTGAATTTTAGAGTTACCAGTACTACCCATAACTGTGTTTGCTAGTGACAGAGACATCATTGTTGCATTAATTTTTCTCTCAAGTGGATTGGATTAGTTCAAATAAATATTTGAGTAGCATGATATTAGTCAATCAATCAATCAATCAATCAATCATTCAATGTATATGTAAAAACATATATATTGAAACAAGCAATTCTGAAATGTCAACCTGCAATAGAGCATGCTGGGAAATTTGATAATAATGGGCAGGGTTTTGGTACAACTCTTGTTACTAACTTATTTAAGTCTTTACAGTGTTCATTTAACTCTTGAATCAACACCAGTTAACACTGGCCAATTTGCTGTGTGCTACGAAAGGGATACATCTGCAGGCTTTCATACACACACACGCACATGAAGGTGTGCAAGCAAGCACAGACACGTGCCCCCCAGTGTACTTCATACAGTCATCATGGACTACTGTTTAAGGATCAGACTTTTGTTGGTTCTGTATGAATCCAGAAATCCCACTATTATATTCCCTCTCTGCCAGAATAAAGTGAAAGATTGGGAGGGATGCTCTATCAACAAGATCTCATAGTTTGACTTCAGTATTCAACATTTGTCCAGGGAGGGGGGGGGAATAAATGTCACATTTTGATGGATACATTTAGGCATTAATTCAAAATGTTAAATGCAAGGGTTAAGGTTTGGGATAGGGTTAAACAACTTTTTTGATTTGTATGAGTGCCTAGCACTGGGATTGATCACCCTTAAGTTAGGCATAGGCCCCTTTTTTTACAATTGTCGCCTAAAATTACATACTCAAAATCTAATTGCCTGTAGCTCAGGCCCTGAAGCAAGGATATGCATATTATTGGTACCATTTGAAAGGAAACACGTTGAAGTTTGTGGAAATGTGAATTTATGAGAATATAACACAATAGATCTTGTAGAAGAAAATACAAAGAAAAAAACTTTTTTTTTTACCATCTTTGAAATGCAACAGAAAGGTCCCACTTCCAGCCATCACTCTGGATGTGGGACAGTGTATGTGCAAAGTTTCAGACGGTTAACTTGAAGTATGAGTGAACTGCATGACATTTAGTGTGAAGTCATCCAGGTACATTTGGGCAAATCGTGAAGGAGAAATTTGCATTCATATTACATTTTTCTGTAAGAATATAATCAAATCTGTATACTTGCACTTTGATTTAGCTTTTCCAGTATTAGTAGCCATATTATAAGTTCAACATTTGCAAAACAACCCGTTTTCATAACCTCATAACTCTGAATATTCGTATAATTTTTGTCCAAAAGGAAAAGGCATGCTGTCGCAAAAGGTTAGCAGCTACATTTTGTGACAGATACAGGGTTTCTGGATACTCCCGTAAAGCCCAGCTCATTGGCTATCTAGCTAGCTTTGTTTGACCCCGATTGGTGCTTATTTGACAAAGTCAGTCGATCAAGTGAAGACCGCCCGCGTCATCTGCGTGCCATGAAGGCGTCGCTCTCTGACCAAATTTGGTGTCCTATAGGATATACTACACCCCTAATGATATAGTGAAGTCTGGTTACGTTCTAGGATCTCTGAGGAATACATACGAATGTGATTTGACTGGTTGAAACAACGTTTAGGGTTAGATTTTTACAGATTCCTTTCTTTGCAAATTGAACGAGTGGAAATACAAAGTCTATCGTGCATGCTATATGGACCTTTTAAGGATATGATAAAGGATTTTATCTAACAAAACAACACTTCATGTTATCTCTGGGACCCTTTGGATGATAAATCAGAGCAAGATTTCAGAATGTAAGTACACATTTCACCTTCAGAGGTGAATTTATCAAACCTATTGCGGTGAAAAAAAGTGTTTTGTTGTTAGGAGCTCTCCTCAAACAATAGCATGGCATTTTTCACAGTAATAGCTACTATAATTTGGACAGTGCAGTTATAATAACAAGAATTTAAGCTCTCAGCCGATATAAGACATTTATATATACCGACATTTGTTGTTTCTCTAAAATCTGCGATCGTGACACAAGGCGCTGCATGATTTACAACTGTCCCGTTGACTGGACGCCGATCCCTAAGAAGTTTTAAGCCTAATTGATGGTAAAAACGCTCACCGTTGCCCCTAGTGGACAGTTTTGAAGGCATCTCCTGACATCCTGTGGACCTGGACGAACTTTGAACATCGACTTGGATCTTGAATGACCTGGCTGGCTCTATACTGACTCAGCTTGCCAGTCTCCGTGTGTCTTCCCACTCAGTTACTAATTGCATTTATAGAATATATATGATAAAAATTTGTTTGAGGACTGCTTGCTGTGCACAAGTGGAGAGGGATGAACCCTCAACCTGTGTGGTATGTTGTGTACCATAACAGAATACAATTATTTGTTTTTAAGGAGAACTGTCATCAATTTTGATATTATCTTAGGACTGAATGTGATAATTGCTGGATGTAATGTTCCAGACACGAGGCACTCAGACAGTGCAAGATGAAAAGTAGCCAGTACTATAAAGCCCATGGATTAGAGGAAACCATGTCTGGTAGGGTGATGAAGGCCCTTCAAAGACTCAGTAGGTAGCAATCAACTGGGTTTAGTAACACACAATCACATGCATGCATACATGCACACACACAAACACACGCTGTGTGGCAATATATAAGTGAAAGGACATGTTTTCTAACATAACCAGCTCAGCAGGGTTGGGGGACATTTTGACACCAGAATATTTCCCCAAGCTTCCAGCCGAGCAGGCACCATGCTATCTAGTGAGAAGATTTCAACAGTAGTGATTTCAGCAGTAGAGTGCAGATGTATGAGCTAGACTTTAATTGAAAAAGACATGAGGAGAAAGCCAATTGTTACTCAGGGGCACTGTGTTGCTGGGAGGCTAGCAGAAACACTAGAAAGACGTGACACACACAACCCAAACACATATCTTATTTAGCTCACCGTCTGTAACATGGGCTGTACCAGGCACAAAAGGCAGGCACTGCTACACCCTTACAGAAAAAAATGTGATCTAATGTTGTCACGTCCAGGCCTGAGTTACAGGCTGGCGTGTTTAGTTTCGTTTTTGGTTTAGGAGGGTTTTGAGTTCTAGGTTGTTCATTTCTATGTTGGGGTAATGGTTCCCAATTAGAGGCAGCTGAGTGTCGTTACCTCTAATTGGGAACCATATATATGTTTGTGGTTTTCACTGGGGTTTTTGTAGGTCATTGTTTCATTGTTCGTATAGTATGTATAGTTGGTGTGTGCACTTTGTTAGCCGCACCGGTGTTACGATCTTCACTTGTTTATTATTTTCCCAGTTACGTGAATAAATAAAGTATGTATACTGGAAGCATCGCTGCGTCTTGGTCCGCTACTATAGGAGATCGTGACAAATGTGAACTTATTGTGATAACATGTGGCAACATGTGATAACATTAAACTACACATGTTGAAAAAATTCTCATGAAATGAATCTGACAACATGGGCATGCAAAAGTTTTTCACATGTGAGAATGCAATTCCGCATGTGAGTTAGATTTTCACAAGTGAATGTTTTTCACATTTGAAAGTTCAAATTCGATTTTCACATGTGAAACTGCAAATTTCACATCTGAATCTGCAATTCACATGTGAGGTGAAAACATGTTATTCTCACGTGAAAAGGTGGTGTTAACATGTGAACTCATGGTTTCACATTTGAGCAACTGACCTCGTGTCTCTTTATTAATTTTACAAGGGAATTGAATATGGGGGTTTAAAGGAAGTTGTACGATGTTCAACTAATGTGAGAGTTAGATTTTGAGTTAGATTTTCACATCCGTATGTTTTTCACATGTGAAAGTGGAAATAAAATTTTCACATCTGAAACTGCAAATTTCACATCTGAATCTGTAATTCACATGAGAGGTGAAAACATGTTAGTTATTCTCCTCACACGTGAAACAGGTGGTGTTAATACGTGAACTCAAAATGAATACATGCGCACATATGGTTTCACATGTGAACATTTCAGCTCAACATGTGAAAACAGCTATTTCACATGTTTTTTTGTAAGGAAATTAAATGATGGGGGGGGGGGGTTAAAGTAAGTGGCATGCTGTTCAGCTAATATAGTGTAAAAAATATTTAATCAATGACAATATGATTACATTTGACATGTTCACTTAGTACTAACTTTTCAGTATGACCACTCTTTGGATTTGAATCCACAACCTCTGGAACGCTGATATTTCTTCTACGCTGCAAAGTCTGTAGCATTCCTCTACACATTATTTACCTATAATACATATTTGCACTTAGTGAAAGAGTGCCATCTGCATTGCTATTTTAGTAATCAGTTAATCTGACTATTCATCAATGATTTAATTTTCTTGTTTCATCAATTTCATGGTTTTTCTGTATAGTTGTCTAAATTATTCTGCTGGGAAATATGATAATGATGGCTGTGGTTTTGGTTCAACTCTGGTTATTAACACCAACACTGGGGTTATTTTACACCACTGAGTGTTAATTTAACTCTTAAATCAACAAAAGAAATGTTACACTGAAAAGTCAACACTATACACTGTCCAATTTGCTGTGTGCTATGAAAGGGACACATCTACAGGCTCCCATACATTTCAATAAACTTTTAGAATTCTGTAGAACTGTAGACTCCACGTTGATAACCCCACATTTACCTCAAAGGTTCTTTATTGAGCAAGAGTACTCCAATGAACCTTAAGAGCTGAGGAAGACCATCTTAAGATCCCTTTTTTCCCAGTGTAGAGGTACTTTGATTCTGTCCTGGATTTTGTCACACCATCTCCAGATGACTCAAGTTTGCATGAGTGAGCGTTATCTGATTTCAACACAACCAGATCTTTAGATTAGATATTTCTAATGATACTCTAAATGTCTACCAAGAAGACATTTAAATAAATATTACTCTAGACCTCTTGGGGATTGCTGGGGCGCTAGCGCCCCACTCCCGACACTACCCGGTGAAATGTGAGGCGCCAAATTCAAAATCCAAAAGTTGAATTATTAAACATCCACCAATATACAAGTGTTCCATACTCATCAAAAGCTCTGTTTCTTGGCAATATCACAGCGTTGTCAGATTTCAAAAAGGCTTTACGGCGAAAGCACAACATTTGATTGTTTGAGGGTATCACCTCACATACTTTTCCCATAGCCATGAATTCATTAGCCAGCTTGGCACACACATAACACATTTCACAGCGAAAACAAATCAATTACCTGTTGAAGAACTTCTGCTGAGGTCTTCCTAAGTGTCCAACGAAGACAATCCATGGTTCTNCTATAATAAATCAACCGGAATATAAACTGAGCTCTAAAGACGGTAAAAAACACAGTGCGCGCTTCCCGAGAGCGCGCATCCACTCCTATAGAGTTCCAAAGAGGCACTTCCTTATTCCCTCTTCTTCTCTGCTCTAAAGCATCTATACAGAATCAAAACACTGTCTCGAGACTGTTGACATCCAGAGGAAGCGATCGGTACTGCATTCATATGCCCTTTTATGGGCATTTTCATGAGGGAGGGGTTCCAAATGAGGCACTCTGTGAAAACCACTTTTTCCAGGACAGAAATTCCTCGGGGTTTCGCCTGCCATATCCGTTCTGTTTTACTCACAGACAAATGGTTAACGGTTTTACAAAATTCAGAGTGTTTCCTATTTTCTGGGCCTGAATGGGAGGCATTTTACTTTGGGCACGCCAGGCTCTTCAAAACGGTCACCTCGTGTGCTCATCCCTAAGAAGCTCTAGAGGGCAAACATACTGAAATCAGAAAACTCTATCAAACTAAACTGTTTACAGCCAAGAGCATTAATTTCATCCTGTTTGTAATTCATGCCGGCAAATGACCTATTGATTAACATCAATTCCAAATGTACAAATTAATAAAAAAGCTTTATGACAAATACAGTTTATACTTTCTCTATTCATCCATTGACTATTGAGTTCATGGAACTCTAAGCAAGCTGCTCTCAAAGGTTGATCACGACAATTCTTGCTTGTAGGGCTCAAGCAGTCCGCTATGATCGTGTGTGTCCGAAACCCCATTCATTATATATTGCACTACTTGGCCCATAGGGCTCTGGTCAAAAGTAGTGCACTATATATGGAATGGGGTGCCATTTGGGACACATTGAGGGCCTCGGAAGCTGCCAGCATTCAACCATCATAGAAAGGGTTCCAATTATTTTGTAACTAATGTAACACAATTGGGAGAAGTCGGTCGGGGTTGGGGGAGGTTTGGGAGGGGAGAAATGATGTTGGTCGGTTAGTTGGTGGTGTCATACACTGCAGAAAATGAATCCCTGTGAATGTGTGAAGTTTTTACTCTGTCATGATAATCCAGTGCGGTTTTGTATCCGATTCAAAGTACAAAGTGCCATGGGTTGCCCCCAGAATATAGATCCCCTTGGATCATATTAAAGGGTCATGTTGGGTATTGCCACCAGTAGTTGCACACTAATGTTGAGAATAATGTTTTGGTTCAGATCAAGGGGATATACCAAGTGGCCAAGGGGACACAACACATCGGACCCAATTCTTGGCCCAATTTTTCAAAATAATAAAATATTAATGTTGGATTTAAAGCGTCTTTCAAAATCACACACACACACAAATCTCATGACATATGTTTCTCCTCTCTGACAGACTCATCAGTCAACATTTCTGTCTAATTAGTACAGCACAGCTAACCTAGGGTGTGTCCCAAATGGCAACATATCTACATATTGCACTACTTTGACCAGAGACTATGTGCCCTGGTCAAAAGTAGTGCACAGGATGCCATTTGAGACGGAGCCCTATTTCAACCCTCCTCCTGAATCGGAATGGCACCAGACCCTTGACAATGAATCATGTCAATTAAATAAATAATATTCAGAGTATTTGCATTGCATCCTATGAAAATGTTCCTTTGAAATGTGTGTCAGCAATGATAAAGCATTAAATACAACCTTCCGCAATAGGCATCTTCACTTATCTCACTATAGGCTCTGATCAAAGTAGTGCACTATTAATAAAATAGTATGCCTCCTTCACTCACGCTGCCAAACATACCCTTGTAAAACTGACTATCCTACCGATCCTCGACTTCGGCGATGTCATTTACAAAATATCCTCCAACACTCTATTCAGCAAACTGGATGCAGTCTATCACAGTGCCATCCGTGTTTTGTCACCAAAGCCCCATATACTTCCCACCACTGCAACCTGTATGCTCTCGTCGGCTGGCCCTCGCTACATATTCGTTGCCAGATCCACTGGCTGCAGGTCATCTATAAGTCTTTGCTAGGTAAAGCGCCGCCTTATCTCAGCTCACTGGTCACCATAACAACACCCACCCGTAGCATGCGCTCCAGCAGGTATATCTCACTGGTCATCCCCAAAGCCAACACCTCCTTTGGCCGCCTTACCTTCCAGTTCTCTGCTGCCAATGACTGGAACGAATTGAAAAAATTGCTGAAGCTGGAGACTTATATCTCCCTCACTAACTTTAAGAATCAGCTATCTGAGCAGCTTACCGATCGCTGCAGCTGTACACAGCCCGTCTGTAAATAGCCCATCCAACTACCTACCTCATCCCTACCTACCTCATATTGTTTTTTTTGCTCTTTTGCACACCAGTACTTCTACTTGCACATCATCATCTGCACATCTATCACTCCAGTGTTAATTTACTAAATTGTAATTACTTCACTACTATTAGCCTATTTATTGCCCTACCTCCTTACTCCATTTGCACACACTGTATATAGATTTTTCTATTATGTTATTGACTGTACTTTTGTCTATCCCATGTGTAACTCTGTTGTTTAGTGTCGCACTGCTTTGCTTTATCTTGGTCATGTCGCAGTTGTAATTGAGAACTTGTTCTCAACTGGCCTACCTGGTAGAATAAAGGTTAAATAAAAAATAAATAAAAAATTTTGAGCTGTTTGATCAGCACATTTTCATCTTAACACTGCATTTCATAACCACAAGACTACTCATATGGATTTTCCAGACAGATTATCCACATTCCTTTGCACATTCAATGTTCCAAGGTGGCTGACTACTGTAGCCCTCTGTACTCTCCTATCACCTATCTCACTCATAATGCATATGTGAGGTTGACATATGTTGCTTCACAGTGTCTGTAAATAGAAATCTAGAGAGACATTTTGGCAATCATGCATGTGTAATGTTGACCTTATCTAGGAGGACTCTGTGTGGAGACCGAAGTGATGCACTATATTGGAGAGATCTCTATGACTCTATACTCAGTAAATCTGGACACAATGTTCTCTTTAGAGGATGTTGGTAGCTTTGGCTAGGTGTAAATAAGGTCAGCCTACACCCTTGTGATACAATTTTCTGTTTTTATCTCCCATATTTATTCAGGAGTTTATTCTTAGATTGCATGAATACCAAAGAGTATCCTATTTCTCATGTGTTGTAGTCCAGACAAATATTGTGGGTATTTGTGATCCAGTTAGCAAAGGTGACTGTTGGGTTTTCTCTCTATTAAACAGAGTTGAGAAATGGAAGAGACAGTGAGGAGAGGAGATACACTTCAGTATTCAGACTAGGTATTCCTGATTGTGTTTGCTGGTCTCTTTCCCCTACAGGGCTTCATCCCAAATACCACCCTTTTCCCTACACAGTGCACTACTTTTGACTAGGGCCTTATAGATCCTGGTCAAATGTAATGCGCTATATATGGAATAGGATGCCATTTGAGACGCATCCCAGGAGTGATTGATTTACATGGCGAACTCTGTATTCAGAGCGTGTCTCTTTCAGCAGACAGATTTATGGGTGCACAAATATGCTCAGAGGTCAAAAAACAACAACGCTGAATTTAGAGAAGCCATGATATTCAGATGCAGATTGTTATTTAGGCTATAGGACATACAGTAATTGCATAACGTCAAACACACAGTAACAGCATAATGTACTTTCATTCATTACAGTTGAGAGAGATGTCAGTGGTGGGTGGAACAGATTTCCACATTTTGTTTAAAACAGGTGTGGTCGCTTTACTCTCATGTAAAACTTAAATATAATTTTATAATTTGGTGTTTTAACCCACATAACATATGAACACATAAAATATAAACCTACCTGTCCTTCAACCAAGCAAGACACAATTGCAACATAGCTTCGGGTACTTCAAAATGGCAACACAGAAAGGCCATGCAATGTCTTCGACACAACCGTGCAGCTTTGCACTACCATTCATCATTATGAGAAGGCAAGAACTATAAAACAAATTAAAAACAAAAAAATCATGTTTTAGGTGAGAATAGGCATTTGTCTGAAGCCGAACAATAAAGGTAATTCACATGAGCACCACAATGCGTATTCCACCCATGCATTGCAGGACACAGCTTTAACCTACTACAGTAGCTATGTAGGTATTGTACTTCAAACTATGCATAGGTAGGTTGCTTAGGATTAAAAACTTTTCAAACAACCTAATATATACTTGGAGGGATAATGGACTTTAAAGTGTCCTGCTATTAAAATGATGTACACCTTTCTGTACTGTATACAGTGGGGCAAAAAAGTATTTAGTCAGCCACCAATTGTGCAAGTTCTCTCACTTAAAAAGATGAGAGAGGCCTGTAATTTTCATCATAGGTACACTTCAACTATGACAGACAAAATGAGGGAAAAAAATCCAGAAAATCACATTGTAGGATTTTTAATGAATTTATTTTCAAATTATGGTGGAAAATAAGTATTTGGTCA
>QNTS01000171.1:608298-662837 GCA_003317085.1 Hucho hucho | reverse complement strand
CTTTCCTATCGTTCACGTTATCGTCCGGTTGAAATATTACAGCAAATATACCCAAAAGGATACCTAAGGATACATTAAAAATTATGTTTGATTTGTTTGTAGAAAGTGTATAGGTATAATTTGAACGTGTTCTCTTCACGGTTCAATGGGCGACTCAACGGTGGATTTTATGATCATAACGCGCCAACCAAACTGAGATTTATGGATATAATAAATGACTTTTTCTAACCAAAGAAGCATGGATTGTCTTCGTTGGACACTTGGGAAGCCCTCAGCAGAAGTTCATCAAAGGTAAGCGATTTTATATTAGCGATTTTATGCGTTTTGTGAGACTCGTGTTGGGTTATGGATTTATGCTAATGCATAAATATTAGAGGTGCTACCCTCAAACAATCAAATGTTGTGCTTTCGCCGTAAAGCCTTTTTGAAATCTGACAACGCTGTGATATTTCCAAGAATCAGAGCTTTTGATGACTATGCAACACTTGTATATTTATGAATGTTTAATAATTCAGATTTTGAATTTGGCGCCTCACATTTCACCGGGTAGTGTTGGGAGTGGGGCGCTAGCGCTAGCACCCCACTGCTCCCTAAGTAGTTAAACACTGTTTCCCATGCTTGTTCAATGAACCATAAACAATTAATAAACATGCACCTGTAGAACGGTTGTTAAGACACTAACAGCTTACAGACGGTAGGCAATTAAGGTCACAGTTATGAAAACATCGGACACTAAAGAGGCCTTTCTACTGACTCTGAAAACACCAAAAGAAAGATGCCCAGGGTCTCTGCTCATCTGCGTGACCGTGCCTTAGGCATGCTGCAAGGAGGCATGAGGACTGCAGATGTGGCCAGGGCAATAAATTGCAATGTCCGTACTGTGAGACGCCTAAGACAGCCGCTACAGGGAGACAGGATGGACAGCTGATCGTCCTCGCAGTGGCAGACCACGTGTAACAACACCTGCACAGGATCGGTACATCCGAACATCACACCTGCGGGACAGGTACAGGATGGCAACAACAACTGCCTGAGTTACACCAGGAACGCACAATCCCTCCATCAGTACTCAGACTGTCCGCAATAGGCTGAGAGAGGCTGGACTGAGGGCTTGTACGCCTGTTGTAAGGCAGGTCCTAACCAGACATCACCGGCAACAACATCGCCTATGGGCACAAACACACCATCGCTGGACCAGACAGGACTGGCAAAAAGTGCTCTTCATTGATGAGTCGCGGTTTTATCTCACCAGGGGTGATGGTCAGATTCGTGTTTATCGTCAAGGGAATGAGCGTTACACAGAGGCCTGTACTCTGGAGCGGCATCGATTTGGAGGTGGAGGGTCCGTCATGGTCTGGGGCAGTGTGTCACAGCATCATCGGACTGAGCTTGTTGTCATTGCAGGCAATCTCAACGCTGTGCGTAACAGGGAAAACATCCTCCTCCCTCATGTGGAACCCTTCCTGCAGGCTCATCTTGGCATGACCCTCCAGCATGACAATGCCACCAGCCATACTGCTCTTTCTGTGCATGATTTCCCACAAGACAGGAATGTCAGTGTTCTGCCATGGCCAGCGAAGAGCCCTGATCTCAATCCCATTGAGCACGTCTGGGACCTTTTGGATCGGAGGGTGAGGGCTAGGGCCATTCCCCCCAGAAATGTCCGGGAACTTGTAGGTGCCTTGGTGGAAGAGTGTGGTATCATCTCACAGCAGGAACTGGCAAATCTGGTGCAGTCCATGAGGAGGAGATGTGCTGCAGTACTTAATGCAGCTGGTGGCAACACCAGATACTGACTATTACTTTTGATTTTGACCCCCCATTTGTTCAGGGACACATTATTCAATTTCTGTTATTCTCATGTCTGTGGAACTTGTTCAGTTTATGTCTCAGTTGTTGAATCTTGTTATGTTCATACAAATATTTACACATGTTAAGTTTGCTGAAAATAAACGCAGTTGACAGTGAGGACATTTATTTATTTGCTGTTTAAATAGTTTGTCTGTATGACTGTTTAGATATAGGCCTATTGTAAATGTGTATTATTGTTGCATCACCATCTTTATTGCAAAAATACATTATTTTGACAGAGGTAATGAACTGTCCATTAATCAGCACAGCAATTGATAAAACAGGACCATGTTTGAAACACAGGTGGTTCTGAGCTTGTCAATATTACACAGCTAAGTCAGGAAAGTAGATATACTTCAATTCATTTTTTCAGAGCCTATGGAGACTGTTTAGTACCAAAAATTTGGGGTTAAATACATGTCAAAAATATTTCTTATATCTTCAGAACAAACTTCCTTTAGATTTGTTTTCTATTGTTGCATGTTTTTTAAATTTAACCTTTACTGACTTGACTAGTTAAATAAAGAACAAATTCTTGTTTTCAATGATGGCCTAGGAACAGTGGGTTAACTGCATTGTTCTGGGTCAGAACGACAACTGTTTTACTTGTCACCTCAGGGATTTGATCTTGCAACCATTCTGGTTACTAGTCCAACGTTCTAATCACTAGGCTACCTGCCGCTAGTACGGGCTAATAGCTTGTGTGAACTTGTTTGGCCTACCACTTCGCGGCTGATCCGTTTTTGCTCCTACATGTTTCCACTTCACAATAACAGCACTTACAGTTGGAAAGGCGGCATTCTATGATGGTGCCACGTTGAAAGTTGCTGAGCACTTCAGTAAAGCCAATCAACTACCAATGTTTGTCTATTGAGATTGCATGGCTGTGTGTTAAATTTTATACACCTGTCAAACATCGTGTGTGGCTGAAATAGCCGAATCCACGAATTTGAAGGGCTGTCCACATACTTTTGTATATATATTAGTGTACATGTAAAAAATATATATATAATGTTTCTCATATCTCTCAGATATAGGCCAGACACTTCAGAACAAACTTCCTTTAGATTTTTTACATAAGCTTAGTAGAACTCCCGGCTTAGACTCTTATGGGTTAAGGGAATGAATGTTGTCATTGAAATGTAATTCTTTATGGCATTACAAGCCACATCAGGCCTGCAAGTCACATTATGCTTATGCTGGCTTGGAAAGTGATGTGTATTTCATATTGGAATCTAGCCAGAGTGGGAACAGCTAACATTTGGATAAAAACAAATATCCGCAACCTGCATTGAGAATGACTGATAGGAGACTAGCTAAACATTCTAAACTGGAACAACCATTTCAGTGCAAGTAACAGATTGGACAAGTTTAGAAAAATTTATGTTATTTATATTTGAGTAGCATAAGATTAATTGGTCAATCAATATACATGCAAAAATATAGATATTGAAACAAACAATTCAAAAAGTCAAACTACAATAGAGCATGCTGGGAAATTGTATAATGATAGGCATGGTTTTGGTTCAACTCTGTTTATTAACACCAACACTGGGGTTCTTTTACACCACTGAGTGATAATTTTACTCTTTACAGTGTTGATTCAACTGTCAAATCAACAATAGAAATGTCACATAGAAAATGCAACTCTAGTTAACACTGGCCAATTTGCTGTGTGCTATGGAAACGACACATCTGCTGGCTTCCATACATTTCAAGAACCTTTTAGATTTCTGAAGCACCGAAGATACACACATTAAGTCAGAGGTTCTTTTTCAGGCAAGAAATCTCCAAGGAACCTTAAGAACTGAGGAAGAACCATTTCAGAACCTTTTTAATTTGTTGTATACTAATCTAAGTGGAACAGGCCAGATGTTGATGTAGCTGTGCTGGAAGGACCGTATGGTAGCTTAAAGGGGCTCGCCTTATTTTATTCTATAGGTTTTGCGAGGGTGGAAACTTTGTTTTGGCCAGAACTCTACATTTTCTTTTACATGTATAGACCCAGAATTTAATCACCAACTGACCAAACTACACAAGACGTTACTTCTGGTTTAACCGATATTTAGCCTCGTTGTGAACCAGGCTTCCATAAAAGATGAAGCCTGTGAAAGGTATTGGCAGAAATATAGCTAAATATGGGTGGGCACCGGGTGTCAATCAGTGATGCCTTGCAACACATCAAACCAATCAAACGTCTTGCTTAGGTAGTTCCAATAGTGGTCACTAGATTAGTGTTGTAGGTGCAACAGTGCATGAGGATGGTGGGGAAATTGCAGATTAAAACTCCATCAAAATATGTTGATGTACTGTATGTTGATTTTATGTATAGAATTCTGGCAAAACAAAATTAAGTTTTCTTTCCTTTTCTGCAATGTTGCAAACTAGCATACGGAACAACTCTGCAAAATGTGTCTTTCCCGGTCTGAAACCAGTATTAAACATAACATATGTGGGGGGAGGGTTCTTGAAATGTAACATCCAATCAAACTCTTGCCACTGGGAACCAGTGGATCATTCAAACTGTTTTTGCAATACAAAATTCTCCAGACCTTCAAGGGAGGTGTGACAACGAGGTGGCAATGCAAGACAAACCGAGATCAGATAACCAGCTACTTGAAACATCAAATTGGTATTTTAACTCCTCACCACTTCCAGACGACCTCCTCCTGCATTTGTAAACAACCATCTGTGACTTCATAAAGGCCTTAGAAAATGTCACATGTAAATACATTGAAATGCCCGCACCATGAATAAAAAGTGACAAATAGGATAATACAGCATACTCACTTTGCAATTATAATGAGAGCTACTTGGTAATTGCGTTTCGATCTGTACGGCCGGTGTGTGTATGTTAATATTCTTGTTTAGTAGCCCCTTTATGTTGGAGCACGGGCTAATGAAATCCTCCACAGGCTCCTCTGCAGTTCAAGAAGCTCGCCCGGCCTACCTTTCATCGCTGGAGTACAAGTGTAATGAACACATTATGAAATGTGTATGTATGTGAATGTGACTAACATTTTTAACATTGGCAAAAAATTGTGATGGAAATATCTCTGGGCCAATTGCAACTATCGAAAGCCATCAGATTATCGCGAGCTGATCTCTCGTTAAAACGTAAATACTTACTAAAATCACAGATGAGCGTACACGGAGGAGGTCAGTGACCTGGCAGTGTGGTTCCAGGACAACAACCTCTCCCTCAACATCAGTAAGACCAAGGAGCTGATTGTGACTATAGGAAACAGGGGGGCGCCCCCCATCCACATCGCCGGGGTGTAGTGGAGCGGGTCGAGAGCAAGTTCCTCTGTGTCTAATTCATTAAGGACTTAAAACGGTCCACACAAGTGCACAGCACGTCTTCCCCCTCAGGAGGTTGAAAAGATTTGGCATGGTTCCTCCAATCGTTCTAGAGCTGCATCTTTGAGAGCATCTTGACTGGGTGCATCATAGCTTTGTATGGCAACTGCTTGGAATCCGACCGTGAGGCGCTACAGTACATCACTGGGGCTGAGCTCCCTGCCATCCAGAGGACCTCTATACCATGCGGTGTCAAAGGAAGGCCCTAAAAATTCTCAAACACCCCAGCCACCTAAGTCATAGACTGTTCTCTCTGCTACCGATGCACCATGTGCAACAGGACTGTGAATAGCTTCTAACCCCAAGCCATGAGACTGATAAATAGTTCACCAAAAAGCTACCCAGACTATCTGCGTTGAACCCTCTTTGCACTCTTATGACTCATCACCCTCGATTCAGTCATCACATACGCTGCTGCTACTGATTTATCTATCCTGTTGCCTAGTCAATCTACCCCTACCTATACAGTATGTACATATCTACCTCAATTACCTCGTGCCCCTGCTCAACGTCTCGGTACTGGTACCCCATGCATATAGCCAAGATATCATTACTCATTGTGTATTATTCCTCGTGTTAATATATTTCAAAAAAAATTAATCTCTCTCTCTCTGCATTGTTGGGAAGCGCCCATAAGTAAGCATTTCAATGTTTGTCTACACCTGTTGTTTACGAAGCATGTGACAAATAAAATTTTATTGAATTATTATTTTATCTTGGCGAGGCTCGGTCCTCTCATTTCAGACACTGCATACAGACCTATGAATTCCTCATGTACTCTTGCTCTTTCCCTGAGATGTCAATTACTATAGAAAACTGAGTAATCGGCAAGTATTGGCTATTCTTCTAATTATGTCATTGCTCATTAGTTTAAGAATCTCATTTTGTTTCTTATGGCTAGTTTATTCATGGTTGCTCTTCTTCAACCAGCTGTGAAGGACTGTGTCATATTCTGCCTTGTCTTTTAAAAGTTGGTACAGAGTTCAGCTTTCTTCCTCATGACCTCTTAAGGTCTCACTTCGTCTTGCCACGTACATCAGTGAACCTAAAATTTTCGTTAGACATGGTCTTGCTTCCTCTTGTTTGGCTAAACCAGTAGATAACAGTGAGTCCACAGGGCTTGATTATTGTGCACTCACTGTAACTGAGTGGCAATGGGAGTGACTTTTAGTATGAACTGAATACTTCTCAATATCTTTCTTCCAATTTCTAAAGCCTTTGCTGACAAATGCATGTCTGATTTTGTGTCAAAGGGTGACCTCTTATTCAGATTTTTTTTGCAATAAACGTAAACAATAATACAGTATATCTACAAGACATGTCTTAGGACTACACTTAACCCTTGTGTTGTCATAAGGCAAAAAAATGACCCGCCACTATGAGAAAACCCCCTAAATTACATATTTTCAACTTGATATATGATGACTTTTCCTAGAGTGACCCCAACAGTAGAAAAGTGAAACATTGCCTATGTTCATATTTCCATGAAAGCTGTACACCACCAGGCTACAAAGATTGTCTCAGGGTCATTTTTGACCAGGCAGTTATAAAATAATTTGCACACCATAAAGACACACACACCACACACACACACACAATGAGAAATTGAGATTGTGTGCTACTGATTGAACTCAGACAAAAGTAAAACGTTCTTGTGCATGTGCAGCATCTCCCCTCCATGACCCCACACATGACTCAAGTTCACAGACAAAATAAACAAAATTTCAGCCAAAATTTACATTTCTTGAAAGCATTGTTTACTAATGGGAAATGCAGTCAGAGACTATAAAAGGTGCTGCAGATGACAGTCCCCCCAGTTCTCTCTTTGCTGAAGCCATGAGTGCACGTTTCAGTGCCCAACAGGTCGTAGATCAGATTTTTTCAGATGTCCAGGAGGAACAAGAGAAAAACGATTTAGAAGAGGAGGAAGAATACAACCCAGAGGACAATGCATCACCTTCAGATGAAGAATAAGTCCCTCAAGCTGAAAGATTGACATTTTGTCAAAGAACAGCAAAATAACATGGTCCTTGTCATGGCAGGTAGCCTAGTGGTTAACCGAAAGGTTGCAAGATCGAATCCCTGAGCTGACAAGGTAAAAATCTGTTGTTCTGCCCCTGAACAAGGCAGTTAACCCATTGTTCCTAGGCCATCATTGAAAATAAGAATTTGTTCTTAACTGACTTGCCTAGTTAAATAAAGAATGAAATATATGACAACCAGGGCAGGATGGCAGCACAAAAAAAGGATGACCCCAGGCACCCCAAGACATGCAGTTGCCCATGCCCAGGACATCACCCCAACATTCTACATGTTCATTACACCAGCCATTTAAAAAAATCATCCTGGTGATGACAAATTTGGAGGGTTTCCATAAATATGGAGACTACTGGAAAAGGATGGATGAGATTGACCTGCATGCCTACATAGGGCTGCTAATCGTAGCGGGTGTGTATAGGTCTCGAGGTGAGGCTACATGTAGTCTCTGGGATGCAGAGAGTGGAAGGGTGATTTTCCGTGCCACGATGCCACTGAAAGTCTTTCACAATTCCTCAAGAATGCTACGATTTGATAACCATGAGTCACTGGCGGCCATAAAAGAGGTCTGGGAGAAGTTGGTGGAGTGTCTGCCATACCTCTACAACCCTGGGCCTGAAGTAACAGTATCAGTATCTGTAACGTAAGTGATTTTCAATGTTAATTTTATTATGTATTGCTGTAATATCATTGATTTATGTGATTGTTTTCTGTGACACTGATACGAATTACTAATAGTAATCTCTTGTCAAAAGGTTGCTCTCCTTTCCGTTAGTATGTGCCCAGCAAGCCAGAAATGTATGGCATCAAGATATGGGTGGCCTGTGATGCACAATCCAACTATGCTTGAAGACGCAAGTGTACACAAAGAAGCCGACCAGTGGAGGCCCAGAGAAGAACCTGGGGATGCCGGTTGTGCTTGATGTGACAGATGGACTGAGGGGGCACAATGTCTTGTGTGACAATTTCTTCACCTCTTATGAACTCAGCCAGCAACTCCTGAAGAGGAAGGTCACCATGGTTGGCACAGTTAGAAAGAACAAGACAGACCTCCCCCTGACCTCCTCACCACCACTCTAGTTTCTTACCTCCCAAAGAGGAACAAGAATGTGGTCCTCCTGTGCACACTGCACAAAACGACTGAGATCAGTGATCGTGAGGACAGGAAGCCAGCCATCATCCTGGACTACAATCACAACAAAGGAGGCATGGACAATCTGGACAAGGTGATTGGAACAGAGCTGCAGGAGGATGACTGCCCGCTGGCCCCTGGTCATCTTCCATAACATCATTGATGTGTCCTCATACAATGCCTTCTTGATATATGGAACAAGATCAACTCTACCTGGATGCCTGATAAGCGGAACAAGAGGAGGGTGTTCCTGGAGCAGCTGGGAAAGGCACACATTCAAAGAAGGGAGCGCCTCCCCCGCACAGCAGCCTCTGCAGCGCTTGTGAAAGCTGTTCAGGGGGCTGAATCTTGTCCTGATCCACCTGAGGCTGCAGCTGGAGCAGGCAAGAGGAGGAGATGCCAATTCTGCCCCCCAAAAAAGGACTGTAAAACATATACTATGTGTTGCAAATGTGAGAAATACATCTGCAAAGTCCATGCACACACACTTGCATACTGTCCTACATGTGCTAATTAGAGTTGATTGATTTATGTTCTTCACGTTTTTGTTTTGTATCTTATTTTATTCTTATTGTTGTTGGTTTATACACCTTGTGGGTGGGGGCAAAAAAATGGGAGGACTAGTATTTTGTAGTTGAATTCTTCATTGTGCAGTATATAAGAATATATCACTATGTTGCCAAAAAAGTTCAAGACTTATTGTTTCCCTTCAATAAAATGCATTCAAAACTACTTTCTTAGGCTATACAAGTGATATCTCTTGCTAAAAAATACATGTGTATACCTAAGCAGTACCTTTAGCAATAATAATAAAACTCTAATTTAGTAAAGAAACAAATTATGACAGGTGTGTTGTAATACTAATGAGTGGTGTCCACTGATTAAATGCAGTCTTTCTGCATTGTGAAGAGGGAAAACTCATATATTCACAAAGTTTGATGAATAATAGGGTGTTTCTTCATGCAAAATAGATTTGGGGTTTAAAATTAAATGAAGCTGCTTAATTGTAGGGGTTTAGTGAAGGTGGGTCATTTTTTACCCTTAGGACAAGGGAAGACTACAGAATATTAAGCCTACAGAATGTTAAGGCTATATACTGTGTTCCCCATTGTTTCCTCACCACTACATTCCAAATTCTCACCTGATGACCTGTTCGTTCTCTCCATGGTCGGTATTCTCTCTCTACCTGTTCATCCTCTCCCTGCCTCAACATGTGAAAGTGCAAATTACATTTCCACATGTGCAATTCACATGTGAGGTGAAAACGTGTTATTCTCCTCACATGTGAAAAGGTGGTGTTAACATGTGAACTCAAAATGTTATACATGTGAACATGATTTCACATTTTAACAACGGACCTCAAGTGTCTTTTTTCCTCAAGTGTCTCTTTTCCTTTTGTGAAAATACAAGGGAATTTAATGATATGGGGGTTTATAGGAAGTTGTACGCTGTTCAACTAAAATAGTGTAAAACATATTTAATCAATGACATTATGATTACATTTGACATGATCACTTTAGTACTGACTTTCAATATGACTCCACCTGGAAATTGAACTCACAATCTCTGAATTTGGGGTACACTGATCTTTCTGAGGCGCCGCAAAGTCTGTAGCATTCTACTACACATGCATTACCTACATTATAATACTTTTCTGCACTTAGCAAGTGTGCCATCTGCACTATTTTAGTTATCAGTTCATCTGACTATTCTGTCATCATTGATTTAATTTACTTATTTCAGCAATTTGAGAGGCTTTCTTTATAGTTGCCTAATGTTGGTGGGGCATATTACAATTTGGTTTATGTTACTCCTGAATCACTATGATGCATATAATAGCTATTCTTGAGTGTATTTTTAACAAAGCTGAGATTTACTTTGCATAAGTCCAAAGTGTAGGAATACAGGTGATATCAGTCATTGACACAGCCATGTTGGTACAGCAGGAAGCTTGGAATGCTATGTAAATGATAATCAATTAAAGGATGAATGCCTTTTTCCCAATACTTGGATGAAACAGTTCATTCAAGTACTCTTGTGAAGCTCTACAGATTCCCTTCCCACTTTAAATGGAGTGCAGATTATAAATGCCTTATAAAGCCTTCAAAAAGCCGTTATAAGCACTACATAAATCTGTCACAAATGATCAATAATCATATGTCACGCTCTATAAAGGGCATAACATGTGGAAATGCCCTATTAATTTCCATTCATTGTAATCGCTATAGGGTCTATAGGGTCTTTTTTCACAGCGGTTATTGATTTCTCTTTTATAGAGCCTGATGGAGGGGTTTAGAACAATACCCTGACCCTCTAGCTCTGCTAATTAAATCACATGTATAATCCTTCCATGTTTGGTAATGGGCTGTACAGTGGAGAGTACAAGGTGTTAGTTTGTACCCCACTTTTTTTTCATTTTGTCTCTGTAAGGGAACCCTTATTTGGGCTGTGGAGAACCTTTTTATATTGGTTCTTTGAATAAACCTTTGTATAACCATTTGCATGGTTCTTCATTACAGTGTTAGAACCAGAGGTTTGTTCAGTACACTTTTAAAAATGTCACAGCCCCAGGAAAAATGACAAAAAAGTACATTTAAAATATATATATAAATAATTCTGCCACAGATAATATTTGCTCACCGTCTAAAAATAGTAATACATACTCTTTTTCATTGTTGTATATGCTCAATTTAGTGTTGATACTTAACTCTGCGTCATTGAGTTTCCTTCTGTACTGTATTAATTGAAAATAAGTCTATCACTCTGCAGTATGGTTCAGTATTCTGGAGTTGAGAGTAATGTTTACTCTCACACTATAAATCACAATAGTTAAAGGAGAACTCCACCCAAAAACTGTTGGTATTTGTTTCATTAGTCCGTTGTTGATATAGTCCCAATATATTTGGACTGTCTGTCAGCAATCAAATTATATAAGTTTTAAAATACAGAAATTCAGCCATATGAAACAAATACCAAAATATAGTTTTGGGTGAAATGTTCCTTTAATTAAACTACTATGGAGTCAAACTCAACACTACTTTGGTCTTTATATGGTCCCATTTCAGGAGTAAGGGTGTAAAGTCTCATTTACAAATTTCTTAACGTTTCATATTTTGGTGGCTTTTAATGTGACATCCAATCTCATGTGGTAACCGTTTAAGAGTGAGGATGTCCAGCAATTTTACCCACAACATTCACAATTTACATTCAGAATAGATGTCAGAGTAGGGAGGAAAGTATTGTTGCTGGAGTCTACCTAAATCATGTTAACTGGAACAGCCTCCTCAGTAACGGTTGCAATAAATCCAACCATTTACAGATTAGTTTAGGAAAATGTATGCTACATATCATTGTGTAGAATAAGAAAGAAAACAATCAAAGCACAGATATTGAAACAAACAATTTCAAATATATATCTGCAACTGAACATGCTGGGAAATACCCACATCATTCCATAGTTAACTCCCAGTCACCATGTCCTTTTGATCTGTTTTGCCCTGTAATCACAGCCAGTTTGTAAGCCGTTGTTTTTAGGCCTCTAGAAGTGCAAGTGATATAAAACACCATATATTCATACATATGATGTAATATACAAATACCTAGCAGCCAACCTGCTTGCACTAATCCCATGCAATTACAGTAAAATACTGTAAATTACCAACATGATTACAGTAGCATTTACTTTCTTAAATTACAGTAGGCTAATTGTACAGTAATTGCTCTGCATTTTCAAAAAATGTACAGGAAGCTGGTGGCAAGCTACTGTGAATATTACAGCAATGTAATTTGTACTAGCCAGAGAATAGAAGTGCATTCCGTGGTCGTGGAGCCGAGTACCTGAAAGCCCAGTCACCCATAGTTTTCAGGCTGCTGAAAGAAGATGTACCTGGAGGAGTGAAGGGTGCATGTGGGGCAAAAGGGTAGAATGAGGTCAGGCAGATACTTGGGTCCGTGGAAAGCTTGGTAGGTGTGAACCAGGATTGTGTAGCCGACATGTGTGACCGACTGGCCCAATTCAGTCTTATGTAGCAAAATTTGAAATTGTGATTTTTACATTGGATAAAAGTAGAGACTGAGAGCAAGAAAATTATATATCATACAATACAGTTGAGGAAAAATGGGAAAGTAACTCTGCTTTGAAAGTTGATCAACTTCAAAGCCCACTTTTGAGAAAATGTCTCTTGAATCTTTTGGTACACCTACTGTAGAGCTCTTCTTTATCTACACCCGTTCATCATTGTTCACACCCTCAAACAGAGTGAGTACAGTAGTGTATTAAACAACCAAAGATTTCAAGACTAAAGGCTGGTTTATACTATGTCTGTCGACATGTCTGTAGACAGTTATCGCAGTAACATCATGAACATTCTATTGTCGTCCGACATCGAACTTGACGTTGTCGTTAGGAAACATTCTAAACACAAAAAATAGCACCAATAATCCCATCCGTTTAAAAATGAATTTAGTATATGTCAATCTAGCAAACCAGGCAACTAAAAGCAACTTTCTAAACAATGTTTTGGTTCGTTTCTAGCTTGTTAGCTAGCCAGCTAACGTTAAGTTCTGGCTAGCCAGTTCAAATAATGACCATATCATATAGCTGACAAAGGATTGTGGGCTCTCCTTCTCCGTGGCGGACGTGAGTAAGACATTTAAACCTGTTAACCCTCGCAAGTCTGCCGGCCCAGACGGCATCCCTAGCCGTGTTCTCAGAGCATAAGCAGACCAGTTGGCTGGGGAGTGCTATGACAAACTGCCGTGGACTCCAATGCACACTGAACATGCAAAAGATACAAGATAGAAGTGTTTTTTACATTTGTCACATCCGTGTGTAGTTGGCGTTTATAAGAGCTAATCATTTGATGGTTTGTGTGTAGAGTTATGATGCAAAAACACAATTTTGAAAAGAGTTAAAATAGCTTTGAATTAAGTGTTTGGTTTTGCAAGAGATGTGTGCCGTTTTGCATGTAGTGTGTGAGTTTGGTTTTTTGTGTGTAGAGTGTAGAGAAAAGGAGCCATAGTTTCAGAAATCATGTGTAAGCATCTGTCAAAAACTGACGACACAACAACCGTAGGCCTGATCACCAACAACGATGAGCCTATAGGGAGGAGGTCAGAGACCTGGCCAGTGGTGCCAGGATAACAACATCTCCCTCAACGTGATCAAGACAAAGTAGATGATTGTGGACTACAGGAAAAGGAGGACCGAGCACACCCCCATTCTCATCAACAGGGCTGAAGTGGAGCAGGTTGAGAGCTTCAAGTTACTTGGTGTTCATATCACCAACAAACTATCATGGTCCAAACACATCAAGACAGTCGTGTTTATTATTATGGTTTATGGTCGGACAGCCCTGACACATTTCCTTCAAATTTCTCGAGATCCACACCTGTGGTACAGACCAGGTCCAGTGTATGGCCTTTGTTGTGGGAGGCAAAGTCCCTGTGCTGTTGGAGTCCAAATTTGTCCAGGGCATAAGCCAGGGTGGTAGAGAGACTGCAGTCAGGGGATTCGTGCTCCCTGTACATAGCCTCGCTATTGTTATTTTACTGCTGCGCTTTAATTATTTGTTACTTTTATTTCTTTTTTTTGTTATATTTTTCTTAAAACTGCATTGTTGGTTAAGGGCTTGTAAGTAAGCATTTCACTGTAAGCTCTACACCTGTTGTATTCGGCGCATGTGACAAATAGCATTTGATTTGAAGAGGGCACGACAAAGCCTATTCCCCCTCAGGAGACTGAAAAGATTTGGCATGGGTCCTCAGATCCTCAAAAAGTTATTCAGCTGCACCATTAAGAGCATCCTGACTGGTTGCATCACTGCCTGGTATGGCAACTGCTCGGCCTCCGACCGCAAGGCATTGCAGAGGATAGTGCGTATGGCCCAGTACATCACTGGTGCCAAGCTTTCTGCCATCCAGGATCTCTATACCAGGCGGTGTCAGAGGAAAGCCCTAAAAATTGTCAAAGACTCCAGCCACCCTAGTCATAGACTGTTCTCTCTGCCACCGCATGGCAAGAGGTACTGGAGCACCAAGTCTAGGTCCAAAAGGCTTCATAACAGCTTCTACCCACAAGCCATAAGATTCCTGAACAGCTAATCAAATGGCTACCCAGACTATTTGCATTGTCCCCCCCCCTTTTACCGCTGCTGCTACTCTCTGGTTATTATCAATGCATAGAAACGTTGACCTAGCGTGAAGGTGATGTTCATGGTTTATATTCGGACAGCATTGACACATTCCCTTCAAATTTTGAGACCACATCTGGCACAGTCCCCATGCTGTTGGAGTCCAAAGTTGTCCAGGACATCAGCCAGGGTGGTAGAGAGACTGCAGTCAGGAGATTCGACATGTATGTTGAAATCAACAAGCATAGCAGGGCACAAGGGCCTCAGTAGCTCAGAAAGTTCAGCAAGAAAGTCAGAGTTGAGTTTAGGAGGCCGATGAATCAGCACAGCCAGTACTGTTACAGAGCCAGTGATCTTGAAAGCCATGCATTCAAAAGGTGAGACAGCTGGTACTGGAGACTTTACAGTGCACTCAGTCCTGCAGATTACAGCCAATCTGCCCCGTCCGGATGTACCAGGTAGGTGTAGCCAGATGGAGTGTATTGGTTGAGAGATACAGTATGTACTCGTTGGGCTAATGCCCAAGTCTCAGTGAGGCAGCGAAAGTCTAGACCTCTATCAGTGATGCCATTCAGTAGTAAACGTTTGTTGTTTATGGATCTTGCCCCAGTTGCACTACTTTGGAAGATGCCTGAGAGGCAGCCTGCAGAACTGGCCAGTGTCCTTTATCATCCACCTCAGGTGTGATGTACTGTTCACAGTGCGAGTGCACAGAATAGACTTAAGTGTGTAACTATGACTTTGATATGTGTTTTTTATCAACCTTTGATGAATGCACTGACTCTAAGTCCCTCTGGACAAGAGTGTCTGCTAAATGACCAACGTGTCAATGTTTAAAAATAACATTTGCGAAAAACACTACTCAGTATTATTCTAATGAGCTCCGGAGTTCATTCAAATAATTCCCAGCAGTGTGCTTGAAAGTGTTTTCATTTGGGTATTATTCTAATGAGCTCCACCCAAAAACTAGTTGAATTTTGATTTAATTTGGCCTTATTTTGGGGAAGAGGTCATTATAATAATACACAGCAGTGTGCTTTGCAAGTGCTCATTTTTACATTTTGATCATTTAGTAGAGTGACTTACAGTCAGTGTAAACTAAGATAAACAAGAATATACCACAGTCCTAGCAAGCAAAGAGATTATGTTTCCATTACCAAGAATGTTGTAGTTAAGTGGTCTACATGCAATTATATGTTTGTATTTATTAGAAAATGCCAAATACATGTATTCTAATTAAACTCTTACAAAATAGGCTGCATGAATTGTAGTTCAGGCCTTTGAAATACAAAAAGGTATTGAAAGCCTTATTACACGTACTTTTAAGATACCTACTGCCCGTCGTTGGCACTGGCTACAGTAGTTGCACTGTAATCTGCAACAGTTTACTAACCACTGTGCTTCCAGTAATACACTGTAAAAAGAAATACAGCATGTTACTGTAGTCAGGTGTTTCAGAAATATGTTGTAAATTTGTGTGACAGTAAAGATCCTGCAAATCTACAGTAATTTACTGCCTTCTCTGCTGCCAGTAATATCCTGTACATTTACAATAACCTACTGGCTATTGTGCTGACAGGAAATGTTTTACAGTGTACTTCAACATTCTGAAAACTAAATTATTCTTTAATCAAATTATGAATGATTCGGGAGACAGGCGCAGGAATGCGTAATATTTGTATTTATTTTTTCACCCAAATTCTGGCGTGCCGTGTAAAGGCACGGGGATGAAGACCAAACAAACACTATACAAAACACAGGGTAGAAACCCAAACAAAAGAGCGAGGAGTACCTCAAATAAATAACAAGCGCACAATGGTTAACACATGGGACGAGATCCGTAATCATCTGCGCAATCCACAATGGCACGAAAGCCAAAACACACAACGCAGGTACTTACACGCACCAACGGACATTGTAACAATAATTGACAGGACAAATGGTAAACCAAGGGCACATTTACACAATTCCTATTCACTGGGAATAGGGGCCAGGTGTGCGTAATGAAAGTTCCGAAGGGATCCATGACATGTACTTTGGCAAAAAGAAAATCTTAAAGTAAAGTTTGATATTTTTGTTTTACAGAATATGCAAATTAAGTGTAATTTGGCTAAAATAACAGTCTGTTTTGGAGAAAAAAATGTATAACAAACTATATGTCTAATAATGTTTTGATGAGAAATGTTTTTATTTTGCTATGATTGTTGCTTTATCCAATAGTTTCTTCCTGGGGTCAAAATGTCCCCAGTTTGTAATCGATTTAGGGTGAAGTCGGAAATAATGGGACATCATATCAACTGGGACATCTTGGTCTGACAAGAGAAAATCAAAAGTAGTGTGTTACTAAGCCCTTGCAGGAAACCACATGATCAAAAGCACATCACTTCATTGGTTTGACATCCAAGGAGGTGGCAGAGCAAGCTTCAACGAGCAAGCTCACCCCGAGGAGCACCCGGTAAGATTGTTTTGAACAGTTATAATACTGTTCAAAACAATGCACTGTACCAAATTATGATGTAAATGTGCATACTATGTACTGGTGCATCAAAATACATTTAAAAAAAGTTGGCAATATTATGTTTAAATTTTGTAATTCAGATTTTCTTTTTTTTAAATTGTGCCGCTTTAACCAACCTTAGCTAGCTAAAGTGGGACAGTCTTAAGCTTTTCCAATGAAGGAAAGAGATCCAGTTTACATTAAGGAACCCTTGTACTTACAGTGAGGGAAAAAAGTATTTGATCCCCTGCTGATTTTGTACGTTTGCCCACTGACAAAGAAATGATCAGTCTATAATTTTAATGGTAGGTTTATTTGAACAGTGAGAGACAGAATAACAACCAAAAAATCCAGAAAAACGTTATAAATTGAATTGCATTTTAATGAGGGAAATAAGTATTTGACCCCCTCTCAATCAGAAAATCAATCAATCAATCTCCCTCGGCCTGGGGCTCCATGCAAGATCTCACCTCGTGGCGTTGCAATGATGGGTGGGGCCATGGTCCTGTCACATCTTGGGTGAGAACCTCCTTCCCTTAGCCAGGGCATTGAAAATGGGTCGTGGATGGGTATTCCAGCATGACAATGACCCAAAACACACGGCCAAGGCAACAAAGGAGTGTCTCAAGAAGAAGCACATTAAGGTCCTGGAGTGGCCTAGCCAGTCTCCTGACCTTAATCCAATAGAAAATCTGTGGAGGGAGCTGAAGGTTCGAGTTGCCAAACGTCAGCCTCAAAACCTTAATGACTTGGAGAAGATCTGCAAAGAGGAGTGGGACAAAGTCCCTCCTGAGAGGTGTGCAAACCTGGTGGCCAACTACAAGAAACGTCTGACCTCTGTGATTGCCAACAAGGGTTTTGCCACCAAGTAGTAAGTCATGTTTTGCAGAAGGGTCAAATACTTATTTCCCTCATTAAAATGCAAATCAATTTATACCATTTTTCACATGCGTTTTTCTGGATTTTTTTGTTGTTATTCTGTCTCTCACTGTTCAAATAAACCTACCATTAAAATTATAGACTGATCATTTCTTTGTCAGTGGGCAAACGTACAAAATCAGCAGGGGATCAAATACTTTTTTCCCTCACTGTAGGTTAGGCAGGACTCTTTTTCTTGTTGTACTGTTATTTGAGTGAATTCATAAATAATGTGTGACTCTTCTGTTATCTCTTCGAACATCTAGCCAACATATTAGCCCACATGATACTTCACTGAAATCAGACGTTTTCTAATCACACAAGATTGAGTTAAATTGTTATTGGGGAACAATTAGGACTATAATAATGGCATCCCAGTTAATCTAACCTGCTGTTCCAGTCTACCAAATGCAAACCTAAAATATGGTTTTGACTCAGTGTACACAAATGGGTGTGTCATGCCTCCTGTCAATATGATATCAACATTTATTTGTGTGATTAGGAAACATCTTGAATATTTCAGAAATGTGTCATGTGTTGAGCTAATATGTTGGATAGATGTTGAAAGAGGATACAGAATACGGAAATGAAAAAAAGTGTCCCACTTTTTTAAAATTAAAATATGTTGACGGTTAAGAGATTACTGCACATTTCCCAGTAACTTAATGGCAATTGGTCACCAGGAAGTTCATGTCAGCTTGCAGCATGCAGTTATTGCATAATTCACAGTAACTTAATGTGGCTAATCTCTGTTACGCTCACTGACCTGATGGTGTGGCAGGAAGGTCCGTTGGCTGTAGAGTAAGAAGTTGAGGCCAGGTGAGGCTGAGTCCCAAGTGTGCTCACCACAAAGAATGCTTAGTAGTTGTCATCAAATGTAAAGCTATCTTGTAATCAGAAGATTTCAGTGAAAGCAGCAGTTACTGACAGCTGGTTGCCAATTAAGTAACGCAAAATTCACAGCAACCTCCAGGCAACTGCCATTAAGTTAGGGTGAAATGCACATGACCTCTTGACAATGCAGCTCTTTACTGACACATGCCATTAGAAAGACTGCACAACTGACAGTTAAGAGGTGCCCAACCACTTAAACTGGTACAACACTTCCACTGACGATTGGCACAAATACACACAATTCAGTAACTTGTTGTTTACCGTACTTTCACTGCGACCAGTAGCCTGTAGTGTACCGAAATAACAGAATGGTTCTTCTCAACGATCACAGCAGTAAAGAACCCTTCCTGATATGCAATTTTGTTTTTACACATATCACTCTCACCCTTGAAAAAGAACCCCTCAATATTGTTTTTGTAGTAATAATCTGACTATGTGGTGAGCCATGTCGTATGAGCACTCATCTAACAGTCAGGCTGCTTCTCAAATGGCACCCTATTCTCTTTATGGTGCACTGTTTTTAAACAGGGCCGATAGAGCTAGAGTCAAAAGCACTGCAGTATATAGGGAATAGGGTACCATTTGGGACAAAGCCTCAGCCTCTCCTTTCTTCCCTCATATGAGATGCAAAAGGCACGTGCGCACATCTTAAAGACCTCAGAGACAGGATGACAAATGCCATCCCTACAGCATCATAATGAATCACTAGGCCAGAAGAAAAATCTGAATCAAAATGTCCGTCAAGAGTGCGTTATTGTTTTTGGCCAATTCCAAAAGGGGACTGACATTCTAGAGTGAAAATAAGCTATAAAGTGTTTGATTTATAATTGCATGCTTGTGTTATGTGTGTGAATTAATGAGCTCTGTTTAAATCTTAGCAGAAATCACTGTGGAATTATGCTCTGATGTAATCGCATAAAATTCCCTCCCTTCTTCAGTAGCTGGAATATTACCAGTCATGAAACATTTTGGCAGGTAATTTACAGAGACCTACAGTCCATACATTTTTCATATGATTTATTTTTCCCTGCAGCAGCATGGTGTCTTAACAAAACAAATTACCCTCCATCAAAGTTACTTTTGTATGCTTCTCTGTTTCTGGAATCAAGGCAAGCTTTGCATTCAGTTTCATCTGCCCACTGAACTCAGTGTACAGAGACAGAGAGGAAAAGAGAGACAGAAAGGAAAAGAGAGAGATGGTGTTGGTGGTGGTGAAGATGAGTTAATTGCGTTTTTATTCATCTCAGAGTATGCATCACAGTTCAGAGGCATTCCACCTTGTTCCTACAGATATCAGTTGTGCATCTCATGCTGTGAACAGGTGTCTTCAACTGAGCCTGACACCATAAATCCACTGCTAGCTACACATAGCATATTGCTAGCTGGCGGTTAAAAGGAACACTCATTAAGTTGTTTTTTGGGGAGCCTAGGATGTACCTTCTGCTGGTTCAAAATTAAATTACATCCTACAGTCAAGTAAAGTCCATCTGTTTCCATATTCTACATCACCAGGCCAAGAGTACAGTTCTGTTGCTATACTGTACATTGGTAATCAATTGGTGGATGCAGTAGATTTATAGTAGGCTACTTGGGATCAGAAGTTAACTTTCATTCAACTTTTTGCCGTGTTTTGAACACAATCCAGATCTAACTTTTTTATTCTCACGGTTGCTATTACAAAAAAGACAATAGTGGTACGTTGCAGAGAATTTTCACCTTTAATTTTCTTCTCATTATCACCCAGCTATGCAATCTTCAAAACGACATTTAATGAGTAAACAACAACTGTACAATTATTTTTGAATCCACTCTTAGTAAAGGACTTATTTAAACAGAGCAGTCAGCGAAGATGTCTTACTAGCTCTAGCTTATGCGGAACGTGGGTTGGTAACAAACGCTTCATTGAAAGTGATCGCTTGCTTTTATTGCCAATTAAAGCAGAGCTTTAATGGAAAGGACAAATGCTTATTTGTTTTATTTACTGCAGGTGGTCCTGAAAACCAACCGACACCAGTAAACTGCGCACCCTGGGGTAGGTGGCTTTTGTTTGACATTGTCCCAAATGGATCCCTGCTTACAGTAGTGCACTACTTTTGACCAGATTCTTACGCCAAAAATAGCACACTAGAAATGTTATAACGTGCCATTTGTGACTGGTAGTTTCCTCTGCCTACCGGCACAGTGTCTTCCAGCTAACACTACCAGAAGTTGATGAATCTCCTTAAGTTATATCCATAATTATATTTACTACTGTGGAGAGATGGGTGGCATTGAATGAGAGAGATAGAAAGAGAAGGAGAGAGAGAACGATTCGGTGGGGGGAGAGTGGAGAGAGCAGAAGGGTGTAGAGAATGGGGGCGAGAGAGAGACAGAGAGATAATTTAGACAGGTTGTATTTGGAGTGAAGCCAAGACCTAGCAAGCAATATATTTGTCAGACTGTTCGACACCTGTTGATTATAGGTGTTGGCTTTAAACAGTTGTGTGAGTAAACAAACAGCTTAAATTAACTAGTACCTACTGTACATCTGACTGAAATAGAAGGCTGAGTCCCAAATGGCACCCTATTCCCTATGGGCCCTGGTCAAAAGAAGTACAACAAAGAATAGGTAATAGGGTGAGATTTGGAGGAGTTGGTGACAAAAAAGCTTCTCAAACAACAAACAAGTAAAATGCCAAAATGTAATGAACATGTCCAGCGGTATTCACCCGGGGGTCCGCGGAGGTACTGCAGGGGGTCAATTTAAAAAAGTGTTTATTTATTTCAACGTCTTTAGGAATATCACTAGAAAGAACAGAATAAGCACATGTTGAATTATATACCCACAGTAGAACAAAGGACAAAATCTTATTTCTCATGATGTCAACTTTATTTATGAACTTCTAATATTGAAAAAATTACAATCATTTGAGCCAATTACACTCAGTGGAGTATCTGACATAGGCTTTGAAAATACCCTTGAATAGGCTACCAGTGCTGCAAGTGCCGCTGGCAGCTGGTAATCTTTCTTGACTTGTACATACAGTATATTGTTGCCAACACAAAGTTAACCTTTGTCTAACCAGCTAAACAGCTGCTCTTAGCAAAAATGTGTTTGGAGTTACCTTTCTAGCTAGTAGTCTATGTTAGAAAATAATGAACAAATATCTTCCCAATCTATTCATTTATCCTTGCCATCATCATTCACCTGGGCCCAGTTATCTATCCAAATTCCAGGCTATCGGAAAGGATTAAATGCATATAAATATAATTAATAGAATCCAGATAGATAACTGTTGAAAAATGGGACCCTGATGTCATTTTTTCATCAGAAATTAATGCTTATGGCTACCTTTATGTGTGCTTAAAATATTACAGTTCTCAGATTGTATTATTCAGATACAGTACCAGTCAAAAGTTTGGACACCTACTCAATCAAGGGTTTTTCTTTATTTTACTATTTTCTACATTGTAGAATAGTGAAATAACATGTAGTAACCAAAAAAAGTGTTAAACAAATCAAAATATATTTTCAATTTTAGACTCTAAGTAGCCACCCTTTGCCTTGACAGCTTTGCACACTCTTGGCATTCTCTCAACCATCTTCATGAGGAATGCTTTTCCAACAGTCTTGTTGGCTGATTTTCCTTCTCTCTGCGAGCCAAACTCATCCCAAACCATCTCAATTGGGTTGAGGTGGGATGATTGTGGAGGCCAGGTCATCTGATGCAGCCCTCCATCACTCTCCTTCCTGGTCAAATAGCCCTTACACAGCCTGGAGGTGTGTTTGGGTCATTGTCCTGTTGAAAAATAAATGATAATCCCACTAAGTGCAAACCAGATGGGATGGCGTATCGCTGCAGAATGCTGTGGTAGCCATGCTGGTTAAGTGTGCCTTGATTTCTAAATAAATCACTGACAGTGTCACCAGCAAAACACCCCAACACCATCACACCTCCTCCTCCATGCTTCACGATGGGAACCACACATGCAGAGATCATCCGTTCACCTACTCCGCGTCTCATTAAAAAATGGCAGTTGGAACCAAAAATCTCAAATTTGGACTCATCAGACCAAAGGACATATTTCCACCGGTCTAATGTCCATTGCTCATGTTCCTTGGCCCAAGCAAGTCTCTTATTATTTGTGTCCTTTAGTAGTGGTTTCTTTGCAGCAATTCAACATTGAAGGCCTGAATCCTCTGAACAGTTGATGTTGAGATGTGTCTGTTATTTGGACTACAATCTGAGGTGCAATTAACTCTAATAAACTTACCCTCTGCAGCAGAGAAAACTCTAGATCTTCCTTTCCTGTGGCGGTCCTCATGAGAGCCAGTTTCATCATAGCGCTTCATGGTTTTTGCGACTGGTCTTCCTTTCCTGTGGCGGTCCTCATGAGAGCCAGTTTCATCATAGCGCTTCATGGGTTTTGCGACTGGTACTTGAAGAAACTTTCAAAGTTCTTGAAATGTTCCGTATTGACTGACCTTCATGTCTTAAATTAATGATGGACTGTTTTTCTCTTTGCTTATTTGAGCTGTTCTTGCCATAACATTGTTTTTGATCTTTTACCAAATAGGGCTATCTTCTGTATACCACCCCTACCTTGTCACAACACAACTGATTGGCTCAAATGCAATAAGAAGGAAATCAATTCCACAAATTAACTTTAAACAAGGCACACCTGTTCATTGAAATGCATTCCAGGTGCATGAAGTTAGTTGAGCAAATGCCAAGAATGTGCAAAGCTGTCAAGGCAAAGGGTGGCTACTTTGAAGAATATAACATATATTTAGATTTATTTAGCACTTTTGGTTACTACATTCCATTTGTGTTATTTAATATTTTTGATGTCTTCACTATTATTCTACAATATAGAAAATAGTAAAAATAAACAAAACCATTGAATGAGTAGGTGTGTCCAAACTTTTGACTAGTACTGTACAGTCATTTTGATGTGTATTAAAATGGGTTTTGTTGCAAAACTTTATATATTCATTGTTTAGCTGGAATGGAATGATTTTGAAAATGGATAAATAGATTTTTGGAATGAAACTCTTCATTTGATATCTGTATTTGTAATTTACATCCTATTAAAAAATATATTCCACCTCCCACTAGCTACAGTGTATATGCTCTTACTGTCGCTAAGTTGTGCTTCAAAGGCCAAGATTCAGAAGAAGCTATTTAGCTGTATGTGAAACATTGGATTAGATACTAGGGCCTTTGATTTTTGCTTACTACATTCTGATATATGGAAATGAAGGGGAGGTAAATCAACTGCCTGTCCACCTATCAACACCATGAAGCCAGCAGACATGCATCAGATTCTCAGAGAAAGCATCTCAAATGGCACTCCTTTGGACTAGATCCTTATGGGTTTGGGTCAAAAGTAGGGCACGAAATAGGGACTAGTGTACCATTTGGGGACACATTCGGAGAATGACGTTGAATATTGAATTACCCCATATAAACTCAGCAAAAAAAGAAACGTCCCTTTTTCAGGACCCTGTCTTTCAAAGATAATTCGTAAAAATTCTAATAACTTCACAGATCTTCATTGTAAAGGTGTTCAACTCTGTTTCCCATGCTTGTTCAATGAACCATAAACAATTAATAAACATGCACCTGTAGAACGGTTGTTAAGACACTAACAGCTTACAGACGGTAGGCAATTAAGGTCACAGTTATGAAAACTTATGACACTAAAGAGGCCTTTCTACTGGCTCTGAACAACACCAAAAGAAAGATGCCCAGGGTCTCTGCTCATCTGCGTGAATGTGCCTTAGGCATGCTGCAAGGAGGCATAATGACTGCAGACTTGGCCAGAGCAATAAATTGCAATGTCTGTACTGTGAGACGCCTAAGACAGCGCTACAGGGAGACAGGACGGACAGCTGATCGTCCTCGCAGTGGCACACCACGTGTAACACCTGCACAAGATCGGTACATCCGAACATCACACCAGTGGGACAGGTACTGGATGGCAACAACAACTGCCCGAGTTACACCAGGAATGAACAATCCCTCCGTCAGTGCTCAGACTGTCCGCAATAGGCTGAGAGAGGCTGGACTGAGGGCTTGAAGGCCTGTTGTAAGGCAGGTCCTAACCAGACATCACCAGCAACAACGTCACCTATGGGCACAAACCCACCGTCGCTGGACCAGACAGGAGAGGCAAAAAGTGCTCTTCACTGACAAGTCATGGTTTTGTCTGACCAGGGGTGATGGTCGGATTCGCATTTATCGTCGAGGGAATGAGCATTACACCAAGGCCTGTACTCTGGAGAAGGATCGATTTGGAGGTGGAGGGTCCGTCAGTCACAGCATCATCGGACTGAGCTTGTTGGCATTGCAGGCAATCTCAACACTGTGCGTAACAGGGAAGACATCCTCCTTCCTCATGTGGAACCCTTCCTGCAGGCTCATCTTGACATGACCCTTCAGCATGACAATGCCACCAGCCATACTTCTCGTTCTGTGCGTGATTTCCTACAAGACAGGAATGTCAGCATTCTGCCATGGCCAGCGAAGAACTCAGATCTCAATCCCATTGAGCACGTCTGGGACCTGTTGGATTGGAGGGTGAGGGCTAGGGCCATTCTCCCCAGAAATGTCCGGGAACTTGCAGGTGCCTTGGTGGAAAAGTGGGGTAACATCTCACAGCAAGAACTAGCAAATCTGGTGCAGTCCATGAGGAGGAGATGCACTGCAGTTCTTAATGCAGCTGGTGGCCACACCAGATACTGACTGTTACTTATGATTTTGACCCACCCTTTGTTCAGGGACACATTATTCCATTTCTGTTTGTCACATGTCTGTGGAACTTGCTCAGTTTTTGTCTCAGTTGTTGAATCTTATTATGTTCATACAAATATTTACATACTGTATGTTAAGTTTGCTGAAAATAAACACAGTTGACAGTGAGAGGATGTTTCTTTTTTTGCTAAGTTTATAAGGTGTTGCCTTAAACATCTTGCAGCTGGCAGTGCAGTATAGATACTACAATTGCCATTGCAACCACTTAAGTTGACAATATCAAGTGAATAGCAGCTATAGAACACCCTGACAACCTACCCTACTGTATGTATGTTAATTTATACTCTGGATCACTTGTTTGACATGCATGACAATGAACATGGTGTGTGTGCACGAATGTTTTCACACATGACACAAGTTACTCCCATTCAATGTCAGTGATAGATTTTGATATATCTCTCCAGGGTAGATGCTAACTGAAAGTGCAGGTTTGAAAACTTCCATGCACAGAGCTACAGTGCATTCGGAAAGTATTCAGACCTCTTTACTTTTTCCACTTTGTTACTTTACAGCCTTCTTCTAAAATGGATTAAACAGTCCCCCCGCCCCCCATCAATCTACACAAAATACCCCATAATGCAATTTTTGCAAATGTATAAAAAAAACTGAAATATCACACTTACATAAGTATTCAGACCCTTTACTCACTACTTTGTTGAAGCACCTTTGGCAGAGATGAAAGCCTTAAATCTTCTTGGGCATGACGCTACAAGCTTTGCACACCTGTATTTGGGGAGTTTCTCCCATTCTTCTCTGCAGATCCTCTCAAGCTCTGTCAGGTTGAATGGGGAGCGTATTTTTGGCGGCCAGCTCTAGGAAGAGTCTTGATTGTTACCAAACTTCTTCCATTTATGAATGATGGAGGCCACTGTCCTCTTGGGGACCTTCAATGCTGCAGAAATGTTTTGGTACCCTTCCCCAGATCTGTGACTTGACACAATTCTGTCTCGGCGCTCTACGGACAATTCCTTTGACCTCATGGCTTGGTTTTTGCTCTGACATGCACTGTCAACTGTGGGACCTTATATAGACAGGTGTGTGCCTTTCCAAATCATGTCAAATTTCCCACAGGTGGAGTCCTAACAAGTTTTAGAAACATCTCAAGGATGAAGGATGGAAACAGGATGCACCTAAGCTCAGTTTTGAGTCTCATAGCAAAGGGTCTGAATACTTATGTAAATAAGGTATTTCTGTTTATTATTTTGAATACATTTGCAAAAGTGTCAAAAAACCAGTTTTCACTTTGTCATTATGGGGTATTGTGTGTAGATTGCGCAGGATAAAAAGAAAATGTAATTTTAGAATAAGGCTGTATCGTTACAAAATGTGGAAAAAGTCAAAGGGTCAGAATACTTTATGAAGGCACTGTAGATATATATGTGGTAGTATAAAATTAATTATTCAATCAACTTACTTGAAAACATAGATATGGAAACAAAATTCTAAAAATCGATCTGCAATGTTGGGAAATGTGATAAAGATGGTTCTGGTTCTGATCTGGTTATTAACACCAACGCTGGGGTTATTTTACACCTCATTGTCTTAATTTAACTCTTGAATCAACACTAGAAGTATTACACTGAAAAATCAACAATACACTGTAAAAATATTACTTGTTTTTACAGTAACTTAGTGACAAGTTACTGCAAAAAAAGGTGTGGTATATTACCGTAAATTCCAAATAAACTTTTATTTTAACAGTACCTTACTGTAAATAAGCAATTGAATCCTGCCAGTAAGTTACCATAAAAACAAGTTATGTTTTTTACAGTGTAGTTAAACAATTTAAAGGCAGCTAGCACCCCACCACTCCCTAAGTAGTTAACACTGGCCAATGTTCTGTGTACTATGAAAGCTACACATCTGCAGGTTTCCATACATTTCAAGAACCTTTTAGAATTCTGAAGACCCGTAGATGCCACGTCAAGAACCCCACACTTACTCAAAGGTTATTTATCAGGCAAGAGTTTTCCAATGAACCTTAAGAGCTGAGGAAGAACCATTTTAGAACCTTTCTTTTTTCAGTGTATAAGGAATAGGGTCCCACTGCTGATCTTTAATAACATCTGTAATGAAACTGAACTGAAACACGTCCTAATTTTATTAACGCAAATCAGACTAGACATCATCCTTTAATTTCAAGAACTATATGAGTTTGGTGGGGGGATTTGCATTATGAAAATAAAAACCCACATATTTTAACAGATGCAGCACAAATCTGTACACAGGACAACTGTATTACCCCAAAGAAGTTAATGCCAGCCAGGGATGTTTTTTATTAGAGCAAAGCACTGAGTTGCTGAAATGCAGCTGGGGGAGAAAGCATTTGTGCATTTCACGCATGCGCGCACACACACACACACACACACACACACACACACACACCAACAACAACAACCAGATAGCCCTGATTAATAAATATAGCCTAGTCGTTTCTCAGTGCAGCTGCTTTCTGCTGCACTGAGGGGTGATATTGTATGGGGACTGATGGATGTAGAAAAAGCTCAGTCCATAGCTATGGCAGAGCAGAGCAAGACAGTTCACTGAACTGACTGTGGAGCCTGAGCCTGGAACTTGATTTATTCCATTATTTGCTGGGTTCCCTTTTTGTTGGAGAAAATGGGAGAACATTACCAGACATTGGAGACTCGTGAAGATGTGGTAGAAACAGACCTCGGAATTCTGCCACTAAATCTTTTTTTATTTCACATATTTTTATACATAACTTAAATCTGCACATTACTGAAGATTCATGGATATTTCATGAATACAGTGCCTTGCAAAAGTAGTAATCCCCCTTGGCATTTTTCCTATTTCATTGCATTACAACCTGTATTTTAAATTGACTTTTCTTTGGATTTCATGTAATGGACATACACAAAATAGTCCAAATTGGTGAAGTGAAATGGAAAAAATTGTTTCAAAAAATAAAAAAAGTGGTGCATGCATATGTATTCACCCCCTTTGCTATGAAGCCCCTAATAAGATCTGGTGCAACCAATTACCTTCAGAAGTCACATAATTAGTTAAGTAAAGACCACCTGTGTGCAATCTAAGTGTCACACAATCTGTCACATGATCTCAGTAATATATATACCTGTTCTGAAAGGCCCCAGAGTCCATGGCACCATGAACACCAAGGAGCTCTCCAAACAGGTCAGGGACAAAGTAGTACAGATCAGGGTTGGGTTATAAACAAATATCCAAAACTTCGAACTTTGCACGGAGCACCATTAAATCCATTATTAAAAAATGGAAAGAATATGGCACCACAAAAAACCTGCCAAGAGAGGGCCGCCCACCAAAAACTCACGGACCAGGCAAGGAGGGCATAAATCAGAGAGGCAACCAAGAGACCAAAGATAACCCGGAAGGAGCTGCAAAGCTCCACAGCGGAGATTGGAGTATCTGTCCACAAGAAAAAATGTGATAGGCATGTTGTGTAAATAAAATGATACAAACCCCCAAAAAATAAATTTTAATTCCAGGTTGTAAGGCAACAAAATAGGTGAATACTTTCGCAAGCCACTGTATGTGGTCGAAACAAAACTGTCTGGATTATTAGTATTCTGCTGTCACGATTATCTCTTGGGACAGACCAATGCGCAGCGAAGTATCCAGAATACATATTTATTGACAAACGTAACTTGACGGAACAAAACAATAAACGATGAACATGACATGAACACAAACGCTAAATCCTAAACTCGACACTGAGACATGAACCTAAAAACGATGGCATGAACCTAAAAACGATAATCAGAACATTCAACAATAACCCACCAACCTAAGTGCAAAACCCCAAACATATATATGGTTCCCAATTAGAGGTAACGAGACTCAGCTGCCTCTATTTAGGAACCATTACCCCAACATAGAAATACACACCATAGAACAAAAGAAACCCTACACCAAGACAAAACTAAACACTCCAGCCTGAACACTCAGGCCTGGACGTTACATCTGCCAACTTAACTTTTCTTAGTTCCACTATTTTGATAAACACAACACAAACCTACACAAAGGTCTTTCCAGATTTAGGAAATTCTGCAAAAAACCCTATACCGTATTAATAAACACAACTCAGACCTAATTAGGTTTAGTAATTATCACCTATTATTTATCCCATGACCAACTCAGTGGCCTTGTTGTTAGTGTCCACCCTGGCTGAGTCATACCAAAGACTGTGGAAATGGGACCTGATGAGTCTTTGATTTAGGAGATAGTATATAGCAGGGTCTTACCCCAAATCTAACATCCTGTCCAGGGGGTGTACTTGTACGTCAAGCCACAGAAACTGGAGATCAAAGAAATAAAGGTATGGTGGAGGTGTCGTTACAAATACCCTGTATTTTGAACTTTGCCAATTGAACCACCACCTTTACGCGCAGGGAAACCTTGAATAATGTGTAGCGAACCTGCAGGTTATAAATAAGGTTATAAATAAATATTATAAATAACACCATTCTCCATGCACTGTAATTTACTAATTCAAGAGCTATTGATAAGAGCTAGGTAAATTAGTAATCTGTTTGGATAAGGGAATTGTAAATAAATTACAATTGTTTTAGATCTATTCTACCTTATGATCGCTGGAGACAAATGTGAAACCAGTCATATTTCAGCAAACTGAAAAGCATGACAACATGACAGGAATTTCAGCCTCTTTTGCCACAGTGAAGTATATATAGCTGTGTCTTTATTCAGTATTGTAATTGCAGGCCTATGGCTGAAATTTGGAGACCAAAGCAGAGGCTGTATCCTATAGAAACCTGTGTACACTGACAGAATCTCCAAACCTACCAAGTTGATTTATGACTTCTAGAGTGTTTGAGTTTTATGCCCAGATTTTCCACTTTATTTTTTACAATTTGTATCATGTTAAATATTAGCCACTATTGGTAGCCACTGTCAGTTATACTACATAGGGTACTAGGGGGTAACAAGCCCCCCTAAGAACAATGTCTAATTGCTGACACAAAAAGCAACGTTTTGATTGAAAAAAAAGGTATGTGAATGAAGGTCACGCTTAGGCGAATAAACTATAAAGGGAAATAAATGACTGTTTACACTTTTTTAGTTATTTCATGAAATGCTGTTTTCAGAAACGGGGCAGGTTTTTTTTAAAGTACCGGGATAACTGCTAAAATTGGAGCACAACTCATGTGCCCTCCTTCTGCACTGCTCACACCTAATCCAATCCAGGGGGAGAGATGCCAATTGAAAGCTCTCTCTTAAAAACGTACCTAGCTATCTAGCTATATGACATACAATGTTGTGTAAAATAACTAAAAGACTATAAAGTAACATGAACTGTTGGAAACAGTCACTAGTGGAAATATTTACAACTGCAATTAAGTTACTTAAATAAATATATTACCTCAGACGATCTGGTAGTAAGGTTGCTAGCTAGCATTCCTAACAGCTTATGCAAAATAGCTAGCTGGCTAGCATTTACTGCTGGTGAAGTTGCTAGCTAGCAAAGTAGCATAAACCCCTGGGCTAATCATTGATTAAATGACAGGTAGAAACACACTAATTACCATAAGGGGGTAACTAGCCCCCAGGGGCCTAGCATCATGCAATCATAATGATAGTCAGATAAGGATTAGTACAATTTTTTTATTTATTTCACCTTTATTTAACCAGGTAGGACAGTTGAGAACAAGTTCTCATTTACAACTGCGACCTGGCCAAGATAAAGCAAAGCAGTGCGATACGAACAATTACACATGGAATAAACAAAACGCACAATAACACAGTAGAAAAATCTATATACAGTGTGTGCAAATGAGGTAATATTAGGGAGGTAAGGCAATAAATAGGCCGTAGTGGCGAAGTAATTACAATATAGCAATTAACTAATTAACACTGGAGTGATAGACATGCAGAAGATGAATGTGCAAGTAGAGATACTGGGGTGCAAAGGAGCAAAAAATAAAATAACAATATGGGGATGAGGTCGTTGGATGGGCTATGTACAGGTGCAATGATCTGTGAGCTGCTCTGACAGCCGATGCTTAAAGTTAGTGAGGGAGATATGTCTCCAGCTTCAGTGATTTTTTTTTGCAATTTGTTCCAGTCACTGGCAGCAGAGAACTGGAAGGAAAGGCGGCCAAAGGAGGAATTGGCTTTGGGGGCGACCAGTGAAATATACCTGCTGGAGCGCGTGCTATGGGTGGGTGCTGTTATGGTGACCAGTGAGCTGCGATAAGGCGGGGCTTTACCTAGCAAAGACTTATAGATGACCTGGAGCCAGTGGGCTTGGAGACGAATGTGAAGCAAGGGCCAGCCAACGAGAGCATGCAGGTCGCAGTGGTGGGTAGTATATGGGGCTTTGGTGACAAAACGGATGGCACTGTGATAGACTGCATCCAATTTGCTGAGTAGAGTGTTGGAGGCTAATTTGTAAATGACATCGCAGAAGTCAAGGATCGGTAGGATAGTCAGTTTTACGAGGGTATGTTTGGCAGCATGAGTGAAGGATGCTTTGTTGTGAAATTGGAAGCTGATTCTACATTTAATTTTAGATCGAGTGACATCATTGAGCGACATCATTGATGAAGACAGAGAAAAATAGTCGGCCCGAGAATTGAACCCTGTGGCACCCCCATAGAGACCGCCAGAGGTGTGGACAACAGCCCCTCTGATTTGACACACTGAACTCTGAGAAGTAGTTGGTGAACCAGGCGAGGCAGTCATTTGAGAAACCAAGGCTACTGAGTCTGCCGATAAGAATGTGGTGATTGACAGAGTCGAAAGCTTTGGCCAGGTCGATGAATACAGCTGCACAGTATTGTCTTTTATTGATGGCTGTTATGATATCGTTTAGGACCTTGAGCGTGGCTGAGGTGCACCTATGACCAGCTCGGAATCCAGATTGCATAGCAGAGAAGGTACGGTGGGATTCGAAATGGTCGGTGATCTGTTTGTTAACTTGGCTTTTGAAGACCTTACAAAGGCCGGGTAGGATAGATATAGGTCTGTAAAAGTTTGGGTCTAGAGTGTCTCCCCCTTTGAAGAGGGGGATGACTGCGGCAGCTTTCCAATCTTTGGGGATCTCAGACGATACGAAAGAGAGGTTGAACAGGCTAGTAATGGGGTTGCAACAATTGCGGCGGATAATTTTAGAAAGAGAGGGTCCAGATTGTCTAGCCCAGCTGATTTGTAGGGGTCCAGATATTGCAACTCTTTCAGAACATCAGTTATCTGGATTTGGGAGAAGGAGAAATGGGGGATGCTTGGGCAATTTGCTGTGGGGGGTGCGGGGCTGTTGACCGGGGTAGGGGTAGCCAGGTGGAAAGCATGGCCAGCCGTAGAAAAATGCTTCTTGAAATTCTCAATTATTGTGGATTTATCGGTGGTGACAGTGTTTCCTAGCCTCAGTGCAGTGGGCAGATGGGAGGAGGTGCTCTTATTTCCATGGACTTTACAGTCCCAGAACGTTTTGGAGTTTGTGCTACAGGATGCAAATTTCTGTTTGAAAAAGCTAGCCTTTGCATATTGGATTCTAACTTCCCTGAAAAGTTGCATGTCGCGGGGGCTATTCGATGCTAATACGCCACAGGATGTTTTTGTGCTGGTCAAGGGCAGTCAAGTCTGGAGTGAACCAAGGGCAATATCTGTCCTTGTTCAACATTTTTTTGAATGGGGCATGCTTATTTAAGATGGTGAGGAAAGCACTTTTAAAGAATAACCAGGCATCCTCCACTGATGGGATGAGGTCAATATCCTTCCAGGATACCCAGGCCAGGTCGATTAGAAAGGCCTGCTCGCTGAAATGTTTTAGGGAGTGTTTGACAGGGATTAGGGGTGGTCGTTTGACCGCAGACCCATTACGGACGCAGGCAATGAGGCAGTGGTCACTGAGATCCTGGTTGAAGACAGCAGAGGTGTATTTAGAGGGCAGGTTGGTCAGGATGATATCTATGAGGGTGCCCGTGTTTACGGATTTGGGGTTGTACCTGGTAGGTTCATTGATAATTTGTGTGAGATTGAGGGCATCTAGCTTAGATTGTAGGACAGCCGGGGTGTTAAGCATGTCCCAGTTTAGGTCACCTAACAGTACAAGCTCTGAAGATAGATGGGGGGCAATCAATTCACATATGGTGTCCAGGGCACAGCTGGGGGCAGAAGGTGGTATATAACAAGCGGCAACAGTGAGAGACTTGTTTCTGGAAAGGTGGATTTTTAGAAGTAGAAGCTCGAATTGTTTGGGCACAGACCTGGATAGTATGACAGAACTCTGCGTCCTATCTCTGCAGTAGATTTCAACTCCGCCCCCTTTGGCAGTTCTATCTTGTCGGAAAATGTTATAGTTAGGGATGGAAATTTCTGGATTTTTGGTGGTCTTCCTAAGTCAGGATTCACACACGGCTAGTACATCTGGGTTGGCAGAGTGTGCTAAAGCAGTGAATAAAACAAACTTAGGGAGGAGGCTTATAATGTTAACATGCATGAAACCAAGGCCTTTACGGTTACAGAAGTCAACAAATGAGGGCACCTGGGGAATGGGAGTGGAGCTAGGCGCTGCAGGGCCTGGATTAGCCTCTACATCGCCAGAGGAACAGAGGAGGAGTAGGATAAGGGTACGGCTAAAGGCTATAAGAACTGGTCGTCTAGTGCGTACGGAACAGAGAGTAAAAGGAGCAGGTTTCTGGGCGTGGAATAATAGATTCAAGGCCTAATGTATAGACAAGGGTATGGTAGGATGTGAGTACACTGGAGGTAAACCTAGGCATTGAGTGATGACGAGAGGTTTTTTCTCTAGAGACATCATTTAAACCATGTGAGGTCATCGCATGTGTGGGAGGTGGGACAAAATCAATCAATCAAATGTATTTATAAAGCCCTTCTTACATCAGCTGATGTCAGAGTGCTGTACAGAAACCCAGCCTAAAACCCCAAACAGCAAGCAATGCAGGTGTAGAAGCATGGTGGCTAGGAAAAACTCCCTAGAAAGGCCAGAACATAGGAAGAAACCTAGAGAGGAACCAGGATATGAGGGGTGGCGAGTCCTCTTCTGGCTGTGCTGGGTGGAGATTATAACAGAACATGGCCAAGATGTTAAAATGTTCATAGATGACCAGTAGGGTCAAATAATAATAATCATAGTGGTTGTTGAGGGTGCAACAGGTCAGCACCTCAGGAGTAAATGTCAGTTGGCTTTTCATAGCCGATCATTCAGAGTATCTCTACCGCTCCTGCTGTCTCTAGAGAGTTGAAAACAGCAGGTCTGGGACAGATAGCATGTCTGGTGAACAGGTCAGAGTTCCATAGCCACAGGCAGAACAGTTGAAACTGGTGCAGCAGCACGGGGCTAGCTAAGGCATAGCAGGGCTGGAGGCTCTACAGTGAAATAAGACAATAATCACTAACCAAAACAGCAATGGACAAGGCATATTGACATTAGGGAGAGGAATGCGTAGCCGAGTGATCATAGGGACCAGTGGGTTGCTAGGCGAGCTGGAGACACAGCGATTCAGACAGCTAGCGGGCCAGGGCTAGCATTGTGAGGAGACTACCTAAGGCATTTAAACTGGAACAAACATTTCAGTAACGGGTGCAAAAAATCTGCTTGGATTAGTTTAGTAAATTATACAGTATTTACCTTTGTGTAGCATAAGATGAATCAATCAATGTACACGGATATTAAAAACCTTTTTTTGTTTTTTTTATCTACGTGCAGTATATATAGCATGCTAGAAAATATGAGGATGATATTAATTGTGGTACAAATTTGCGTTTTTTTCTTCCTTTTATGTGTAAATAATTCATAATTATACCTTAGTGGTATTGAGGGTATACAAAATAAGAATGTATCCTGGGAAACAGAAATGTATCTTCACATTGTACCCCTTTTTTGAGAGTGTGATGATTGTAATACATATTTTTTAAATATACTCTATCCTCACATGAAAGGTATTGACCAGTACCATGTGAGATCATTGTGTGTACCTCTGAAGGTACGTTATGTGTATTTACATATTTTTGTAACCCAGAGAACAATCCCGTACCCTTATTTCTAAGAGTGTATGGTAGGCTAAATCCTGAAAAGGTCAGTTGTTTAGAAAATGTGCCTTATAATCAGACTAGCTCCACCTTAAAGCAGCTTCATGAAATACCCTTCAGGTACCTACACCCTGTTCTTGCTAATGAGCAAAATATGTTTTAAGGCACGTTTTTTTCTCAACCCACTCAGGAAATAAATAGTCCAGGCAGCTTAGCCCTTCGGCTGTCTCAATAATGGGTTCACCTTAAACTCCCCTTCTAGATGTGTTAGGAAATGCAAACATCATACTAACCCCAGGCTGCAGACTACCTTGGATTATGATTAGCTTGTTACCATACCAACACAAGACATGGATGATGTGTGCAGGGGGTGGTGTGCATGTTGTGCATGCATGTTATTAGCCATCAACAAATACTTTGGACATACTGAAGGCTTCTGGACAGCTACAGTAATAGTGTAACTTTGATTTGTGCTGGTCCTATTTTTGAAAGCTTTAATCCCTGAGCAACACTAACTAACAGGTCTTCAGTAGCCCTCCCTCTGTTTATAGTAAGCAAGAGTCAGACACTCTTAAATAGAGCAGTGACCAATGAGGGGTGACAATAATCCAGTTTTTTTAACGGTGCAATACATCAAATCTGTTCCACAATAAGTGAAAGGCAGTGTGCAATTAATGTGTGTGCTGTTCTCTCTAGTAATTACATTCAAAAGGACAGCTTAATCATCTTTTGTATGGATGTCAATGCAGTAAATTAAGACAAATTATTGAAGTTTTCGCAACAATCCAAAAAACTGAGAATAACTGTGTAAAAAAACTGTGGTGTTAATGGTGGAAAATAGTACTGTACGCATGCTTTAGCCATTTCTAACTTTATCTTCGCTACCATTTGATGTCAAATACACAACTTAGTATTTCAGATACACTGGGGATAAAGGGAAGAAAAAATTGCATTTACCAACAGCGTATGTCAAATCCACAGCTATTTTGGGGAAAAATACATTTGAAGTTTGTCTTCCCCCAATTATAAGCAGCAAGCCAATGTTCACCATGACCCTAGACTCACCCTGTAAACGAGCTGTCTCACCCCACAACACACACACAGACATACACACAGCAACCAAAACAAAAAATCTGTACTTTGTCATGCAGAGACATGTCTGACACACTGCCTACATGTAAAGACAGTCACAGTGACAGAGAGGTTGCCGTCCGGCACAACCTTTCAATACACAACTCAAAAAATTTGTCAGTTGACCCTGTAATTGGTCAAGGTGACAAATCTCTCCCCGCGTCCTCTTCCTCAACTTCCCTGTGAAAGCTGAAATCTCTCGGTAATAGCACATTATAGCAGGTGACATTCTGTTTTAAATGTTACTGTGGTCACCAGTAGCAGTGCGTGGGAAAAATCACAGGGGAAGCCAAGGCAGGAAAAAAAATCCATACGGTCACGATCGTCGACAGAATTGGACCAAGGCGCAGTGTGCAGGGTTGAACTCACCAAAACAAAAGTAAGAACACAATGACCGTAAAGCAGGTATGGCGCGCGCGCGCACACAGGTACACACAACTACAAACCTAAACATATAATATCCCACAACACAGGTGGGGGACTAAACAACCTAAATAGGATTCCCAATTAGAGACAACGACTAACAGCTGCCTCTAATTGGGAACCCAAACCAAACCAACATAGAAAAACAACATAGAACCAAAACACACCCCTGACCACGTCCTGACCAAAACCACCATAGAGCAGCCAAAAGGGCTGTCTATGGCCAGGACGTGACACATACTATGTGTTATGATAATTGCATTGTTTGCTCTCTAACCTGTTAGTTCATATGCCTTGCCACCGTGATATATAGGCCTAAGGCCGAGACAAAGAAGACCGTGGCAGAATATATTTCATCACAAAACCGGAGGACAACATCTGTCCGGTGAATTCCAAAAAGCATATTGCATGGTCAAACAAGTTAATGTTCCTGACATTTTCTGACTATTAAACAACTCTTGATTTAGAACCATGGAGAATTAGGCTACCGCAAGTCACAAAGAAAACAGGAGCTGCCTCCAATATTCCAGCACCATCTCAACTTTATCATTTAAACATCATCAACTCACCTATGCTTAGTCTAATACAGTGACAACTAAAAGATGCCAAAAACTATTTAGTCCAATCAACGTAGGCTAAATATGATGTGGCTGTACATGGTGCTGATGTGTGTGTGCATGCATGCTTGCAAGTAAAAAAAGAAACATGTTGACTCACCCTACTTGTAGAAAAAGGCCAATGCCATCATCCTCTCGTTCATGTTGCCAAAATGTTCTATCACTCTGTCATACAGTACAGGCTTTAAAAAAATAACTAGGCAAGTCAGCTAAGAACAAATTCTTGTTTACAATGACAGCCTACCCCGGCAACTCTGGGCCAATTGTGCGCCGCCCTATGGGACTCCCAATCACGGCCGATGTGATGCAGCTGCGCCACCCGGGAGCCCTTTTAGTTTGTGTAGTACTAGGCTACCTCGCTAAAATGTATGCTCGCTAGCTTAACTTCCTTTCATAGGAAACAATGAGACAGCTAGTTAACATTCATTACCCTGTTACATCTAGCTACATATTGAACTTCCATCCTCTCAGACAAGAATCACAGTCAGAATCAAAGTTATAATCATTAGCCAGTACGGAGAACTAACTAAAACCACAAGTCCAAATCCTTAACTCCATCCATGGCTAATTTAAGAAAGGGACAATTTTAGATAGGTAGCTAGCCACCAGAGGACAATGATGTTTGGTTTTTGATGTGATGTGATTGGTGTGAAGTCCAATCCGAACTGGCTTCCTTGACACTTTTTTGTTGTTGCGTCAGGTCCATTCACAATTGAACTTGCTCAGTTTAGCTCAACGCTTAATGGCTATTATTTAACTTCTTTGGGAGCAGCGCACGAGGTGACCGTTTTGGAGAGCCTGGCGTGCCCAAAGTAAAATGCCTCCCATTCAGGCCCAGAAAATAGGATATGCACATAATACCATTGGATAGGAAACACTCTGAATTTTCTAAAAGTGTTAACATTTTGTCTGTGAGTATAACAGAACGGATATGGCAGGCGAAAACCCGAGGAATTTCTGTCCTGGAAAAAGTGGTTTTGACACATTGCCTCATTTAGAACCCCTCACTTATGAAAATGCCCATATAAGGGCATATGAATGCAGTACCTATTGCTTCCTCTGGATGTCAACAGTCTCGAGAAAGTGTTCTGATTCTTTTTAGATGCTTTTAGAGCATAGAAGAAGACGAATAAGGAAGTGACCACACAGATGTCAATAGAAGGTAACGCGCGTTCACGGCTGGCGCGCTCTTTCTTATCGCCCAGTTTATATTCCGGTTGAAATATTATACTATTTATACATAAAAGTGTTCCTAAGGATACATTTAAAATTATGTTTGATTGTTCTTGGACAAGTTTATAGGTATAAGTTGAACGAGTTCTCTTCACGTTTCAATGGAGGAGTCGACGCTATATTTTCTCATTATAACGTGCCAACCAAAGAGATTTATGGATATAATACATTACTTTTTCTAACAAAAGAACCATTGGATGTCTTCGTTGGACACTTGGGAAGCCCTCAGCAGAAGTTCTTCAAAAGGTAATTGATTTGATTTCGCTGTGAAATGTGTTTTCTGTGAACCGTGAAGGCTTATGAATTTATGGTAATGGGAAAAATATGTGGGGTGCTATCCTCAAACAATCAAATGTGGTGCTTTCGCCGTAAAGCCTTTTTGAAATCTGACAACGCTGTGATATTGCCAAGAAGCAGAGCTTTTGATGACTATGAAACACTTGTATATTGATGCTAGCGCCCCACCGCTCCCTAAGAAGTTAAAAAAATATATATCAAAAGGAGGCCATATGCTTCTCTTGCATTCAAGGCTACAGGCGGGAACAATATTATACTATTTTTGAACAGACAGCATCAGATAGATGGGGTACACATAAAGAGACAGAGTGGTGCTGTTTCGCTCACTCGGGTGCTTTCTCCAGTGAGATACATTCAGTTTCTTGCAAATTTAAGAAAGATTTTTTTTTTTTTTTTTCCTTGGTAAATTTTTTGGGGAAGCCTGGCTTCCCTAGTCATCCATGAATAAACACCACTGGTGGTTACATCTTTATCTATCAATGGGTTCACATTGAATGTGATTAACTTAACTGCTTGCTGCAGTTATAAAAAAAATGACATTAAAGAACTAGTGTGATAATTTGTGTTTGAAATTATACAGAGGAAGTGCAAAAAAAAAGTGAAAGTATCGAGGTTTCCATCCAATTGGTGACAGATTTTCATGGAAATATAAAAAAATTTGCGTTTTTCCACCAGAGATGTGTTTCCATCAAATTGACTTGTTGCAGATAAATGTATGTGCGTGATGACGTAGTGCACATAAATGACTTTTGCGGTTAAATTCCTGTGTACCGAATAAAAAAGTTAAATGGGTTTCAATAAAATTCAACTCAAAATTTGTTTTATATAGTTAATGTGCCCACACTGGTATTAGTATGTGCGCTCTAACCAACAACTCACAGATACAGTGTAGATATAGCCTACATGATGAGATAATTATGGACAAAAGGATTAGCAAGATTTTAATTTGTAAAACCGCAGCCAAGCATCAATCATCATGTCACAAGAATAAGCCTCAATATTTACTGTAAAGGAGCATCAAGCTCATCACCTTGCACTTTTACCACCCTGTGAAGTTCATCATAATTGATATAATCTGTAGCCTAATAAACTGCATGTCTTCCGAGTCGTAGTGGGAGCACCACACAACATGTATGATGGTTATAATACTGTATAAACATGTGCACATAAAAGGGTTTGCTATGCCATTTCTCGTAAGATTTATTTGGCCAACACAAAAAGATCCCACCTTATCCAGCATAGTTTGTTTTGTCGACATTTGGAAAGTTTACTGCCAAATTAGCTGTTTCCATCAGGCCTGTCATGACATTTTTAAAACCGACGTACTTTAGGCTCATAAAAAGGTTGGATGGTTACTTTCCAGAAGGCCTACCTTCAAACTCAGTGCCTCTTTGCTTGACATCATGGGAAAACCAAAAGAAATCAGCAAAGACAAAAAAATTGTAGACCTCCACAAGTCTGGTTCATCCTTGGGAGCAATTTCCAAACGCCTGAAGGTTCCACATTCAACTGTACAAACAATAGTACGCAAGTTTAAACACCATGGGACCACGCAGCCGAAATTCCATGCGTTGTGCCCTCAACCGGCCGTTGCCGGACTTCGGAGCGACGCTTCTACTCACCCCGGCCAACTAACTTTAAACGCTGTGTCTCCTGCGTGCTAGCGTAGATACAACTACGCCACAGCTCCCCTGCCCATCTATTGCTGTTCACTGGACCCTATGATCACTTGGCTACATAGCTGATATTCTGCTGGACTGGATTTATCACGGAACTCCATTTTGATAAAAAAAAAATGTGTTTGTTTATCTGTCGGCCCTAGCCCCGAACTCAGGCCCTGTGTGTAGTTAACTGACCCTCTCTGCCCATTCATCGTCATTTTACCTGTTGTTGTTGTCCTAGCTGATTAGCTGTTGTTATCGTACCCGTTGTTGTCTTAGCTAGCTCTCCCAATCAACACCTGTGATTGCTTTATGTCTTTCTCAAATGTCAATATGCCTTGTATGCTGTTGCTTAGGATAGTTATCATTGTTTTAGTTTACAGTGGAGCCCCTAGTCCCACTCAACATGCCTCAGATACCTCTTTTGTCCCACCTCCCACACATGCGATGACCTCACCCAGTAGAACCAGCACATCCAGAGATGCAACCTCTCTTATCATCACTCAGTGCCTGGGCTTACCTCCACAGTACCCGCACCCACCATACCCCTGTCTGCACATTATGCCCTGAATCTATTCTATCACGCCCAGAAATCTGCTCCTAGCCTGCAAAGTTCTGTCATACTTTCCAGGTCTTTTCCCAAACAGTTCGAACTTCTAATTTAAAAAATGTATCTCTCCAGAAATAATTCTCTCACTGTTGCCGCCTGTTATAGACCCCCCTCAGCTCCCAGCTGTGCCCTGGACACCATATGTGAATTGATTGCTCCCCATCTATCCTCAGAGTTTGTACTGTTAGGTGACCTAAACTCGGATATGCTTAACACTCCGACAGTTCTACAATCTAAGCTAGATGCCCTCAATCTCACACAAATCATCAAGGAACCCACCAGGTACAACCCTAAATCCGTAAACATGGGCAACCTCATAGATGTTATCCTGACCAACTTGCCCTCCAAATACACCTCTACTGTTTTCAATCAGGATCTCAGCGATCACTGCCTCATTGCCTGCATCCGCTATGGGTCCACGGTCAAACGACCACCCCTCATCACTGTCAAACACTCCCTAAAACACTTTTGCGAGCAGGCCTTTCTAATCAACCTGGCCTGGGTATCCTGGAAGGATATTAACCTCATCCCGTCAGTAGAGGATGCCCGGTCGTTCTTTAAAAGCAATTTCCTTAAATCTTAAATAAGCAAGCCCCTTTAAAAAAAATTTGAACTAAGAACAGATACAGCCCTTGGTTCACTCCAGACCTGACTGCCCTTGACCAGCACAAAAACATCCTGTGGCAGACTGCAATAGCTTCGAACAGTCCCCGTGTTATGCAACTGGTCAGGGAAGTCAGGAACCAATACACGCAGACAGTCAGGAAAGCAAAGGCTGGCTTTTTCAAACAGAAATTTGCATCCTGCAGCTCTAACTCCAAAAGGTTTTGGGACACTGTAAAGTCCATGGAGAACAAGAGCACCTCCCCCCTGCTGCCCACTGCACTGAGGGTAGGTAACACGGCCACCACCGATAAATTCATGATAATTGAGAATTTCAATAAGCATTTCTCTACGGCTGGCCATGCTTTCCTCCTGGCTACCCCAACCCTGGCCAACAGCTCCGCCCACCCCGCAGCTACTTGCCCCGAACCTCACCAGCTTCTCCTTCACCCAAATCAGGATAGCAGATGTTCTGAAAGAGCTGCAAAACCTGGACCCGTACAAATCAGCTGGGCTTGACAATCTGGACCCTCTCTTTCTAAAACTATCCACCACCATTGTTGCAACCCCTATTACCAGTCTGTTCAACCTCTCTTTCGCATCGTCCGAGATCCCGAAAGACTGGAAAGCTGACGCGGTCATCCCCATCTTCAAAGGGGGTGACACTCTAGACCCAAACTGCTATAGACCTATATCCATCCTGCCCTACCTTTCTAAAGTCTTCGAAAGACAAGTTAATAAACAGATCACTGACCATTTCGAATCCCACCGTACCTTCTCTGCTGTGCAATCCGGTTTCCGAGCTGGTCACGGGTGCACCTCAGCCACGCCAAGGTCCTAAACGATATCATAACCGCCATCGATAAAAGACAGTACTGTGCAGCCGTCTTCATCGACCTGGACAAGGCTTTCGACTCTGTCAATTCTCGGGCCGACTCTTTTCTCTGTATACATCAATGATGTTGCTCTTGCTGCGGGTGATTCCCTGATCCACCTTTACGCGGACGACACCATTCTGTAAACTTCTGACCCTTCTTTGGACACTGTGCTAACTAACCTCCAAACGAGCTTCAATGCCATACAGCACTCTTCCATGGCCTCCAACTGCTCCTAAACGCTAGTAAATCCAAATGCATGCTTTTCAACCGTTCGTTGCCAGCACCAGCCCGCCCGACTTGCATCACTACCATGGACGGTTCTGACCTAGAATATGTGGACAACTGTATGTAGACTTTTTTTTTCTTCTCTATTGTGTTATTGACTGTACACTTGTTTATTCCATGTGTAACTCTGTGTTGTTGTTTGTGTCGCACTGCTTTTCTTTATCTTGGCCAGGTCGCAGTTGTAAATGAGAACTTCTCAACTAGCCTACCTGGTTAAGTAAAGTGGGGAAAAAAATAAATACAGCTCAGGAAGGAACTCATTCTGTCTCCTAGAGATGAACGTACTTTTGTGCGAAAAGTGCAAATCAATCCCAGAACAACAGCAAAGGACCTTGTGAAGATGCTGGTGTATACAGGTACAAAAGTATCTATATCCACAGTAAAACAAGTCCTATATCGACATAACCTGAAAAGCCACTTAGCAAGTTAGAAGCCACTGCTCCAAAACCGCCATTAAAAAAAGCCAGCAAAGCCAGCAAATGTCCTCTGGTCTTATGAAACAAACTTAGAACTGTTTGGCCATAATGACCATCGTTATGTTTGGAGGAAAAAGGGGGAGGCTTGCAAGCCGAAGAACAATATCACAACCGTGAAACACGGGGGTGGCAGCATCATGTTGTGGGGGTGCTTTGCTGCAGGAGGGACTGGTGCACTTCACAAAATAGATGGCATCATGAGGGAGGAAAATTATGTGGATATATTGAAGCAACATCTCAAGACATCAGTCAGGAAGTTAAAGCTTGATTGCAAATGGGTCTTCCAAATGGACAATGACCCCAAGCATACTTCCAAAGTTGTGGCAAAATGGCTTAAGGACAACAAAGTCAAGGTATTGGAGTGGCCATCACAAACCCTGACTCAATCCTATAGAAAATGTGTGGGCAGAACTGAAAAAGCGTTTGCGAACAAGGAGGCCAACAAACCTGACTCAGTTACACCAGCTCTATCAGGAGGAAAGGGCCAAAATTCACCCAACTTATTTTGGGAAGCTTGTGGAAGGCTACCCAAAATGGTTGACCCAAGTAAACCTCTTTAGGGAGCGGCTCCCGAGGTGACGGTTTTGGAGAGTCTGGAGTGCCCAAAGTAAAATGCCTCCCAATCAGGCCCAGAAAATAGGATATGCACATAATTAGTACTATTGGATAGGAAACACTCTGAAGTTTCTAAGACTGTTAAAATATTGTCTGTGAGTATAACAGAACTGATATAACAGGCGAAAACCCGAGGAATTTCTGTCCTGGAAAAGGTGTTTTTGACACATTGCCTCATTTTGAACCGCTCCCTATTGAAAACAGACATATATGGGAGTAAGATTGCAGTACCTATTGCTTCCACTGGATGTCAACAGTCTCTAGACAGTGTTTGATGATGTTTAGTTGCTCTGGATGGTAATAGAAGAAGAATTTCGAACTGGTCATCGGATGTATACAGAAGAGGATGCGCGTTCACGGGCTCGCGCGCGCTGTGTTTTTTTCCTTTCCTATCGTCCAGTTTATAATCCGGTTTAAATGTTATAGTAAATATACATAAAAGTGTTCCTAAGGATACATTATCAATGATGTTTGATTGTTCTTGGACAAGAGTATAGGTATAGGTTGAACGCGTTCTCTTCACGGTTCAATGGACGAGTGGACGCTGTGTTTTATGAACATAATGCGCCAACCAAACGGAGATTTATGGATATAATAAATGACTTTTTCTAACAAAAGAACCATTGGATGTCTTCGTTGGACACTTGGGAAGCCCTCAGCAGAAGTTCTTCAAAAGGTAAGGGATTTGTTTTCGCTGTGAAATGTGTTTTGTGTGAACCGCGATGGTTTATGAATTTATGCTAAAATATTGGAGGTGCTACCCTCAAACAATCAAATGTTGTGCTTTCGTCGTAAAGCCTTTTTGAAATCTGACAACGCTGTGATATTGCCAAGAAGCAGAGCTTTTGATGACTATGCAACACTTGTATATTGATGAATGTTTAATAATTCAACTTTTGGATTTTGAATTTGGCGCCTTACATTTCATTACATTTCACTAATTGAGTGTATGTAAACTTCTGACCCACTGGGAATGTGATGAAAGAAATAAAAGCTGAAATGAATCATTCTCTCTACTATTATTCTAATATATCACATTCTCAAAATAAAGTGGTGATCCTAACGGTCCTAAGACAGGGAAGTTTTACTAGGATTAAATGTCAGGAATTGTGAAAAACTGAGTTTAAATGTATTTGGCTAAGGTGTATGTAAACTTCCGATTTCAACTGTACGTCTCCAATTGACTCAAATTATGTAAATTAGCCTATCAGAAGCTTCTAAAGCCATGACATCATTTTCTGGAATTTTCCAAGCTGTTTAGAGGCACTGTCAACTTAGTGCATTTAATCTTCTGACCCACTGGAATTGTGGTACAGTGAATTATAGGTGAAATAATCTGTCTGTAAACAATTGTTGGAAACATTACGTGTGTCATGGACAAAGTAGATGTCCTAACTGACTTGCCAAAACTATAGTTTGTTAACAATAAATTTGTGGAGTGGTTGAAAAACTAGTGTTAATGACTCCAAACTAAGTGTATGTAAACTTCCGACTTCAACTGTAGGTGTGTCCAAACCTTTGACTGGTAGTGTATTATTTTGCATTTATGTTATATATTAGGTTCAACTAAATGGGGAAAGTAAGTTGAGTGTTGAAAGAAATAGGTTGCAGATTGAAATATACCGTTGGTTTGTCAATAATCAAATATAATATTTGGCATTGAATCATATATTTGTTAAAAAAATGTTTTTTTATTTAATTTACTGGTAACCAGTTGAAGCAATTTTATTTTGGTTGATTGAGAGTAATTGTTTTAAGTGTCAGTATTGTATGTGTTGTTGTGTTATATTCTCAGTGAGACCATCAGTGGCAACGTCTAGAATATTTCCTTTGTTTGTGAATGTAAGGGGACTACTCTTACTCTACATGTGAATTAACTCGTTCTACCATTTTGAAACACTCTGAATTCTTTGTTTCCACGCTATGACGTAAAAGGCTTTGAACAACAGTCACTCTTCAAAGTTAGATTCACAGCAGCGTTTTAGAATTCTACTTTTGGAGAAGCCTTTAGCTTGGCTTTTGTTCTTTTCTCTCTACCACATTAAATATTCCACTTTCTAAAAGTATCAAGTGAAGGACTGTAGTGATGTTACATTAATAACCATATAGTAATAGACAATAGAACAACGTTCAAATAATGTAACAATTATTGGTGAGTGCATTATTGGCTAGAGCAAAAACCTAGCTGTCCACAACTGTACTGGATTGTTTTCACTTGTGTCCTTTAGTTGGGAAAATATGCCACTAAATAACTGTGTGACCTCTGACACCCATCACTTACAGTTAGTATTTTGCTGCTGTAGTAGGCCTCATTCATCTTCATTTACATTGTCTGTGTCCCAAATGGCACCCTATTCCCTAAATCGTGCACTACTTTTGACAAGGGCCCATAGGGCTATGGCCATTTGGGACACAGACATTATGATCAGAGCATCTCTGTGATGAAAGGCTCAGGTTAGAGTCAGTCTGCCTCTCCGACAACACTTAACAACATGACATCTACATAAAAATAAAACATAATGGGGAAAAAGTTTATTGGTACAGTTTCATTAAAGCACTGGGCATCTTGTTATTACATGCATTATATGAATTAGGCCGACAGAATTATACCTACGGAGGAGTGGCTACTATGGAGGAAATTGGAATTTCTTTGAACTTCCGAGTTGGTTTGACGTTGGACCAGCACAAACGTTAACTAGCTAGCTTGTGTGTGCAGAGCAGCACTAGAATTAAAAACACTTCTTACATTTTTGTAGTTAATAAATCAAATGTGAAACGTGATAACTATAGTACCCTTAACTAGCATTGAAAAAGTCATATGCTCTTACAAAGATGGCAGAACTGAAAGTGTTAAAAGCGGTGCTCAACCTTTGACAACATGACCATCAACCACTTAAAATGGCACCACTTCCACTTGATTGGCACAAATACACAAAATTCAGTAACTTGTTGTTGTTTACCATACTTTCACTGCAGCCTGTAGCCTGTAATGTTTAACAGTGTCGTACGTCCCATGTAGCTTAGTTGATAGAGCATGATGCTTGCAATGCCAGGATTGTGGGTTCAAATTCCCATTGGGGACTAATCTGAAAATGTGTGCACTCACTACTATACGTCGCTAAGAGTGTCTGCTAGATGACGTAAATGTAAAATTGTGTGGAGAGGTAAAGAACGGATTGGTTCTTCACAACAATCGCAGCAGTAAAGAAACCTTCCTGATATGCAATTTTGCCTTTTGCTATGAAGTAATACATATATTATTTTTCAACAATCACAGTAAGGTACTTCATTTTGACGTAGAAATGATTACATATTGAGATCAAAATGGCTCCATTGGACCTTTAAGCATAACATTATGAGAATTATCAGGAAACCGGAATCCTTCAACCAGGATTTCTTGTAAATCTATACATTGATGTTGTCTGTAAACAAAGAGTGGCAGGCCAGTGTATTAGGGTTAAATCAAATCAAATTTTATTTTGTCACATACACATGGTTAGCAGATGTTAATGCGAGTGTAGCGAAATGCTTGTGCTTCTAGTTCCGACCATGCAGTAGTATCTAACAAGTAATCTAACAATTTCACAACAACTACCTTATACACACAAGTGTAAAGGAATGAATACGAGTATATAAATATATGGATGAGCGATGGCTGACCGGCATAGGCAAGATGCAGTAGATGGTATAGAGTACAGTATATACATATGAGCTGAGTAATGTAGGGTATGTAAACATTATATAAATGGCATCGTTTAAAGTGGCTAGGATACATTTATTACATCCACCTTTTAATTATTAAAGTGCCTAGAGATTTGAGTCGATGGCCGAATGGCATAGGCAAGATTCAGTAGATGGTATAGAGTACAGTGTATACATTTGATATGAGTAATGTCGGATATGTAAACATTATATACAAAATTGTTTAAAGTGGCTAGTGATACTTTTGTTACATCCAATTTTCTATTATTTAAAGTGGCTAGAGATTTAAGTCAGTATGTTGGCAGCAGCCACTCAATTTTAGTGATGGCTGTTTAACAGTCTGATGGCCTTGAGATAGAAGCTGTTTTTCAGTCTCTCGGTCCCAGCTTTGATGCACCTGTACTGACCTCGCCTTCTGGAAGATAGTGGGGTGAACAGGCAGTGGCTCGGGTGGTTGTTGTCCTTTTGATCCAGTTGCACAGGGCTGGGTCGAGACCTAGGGTCTCGAGCTTAATGACGAGTTTGGAGGGTATTATGGTGTTAAATGCTGAGCTGTAGTCGATGAACAGCATTCTTACATAGGTATTCATCTTGTCCAGATGGGTTAGGGCAGTGTGCAGTGTGATTGCGATTGCGTCGTCTGTGGACCTATTGGGACGTTAAGCAATTTGGAGTGGGTCTAGGGTGGCTAGTAGGATGGAGGTGATATGATCCTTGACTAGTCTCTCAAAGCACTTTATGATGACGGAAGTGAGTGCTACGGGGTGATAGTCATTTAGCTCAGTTACCTTAGCTTTCTTGTGAACAGGAACAATGGTGAGACGTAATTTATTTTCATGAGTTTAGCTTAGGTCAATATATTAGATTTTTCCAAAATTCATTACATTTTAAAAAGTTCAATCAGTTTAAAAGAAATTCACAACATTCAATACATCATTAAGGTAAAATTCATAATAAGACCATTCCAATTTAGGCTAATCAAATGATTACTACACTGAACAAAAATATGAACGCAACATGTAGAGTGTTGGTCCCATGTTTCACGAGCTGAAATAAAAAATCCCAGAAATGTGTGTGGCATATCAATAATTAAACAGCATGATCATTACACAGGCGCCCCTTGTGCTTGGGACAATAAAAGGCCACTTTAAAATGTGCAGTTTTGTCACTCAACACAATGCCACAGATGTCGGAAGTTTTGAGGGTGTGTGCAATTGGCATGCTGACTGCAGGAATGTCCACCAGAGCTGTTGCCAGACAATTGAATGTTAATTTCTCTACCATAAGCTGCCTTCAACTTCATTTGAGAAAATTTGGCAGTACATCCAACCGGACTCCGGCTTCTTCACGTGCGTCTGAGGGGGCCTGGGGGTGGTGCTGAGGAGAATTTCTGTCTGTTATGAAGCCTTTTTGGGAAACACTAATTCTGACTACTTCGCTGTGACCTGCTCACTCCGGGTGAAGGTCGTTGGGCCCTCCTTTCCACACCTTGTCCGGGGTTCTGGTGCTGTGACAGGGTCTGATGTTGGAACTGGGTCCGATGCTGGAACTGGGGTTGTTTTTAAATCTGCAGAGGGGAGAAGGGATGACCTGAGGAGCGAGCAGACACACCTGGAAGCCCTAAACCTGGAGGTCAGTGACTGTAATCCCCTGGGACTACTCACTCCTGGTGTAAGTCTAGATCTTTGATCCATTCTCCGAAAATCTTCTGGTGTGGTGATAAATGATTCTTGGTTCTGGTCTGGTTCTGGTTCTGTGAGAGGGATAGTTGTAGAGGGAGGAAGGGGGAATGGGATGGAGAGGGAGCAGGGGGGTGGAGGTTAGGTCCTTCTGCCTGGGCTGGTGCTGGAAAAGGAGTGAAGTGGCGGCAAGGCTGGATGCTTGAGGACAGAGGGAACAAACAGGGCCCAGACCCCACCTGGCCACAGAGCAATCACAACCAGTTGGTAGGTGTGTTCAGTGTGAGTGCATCCATGTGGTCAATTCTCTGTATCTATGGATTCCCTAGTAGGGAGACAACCATGAATAGCAATCTGGAGTGTATTGAGTGTATTGTCAGGGTGTGATATTGGGTGGGGGTCCAGGTCTAATAATTTTGTTGAAGAGGTGGATGCGGGCCTCCAGCACAGTGGTGTCAAACTCATTCCATGGAGGGCCTAATGTCTGCAGGTTTTTCTTTTTTTCTTTTAAATTAAGCCCTAGACAATCAAGTGTGGGGACTTCCCTTACTAATTAGTGACCTTAATTCGTCAATCAAGTACAAGGGAGGAGCAAAAACCTGCAGACACTCAGCCCTCCGTGGAATGAGTTTGACACCTGTGCACTAGCTGGTTGTTTGTGTTGTTGGATGGTTCTTGGCTGTTCACAGGTCTTGGTGACCCCCAGTACTGACTTGGTGATAGAATGGGGGGTGCTGGGAGGGGTGAAAGTTTGAACAGTTTTGGACAAAATTCTGAAAATGCTAAGATTCAGCCCCATTTAATAGACTCAGAGCATACCCCCTTTCCAAAACAGAATACAAGGTAGGTACAGTATAGCTTCACAATGAATACATCCAGTACTATGACATACACGTTTGGTTAAGTAGGTTCGCCACCCTCAAGTCAGCGGCTACAAGGGTCCTGGACAAAGACGACGTCTGGACTGGGGCACGAAAATGGCTGCTCCAGTTAAGAGCGGACTCAACCGTCCAACACCTCCCCAGCACCATTATGTTGGGGAACAACAGAGGCTTTGTCCAGTACTACGGGATGCCAAAACTTTGCAGGAACTGTTGCCAACTGGGACATCTGGCCGCAGCCTGCACAGCCATCATCTGAAAGATCTGTAAAGACAACCATCCTACCTCAGACTGTACCTCCACACGCCCCTGTGGGAAAGGGAACCACTTCTTCAGAACCTTCCCCAGTTCCTAAGCCGGTAGGGCAAGGGCCAACACCACCAAACTCAATTCCACTAGGCCAAATTCCAATCCCACCAACCCCCAAAACCCTCCACCAGACAACAACATTGAAGACCCAGAACCAGTCCCAAACTGGTCAAAAATGACCAAATGGAAAAGACCAGACAAGCAACAGGTCAACAAAACGTTTGTCCCACCTAGATCCCTCACTATGCCCCCCCAGTCCATTACTTCCTCTTATCGCTACTCCCTGCTTCTTACTGTCCCTGACCCCCCCACTCCCACCACCAACCACCCTTGGTGGCAGTTAGTGCCAATACATGTCAAGACCCATGAGCAGCCAAGGGGAGGGGCCACCATCCAGCACCACCTATCTGCTAGAAGCCTTCACCCAAATCTGTAATGACATGGCCAACACCGGACCCGGACCATATTCATAACCCATTGTGCCAGTGACAATATCCACCCTCAACACAAGAAGCATACAGTTCCAAGTAAGACAACAGATCGTCCTGGGACACCTCTCCAATAACCCAGCATGTATCTACCTCCTCCAAGAGTGTGGCATCCCATCCAAGGAGATGGACGGACTCCTGAAGAAGCAGTGGACCCTGGGGGGTTCTCTCTGGTCAGGTTCCAACACCTCCAGAGCAGACAGGGTAGGCATATTGATGAACAACCTCTAGCACAAACTGAAGTCCAGCAGGGTAGTTGAGAGCAGGCGAATCCTGGTCTTAGACCTCAAGATTCAGGATTCTCCCCTGAGGGTCATCAATGGGTATTGACCAACCAAAGTCGCAGAGAGAGTATCTCTTGAAACTGCTTTGCTCACTTCTGCTCAACCCCACACCAGTCCTGGAGGGGGGAAACTTCAACTGTGCCCTCTGAGACGGAGATCGCAGCATGCCCAGGAGAGACCGTACCAAACAGGAACTATATTAATTTCTTAGGGAGCGGCAGCTGAGGTGACGGTTTTGGAGAGTCTGGCGTGACCAAAGTAAAATGCCTCCCACTCAGGCCCAGAAAATAGGATATGCACATAATTAGCACTATTGGATAGGAAATACTCTGAAGTTTCTAAGAGTGTTAAAATATTGTCTGTGAGTATAACAGAACGGATATGGCAGGCGAAAAAACCCGAGGAATTTCTGTCCTGGAAAAAGTGTATTTGACACATTGCCTCATTTTGAACCCCTTCTTATTGAAAATGACCATATAAGGGAGTAAGATTTCAGTACCTATTGCTTCCACTGGATGTCAACAGTCTCTAGACAGTGTTTTGATTACGTTTAGTTGCTCTGGATGGTAATAGAAGAAGAATTGGGAAGTGGTCACCGGAAGGAAACAGAAGAGGATGCGCGTTCACAGGCTTGCGCGCGCTGTGGTTTTTTCCTTTCCTATCACCCAGTTTATAATCCGGTTGAAATATTTTACTAAATATACATTAAAGTGTTCCTAAGGATACATTATCAATGATGTTTGATTGTTCTTGGACAAGTGTATAGGTATAGGTTGGGCGAGTGGACGCTGTATTTTCGCATCTTAACGCACCAACCAAACGGAGATTTATGGATATAATAAATGACTTTTTCTAACAAAAGAACCATGGATTGTCTTCGTTGGACACTTGGGAAGCCCTCAGCAGAAGTTCTTCAAAAGGTAAGGGATTTGTTTTTGCTGTGAAATGTGTTTTGTGTGAACCGCGATGGTTTATGAATTTATGCTAATGGAAAAATATTGGAGGTGCTACCCTCAAACAATCAAATGTTGTGCTTTCGCCATGAAGCCTTTTTGAAATCTGACAACGCTGTGATATTGCCAAGAAGCAGAGCTTTTGATGACTATGCAACACTTGTATATTGATGAATGTTTAATAATTCAACTTTTGGATTTTGAATTTGGCGCCTTGCATTTCACCGGGTAGTGTAGCGCCCCACCACTCCCTAAGTAGTTAATCATCAACGACTAATCCCTTACATTTGCCAGTGGCACCTCTTCTCCAAAACCAACGTGGGTGAATTTTGTCGGTGCATCCTACTCTAGGATTTACATGTTTTTTCTCTTGCCAGGTCTGAGAATATGCTCCCTGGCAAGCCAAGCAATGCACTTCTCAGACCACAGGATGCTGACTGTGTCCGTAGTTTGGGAAGGCATAGTGAGAGTAGGTAGGGGCTCATGTAGGATGAATACATCTAGTCGAAGTCGGAAGTTTACATACACTTACAGTGAGGGAAAAAAGTATTTGATCCCCTGCTGATTTTGTACGTTTGCCCACGGACAAAGAAATGATCAGTCTATAATTTTAATGGTAGGTTTATTTGAACAGTGAGAGACAGAATAACAACAAAAAAATCCAGAAAAACATGTTATACATTTATTTGCATTTTAATGAGGGAAATAAGTATTTGACCCCCTCTCATTCAGAAAGATTTCTGGCTCCCAGGTGTCTTTTATACAGGTAACGAGCTGGGATTAGGAGCACACTCTTAAAGGGAGTGCTCCTAATCTCAGCTTGTTACCTGTATAAAAGACACCTGTCCACAGAAGCAATCAATCAATCAGATTCCAAACTCTCCACCATGGCCAAGACCAAAGAGCTCTCCAAGGATGTCAGGGACACAATTGTAGAGCTACACAAGGCTGGAATGGGCTACAAGACCATCGCCAAGCAGCTTGGTGAGAAGGTGACAACAGTTGGTGCGATAATTCGCAAATGGAAGAAACACAAAAGAACTGTCAATCTCCCTCGGCCTGGGGCTCCATGCAAGATCTCACCTCGTGGAGTTGCAATGATCATGAGAACGGTGAGGAATCATCCCAGAACTACACGGGAGGATCTTGTCAATGATCTCAAGGCAGCTGGGACCATAGTCACCAAGAAAACAATTGGTAACACACTATGCCGTGAAGGACTGAAATCCTGCAGCGCGTGCAAGGTCCCCCTGCTCAAGAAAGCACATATACATGCCCGTCTGAAGTTTGCCAATGAACAGGACAACTGGGTGAAAGTGTTGTGGTCAGATGAGACCAAAATGGAGCTCTTTGGCATCAACTCAACTCGCCGTGTTTGGAGGGCGAGGAATGCTGCCTATGACCCCAAGAACACCATCCCCACCATCAAACATGGAGGTGGAAACATTATGCTTTGGGGTTGTTTTTCTGCTAAGGGGACAGGACAACTTCACCGCATCAAAGGGACGATGGACGGGGCCATGTACCGTCAAAACATGGGTGAGAACCTCCTTCCCTCAGCCAGGGCATTGAAAATGGGTCGTGGATGGGTATTCCAGCATGACAATGACCCAAAAAACACGGACAAGGCAACAAAGGAGTGGCTCAAGAAGAAGCACATGAACTTCTTAGGGATCATTGGGGCGCTAGCGCCCCACTCCCGACACTACCAGGTGAAATGCAAGGCGCCAAATTCAAAATCCAAAAGTTGAATTATTAAACATTCATCAATATACAAGTGTTGCAT
>QNTS01000171.1:549673-607593 GCA_003317085.1 Hucho hucho | reverse complement strand
AAGGCGCCAAATTCAAAATCCAAAAGTTGAATTATTAAACATCCACCAATATACAAGTGTTCCATACTCATCAAAAGCTCTGTTTCTTGGCAATATCACAGCGTTGTCAGATTTCAAAAAGGCTTTACGGCGAAAGCACAACATTTGATTGTTTGAGGATAGCCCCTCTCATATATTATGCATTAGCATAAATCCATAACCAAAGCGGGTCTCATAAAACGCATAAAATCGCTAATATAAAATCCCTTACCTTTCGAAGAACTTCTGCTGAGGGCTTCCCAAGTGTCCAACGAAGACATCCAATGGTTCTTTTGTTAGAAAAAGTCATTTATTATATCCATAAATCTCCGTTTGGTTGGCGCATTATGTTCATAAAATACAGCGTCCACTCGCCCCTTGAACCGTGAAGAGAACGCGTTCAACCTATACCTATACACTTGTCCAAGAACAATCAAACATCATTGGTAATGTATCCTTAGGAACACTTTTATGTATATTTACTATAATATTTCAACCGGATTATGAACTGGACGATAGGAAAGGAAAAAAACACAGCGCGCGCGAGCCCGTGAACACGCATCCTCTTCTGTATACATCCGATGACCAGTTCGAAATTCTTCTTCTATTACCATCCAGAGCAACTAAACATCATCAAACACTGTCTAGAGACTGTTGACATCCAGTGGAAGCAATAGGTATTACAATCTTACTCCCATATATGTCTGTTTTCAATAGGGAGCGGTTCAAAATGAGGCAATGTGTCAAAAACACTTTTTCCAGGACAGAAATACCTCGGGTTTTCGCCTGTTATATCAGTTCTGTTATACTCACAGACAATATTTTAACACTCAGAAACTTCAGAGTGTTTCCTATCCAATAGTACTAATTATGTTCATATCCTATTTTCTGGGCCTGAGTGGGAGGCATTTTACTTTGGGCACGCCAGACTCTCCAAAACCGTCACCTCGGGAGCCGCTCCCTAAGAAGTTAATGCCCTCTTTGCCTGGTCCGTGAGTTTGGTGGGCGGCCCTCTCTTGGCAGGTTTGTTGTGGTGACATATTCTTTTCATTTTTTAATAATGAATTTAATGGTGCTCCGTGGGATGTCAAAAGTTTCAGATTTTTTTTTATAACCCAACACTGATCTGTTATGTCACATCAGTATAAAGGGTCGGGAGACAGGCGCAGGAATCAAATCAAATTTATTTTATAAAGCCCTTCTTACATCAGCTGATGTCACAGAGTGCTGTACAGAAACCCAGCCTAAAACCCCAAACAGCAAGCAATGCAGGTGTAAAATGTGTAATATGTTTTTTTATTATACCCAAATTACAGCGTGCCGTGTAAAGGCACAGGGACGACGACCAAACAAACACTATAAAATACACAGGGTTGAAACCCAAACAAAAGAGAGAGGAGTACCTTGAATAAATAGCACAAGCACACAATGATTAACACACGGGACGAGACCCGTAATCATCTGCGCAATCCACAATGGCACGAAAGCCAAAACACAGCACATGTACTTACACAAACCAACGGACATTGTAACAATAATCGACAGGACAATGGTAAACCATGGACACACTTATACAATTACTAATCACTGGGAATAGGGGCCAGGTGTGCGTAATGAAAGTTCCGGAGGGATCTGGGACATGTACTTCTCCACAACTTTTCCCCTGACCTGTTTGGAGAGCTCCTTAGTCTTCATGGTTCCGCTTGCTTGCTGGTGCGCCTTGCTTAGTGGTGTTGCAGACTCTGGGGCCTTTCAGAACAGGTGTATGTATACTGAGATCATGTGACACTTAGATTGCACACAGGTGGACTTTATTTAATTAATTATGTGACTTCTGAAGGTAATTGGTTGCAACAGATCTTATTTAACGGCTTCATAGCAAAGGGGGAGAATACATATGCACGCACCACTTTTCATTTTTTAAATTTTTTAAAACAAGTTATTTTTTTCATTTCAATTCACCAATTTGGACTATTTTGTGTATGTCCATTCCATGAAATCCAAATAAAAATCTATTTAAATTACAGGTTGCAATTCAACAAAATAGGAAAAACACCATAGGGGGATGAATACTTTTGCAAGGCATTATATTTCAACAATTGACCACGACGGCGTAAAGCAACCTTCCTGTTTGGTCCATCTCAGTCTAGAAGAGGAAATAACTGTCATGTCATAAACCTAGCAAGAGTGGAACACCTTTTGTTCAGTGAATTGGATAAATATCACAGGAGTTGAGCGTGGGGAGATGACTATTGAAATATGACAATCCATCTTTCAATGGGTAAAGCTACAAAATATTTCATAGGCTATTTGTTTACATAAGCTGTACTTTCACATCTACAGCCAATTATTGTTTGGTGTTTTTCAGTGTTAAGTCCTTTGTTTGATCCCGAAACAGAGATTCAACTCAATGACATGTAACTACATTACTACTCAATGAAAGTTCCACCAACAACACTATATTGTACCTTAAGAATATTTTGAAATTGAAAAGCCCTAATAGGTTTATAATAGGTTCATAATTTAAGCCTATTGATGTTCAGTTTGCAATACTTTTGATGAACATTACAAAACACATAATAGCACTTTCATCAATTGGCTGTGTCTGCTGGAGCTATATTGTCAATTTATCTGGTATTCCAAGACCTCTGCATATTTAAGTTTTCTGCGGTTCTTATTAAAGAATATGTAAAAAGAGGGATTGATATATAAAGCAAACTTTTAAATAATTTAGCAATCTGTTAAAAGGAGCTAATACACTGCTCTCATCATCAAACAGTGCCCGATGCAGCAGTGAACAGCACAGCTCTGAGGTCTACTGCAGTCACTCATCAATAACCCCCAACGCCTGAGTCTGTTGTGCGATCCAAATTGCACCCTATTCCCTGTATAGTGCACTACTTTTGACCAGCACCCTAAATAGGAAATAGGGTGCCATTTGGGATGAGCATAGCTGAGCCCCACTGTCTTTTATCTGCCCTGCTCCCCAAGCTGTCTCCTTAATGAACTGCTGCCCACACAGTCCCATGAAAGGCGGTGGGAAATTATTCCTATTTTAATAGATCCTTAACTCATAGCCCCATGCAGCCCCTGACAACACCAGTCCCTGATTGCAACTTACTCTGTGAAACTGCAAAGCTTCTGAACTTCAAAAGTTCGGCAGCAGCAGAGTCAGTGAGAGTATCAGTATCTGAACGTCTTTAAAACAGTGTTTCCAAAATGACTTGTTAGGGGGTTAATGACTTACCACCATGTCTGGTTTCTTATGAAAATCATCAATCTGACCTAATGCATTGTTACATGTAATAGACCAGTAATGAATCTGTGGGATTATGGGTACTACTGCAGATGTGTAGGTCAGGCATCAGATATCATAGTTCTTAAGAACATTAATGTAGGCCTACGATTTTACACACATAGATTACGGCCTAGTTACTATTTAATGGATGACAGTGAGAGATTAAGGGATATTTACCAATAGTCCAGGTCAAGGGAGAAAACACAAAAACAGAAACCCCAGCGGTTTGTATCAGTATTACAGTCTAAAGAATGTCCACCATTGTAAATGCATCTGAACATTGTGTTTTGATGTACCTGAAATCTGGATAAGGATAGGATTAGAAAAAAAAAAGATATTACAGTATTTCTCAAAGCATCCTTTGACTCCAAAGCAGAGCCAAACTGCACAAAGGAAGCAGATCAGACACAGGCTTTTTTAATGAATAATTTCAATAGATGACCTTCAAACCTCCGGTGAAAGCGAGAGTGCAATGCTAGTTTTTCTATTGAGAGGGAATATTGGTAAGTAAAAAGGTAAGTATTTCAATTCAGGTACCATGCTACATGACCAAAAAGCATGTGGACACCTGCTCGTTGATCATCTCATTCCAAAATCATGGACATTAATGTGGAGTTGGTCCCCCCTTTGCTGCTGTAACAGACTCTTCTGGGAAGGCTTTCCACTAGATTTTGGAACATTGCTCTGGGGACTTGCTTCCTGTTCAGCCACAAGAGCATTAGTGAGGTCGGGCATTAAAGTCGGGTGATTAGCCCTGGTTCACAGTCAGCGTTCCAATTCATCCCAAATGTGTTCGATGGGGTTGAGGTCAGGGCTCTGAGCAGGCCAGTCAAGTTCTTCGACACCGATCAATACCAACCATTTCTGTATGGATCTCATATGGAATCATGTAGTAAACAAGAAAGTGTTAAACAAATCAAAATATATTTTATTTATTCTTCATAGTAGCCACCCTATGCCTTGATGACAGCTTTGCACACTCTTCGCATTCTCTCAACCAGCTCCATGAGGTAGTCCCCTGGAATGCATTTCAATTAACAGGTGTGCCTTGTTAAAGTTCATTTGTGGAATTTCTTTCCTTCTTAATGCGTTTGAGCCAATCAGTTATGTTGTGACAAGGTAGGGGTGGTATACAGAAGATAGCCCTATTTGGTTAAAGACCAAGTCCATATTATGATGAGAACAGCTCAAATAAGCAAAGAGAAACAACAGTCCATCATTACTTTAAGAAAAGAAAGTCAGTCAATCCGGAAAATGTCAAGAAATTTGAAAGTGTCTTCAAGTGCAGTCGCAAAAACCATCAAGCACTATTATGAAAATTGCTCTCATGAGGACCACCTCAGGAAAGGAAGACCCAGGGAAACCTCTGCTGTAGAGGATAAGTTCATTAGAGTTAACTGCACCTCAGATTGCAGCCCAAATACATTTTTCACAGAGTTCATGTAACAGACACATCTCAACATCAACTGTTCACCAGTCTCAACGTCAACAATGAAGAGGCGACTCCGGGATGCTTGCCTTCTAGGCAGAATTACTCTGTCCAGTGTCTGTGTTCTTTTGCCCATCTTAAGATTACATTTTTTATTGTCCAGTCTGAGATATGGCTTTTTCTTTGCAACTCTGCTGAGAAGGCCAGCATCCCGGAGTTGTCTCTTCACTGTTGACTTTGAGACTGGTGTTTTGCGGGTACTATTTAATGAAGCTGCCAGTTGAGGACTTGTGAGGTGTCTGTTTCTCAAACTAGACGCTCTAATGTACTTGTCCTCTTGCTCAGTTGTGCACCGGGGCCTCCCACTCCTCTTTCTATTCTGGTTAGAGACAGTTTGTGCTGTACTGTGAAGGGAGTAGTACAGAACGTTGTATGAGATCTTCAGTTTCTTAGTAATTTCTCGCATGGAAAAGCCTTAATTTCTCAGAACAAGAATAGACTGATGAGTTTCAGAAGAAAGGTCTTTATTTCTGGCAATTTTGAGCCTGTAATCGAACCCACAGATGCTGATGCTCCAGATACTGAACCAGTCTAAAGAAGGCCAGTTTTATTGCTTCTTTAACTACGTAGGGAGTGGTGGGGCGCTAGCGAAAACAAATCCCTTACCTTTTGAAGAACTTCTGCTGAGGACTTCCCAAGTGTCCAACGAAGACATCCAATGGTTATTTTGTTAGAAAAAGTCATTTATTATATCCATAAATCTGCATTTGGTTGGCGCATTATGTTCATAAAATACAGCGTCCACTCGCCCATTGAACCGTGAAGAGAACGCGTTCAACCTACACACTTGTCCAAGAACAATCAAACATCATTGATAATGTATCCTTAGGAACACTTATGTATATTTACTATAATATTTCAACCGGATAGGAAAGGAAAAAACCACAGCGCGCGCGAGCCCGTGAACGCGCTTCCTCTTTTGTTTACATCCGATGACTAGTTTGAAATTCTTCTTCTATTATCATCCAGAGCAACTAAACATCATCAAACACTGTCTAGAGACTGTTGACATCCAGTGGAAGCAATAGGTACTGCAATCTTACTCCCATATATGTCTGTTTTCAATAGGGAGCGGTTCAAAATGAAGCAATGTGTCAAAAAACTTTTTCCAGGACAGAAATTCCTCGGGTTTTCGCCTGTTATATCAGTTCTGTTATACTCACAGACAATATTTTAACACTCAGAAACTTCAGAGTGTTTCCTATCCAATAGTACTAATTATGTTCATATCCTATTTTCTGGGCCTGAGTGGGAGGCATTTTACTTTGGGCACGCCAGACTCTCCAAAACCGTCACCTCGGGAGCCGCTCCCTAAGAAATTAATCAGTACAACAGTTTTCAGCTGTGCTAACATAAATTGAAAAACGGTTTTCTAATGATCAATTAGCCTTTTAAAATGATAAACTTGTGGATTAGCTAACACAACGTGCCATTGGAACACAGGAGTGATGGTTTCTGATAATGGGCCTCTGTACCCCTAAGTAGATATTCCATAAAATATCTGCCTTCCAGCTACAATAGTCATTTACAACATTAACAATGTCTACACTGTATTTCTGATCAATTTGATGTTATTTTAATGGACAAATGATATGCTTTTCTTTCAAAAACAAGGACATTTCTAAGTGACCCAAAACATTTGAATGGTAGTGTATATATATATATATAAATTCCAGTCAGCTTATCAAAAGCCTTTTCAAAGTCAGCTATGTATACCAGGCCTGGTTTCACATATTTTTCATAGTGTTCTATTGTTTTCAGTACTTGTCTTATATTATCTCTGATGTGTTATCCATTTAAAAACCCTGTCTGATTAGGATGAATAATATTCGACAATACCTTTTAATTCAATGCGCTATGCATTTTGCTTGAATTTCTGCGTCGCAACACTGAAATGTAAGGGACCTTCAAAAAAAATGTATGGACTGGATCTTTATATTTACCACCTGGGTCCTATTTCCGAAATAGTGAAATCAGACCTTCTTGCTGAGCATCTGATAATCTACCATTTTATAGGAGTGGTTAAAACTAACTAATAACGGTTCACTGAGTACAAACGAGGACAGACGATTTTTACCTGTTACGCGCTTCTGCCCTCGGCGATCCCGCTCTGAAAGTCACTGAGCTCTTCAGTTGTACAGCCAATGTTTGTCTAAGGAGATTGCATGGCTGTGTCCTAGATTTTATAGACCTGTCAGCAACAATTTTTGGCTGTATTAGCCAAATCCACTCATTTGAAGGGGTGTCCACATACTTTTGTATATATAGTGTATATGTGAACAGAAATAACCTTTTATCAACTGTATGCTTAGATAATTACCGTACAGTACCTGACGAATCCTACCCTCTATTCTTCTTATTTTTTAAGAGTTTTAGAATTATTCATATCAACATTAATGTCATCTGAAATCGCCTCAAAAGGAGGAGTTTAGTCATCGCCTATTAAAATGAAATATACAGGGTAAATAGAAAGAATGCCAATTTTATTATGCCCCAAGGCTGAACTTCTCTCTGTATCACCATAGTGCCTCAAGTTGTATTGTCTTCCTCATGCTCTTAACCATTTTGTTGACTTAAGGGTAAAAAAATGACCCACCACTATGTTTAACAGCAGAGAAAACCCCTAAATGATATTTCAACTTGAAATGTCATGACTTATCCTAGAGTGACCCCAACATTAGAAAAAGTGAAACATCGCCTTTCCATGAAAGCTGTACACCACCAGGGTACAAAGATTGTCTTAGGGTCATTTTTGACCCGGGTGTTATAAAATAATTTACATACCACAACAAACACAAAGACACACACACAATGAGTACATGAGATTGTGTGCTACTGATTGAACTCAGCCAGCAGCTCCTGAAGAGGAAGATCACCATGGTTGGCACAATTAGAAAGAACAAGCCTGAGCTCCCCCCTGCACTCCTCGCAACAAGGGGGAGAAAGGCCTTCTCATCAAAATTTGCCTTCACCACCACTCTAGTTTCTTACCTCCCAAAGAGGGAAAAGAATGTGGTCCTCCTGAGCACGCTGCACAAAACAGCTGAGATCAATAATCGTGAGGACAGGAAGTCATCATCCTGGACTACAACCACAAGAAAGGAGGCGTGGACAACCTGGACAAAGTGATTGGAACTTACAGCTGCAGGAGGATGACTGTCCACTGGCCCCTGGTCATCTTCCATAACATCATTGATGTGTCCTCATTCAATGCCTTGGTGAAATGGAACAAGATCAACCCTACCTGGATGCCTGATAAGAGGAACAAGAGGACGGTGTTCCTGGAGCAGCTGGGAAAGGCACTTGTAACTCCACACATTCAAATAAGGGAGCACCTCCCCCGCACAGCAGCCTCTGCAGCGCTTGTGAAAGATGTTCAGGGGGCTAAATCTTGTCCTGATCCACCTGAGGCTGCAGCTGGGGCAGGCAAGAGGAGGAGATGCTAATTCTGCCCCCCAAAGAAGGACTGAAAACAAATACTATGCGCTGCACATGCACGCACACTTGCATACTGTCCTACATGTGCTAATTAGAGTTGATTGATTTATGTTCTTCATGTTTTTGTTTTGTATCTATTACCTTATTTTACTCTTATTTATTGTTGTTGTTTATAGTCCTTGTGGGTGGGGGCAATTGTATAAAAAAAATGGGAGAAGACTAGTATTTTGTAGTTTAATTCCTCATTGTACAGTATATAAGAATATATCACGTATATCATGTTGCCAAAAAAGTTCAAGACTGTTATGGTTTCCCTTCAATAAAATGCATTCAAAACTACTTTCTGCACATTTCTGCTACTTTCTTAGGCTATACAAGTGCCATCTGTTGCTAAAGAATGTGTTTTTACACCTATGCAGTACCTTTAGCAATAATAATAATAAACCTCTACTTTAGTCAAGAAAACAATTATGATAGATGTGTTGTAATAAAAACGAGTTGTGTCCACTGATTAAATGCAGTCTTTATGCAATGTGAAGAGGGAAAACCCAGATATTCACAAAGTTTGTGATGAATGACAGGTTGTTTCTTCATGCAAAATAGATTTGGGGTTTAAAATTCAATTAAGCTGCTTTATTGTAGAGGTTTAGTGAAGGCGGGTCAAGGGATGTATACAGAATGTTAAGACTACACAAGAGTTAAGGTTCTTTGGAGAACTCTTGCCTGATAAAGAACCTTTGTGGGGTTCTTGACGTGGCATCTTCGGTTCTTCAGAATTCTAGAAGGTTCTTGAAATGTATGGAAACTTGTAGCATACACTCTTAGAAGTAAAGGTGCCTGATAATCCGTGAAGAAATGTGTCGAACAGGGCTTCCGGGTTCCAGGCACTCTCAGCCACCAACGTGCGAAAATCCACCTAGTAGTTTGCCACACTCCTGGAGTCTTGATGTAGTTGGAGCAGTTTATGACAGCCTCTCTCCCAGACAATGGAAAATCTAATACTTTTCCAACACCCGCCACACACCAGACTGAGGCAAACAGTGGACTGTTGCTCCCACACCGCCGTAGCCCAGGCGAGTGTCCTCCCGAACATCAGCGTTATCAGGTACGCTTTTTTTGAGCGGTCCGAGGGGAGCGAAGAAGGCTGCAGCTCGAAGAAGAGGGAGCACTGGGAGAGAAACACCCGGAAGGTTCCAGAATCTCCTGCGTAGTGCTCCGGAGGAGGTAAGCAAGGTTCTTGGGACACCGGGGTAGGCTGGGAAGAAGCGTTGCTGGTGGCGGGGTTGCTGAGAGTCTGGGAAATTACTGTTGTGGCTTGCTGCCTAGTTGGGAAATGGCGGAATTGCTCCAGCAATGTCTTGAACGCATGGTCATGGCATTCTGCTATGGTATGGAGTCCCTCCATAATGCTTTGCAGTAACTCCTTGTGTCTTCCAATAGTGGCTCTTTGGGAGGACACAGCGTTGCAGAGCTGGTCCGAGTCTGCTGGGTCAGTAATGGCCAGTTCGTACTATCACGGCTCAGGCCAAGACCCAGATGCAGACACAGGAGGCGGATAGTATGAGTCTCAGAGTTTATTACAGTACAAGGGGCAGACAATCGGTAGGTCAAGGCAGGCAAAGAGTCGTAATCCAAATCAGAGCACGGCAGGCAGGATCAGAATAGGTAGAAAAGTCAGAACATGCAAAAAGGAAAATCTAAAATTAGAGCACAGGATACACGGAAACACGCTGGTAGGACTTGGCGGGACACGCTGGTAGGACTTATAATATGATATACAGTACAGTGCATTCGGAAAGTATTCAGACCCCTTGACGTTTTCCACATTTTGTTACGTTACAGCCTTATGCTACAGCTTTATTTTTTTATTATCAAACTACACACAATACCCCGTAATAAAAAATCAGAAATACATTATTTTCATAAGTATTCAGACCCTTTGCTATGAAAATCGAAATTGAGCTCAGGTGCATCATGTTTCCATTGATCATCCTTGAGAAGTTTCTACAACTTGATTGAAGTCCACCTCTGGTAAATTGAGGCACAGATCTGGGGAAGGGTACCAACTTTTTTTTGCAGCATTGAAGGTCCCCAAGAACACAATGGCCATACATGGAAGGTTCTCTGGTCTGATGAAACCAAGATTGAACTCTTTGGCCTGAATGGCAAGCTTCACATCTGGAGGATACCTGGCACCATCCCTACGGTGAAGCAAAGATGGCACCATCATGCTGTGGGGATGTTTTTCAGCGGCAGGGACTGGGAGACTAGTCACAATCATGGGAAAGATGAACAGAGCAAAGTACAGAGAGATCCTTGTTGAAAACCTACTCCAGAGTGCTCAGGACCTTAGACAGGGGTGAATGTTCACCTTCCAAGAGGACAATGACCCTGAGCACACAGCCAAGACAAAGCAGGAGAGGCTTCGGGAAAAGTCTCTGAATGTTCTTTAGTGGCCCAGCCAGACCCCGGACTTGAACCTGATCAAAAATCTCTGGATAGACCTGAAAATAGCTGTGCAGTGACAATCCCCATCCAACCTGACAGAGCTTGAGAGGATCTGCAGAGACGAATGTGAGAAACTCCACAAATACAGGTGTGACAAACTTGTAGCGTCATACCCAAGAAGACTCAAGGCTGTAATCGCTGCCAAAGGTGCTTCAACAAAGTACTGAGTAAAGGGTCTGAATACTTATGTAAATGTAATATTTCATTTTTTTATTTTTAATACATTTGCAAAAATGTAAAAAAACTGTTGTCTTTATGGGTTATTGTGTGTAAATTGATAATTCAATTTTAGAAGAAGGCTGTAACGTGACAAAATGTGGAAAAAGCCAAAGGTTCTGAATACTTTCCGAATGGACTGCATTGTAGTGGTGGCAGCCTATCAGATTGGAGGCATAGCTAATTGGAGGTGTGGCTTTTGGTTACACGTTAGTGTAAATGTTGTTCCTGTTCATCGTTTTAACTTAGTACTGTTATGTTCTGAGAATATGAAATATACTTATTCATGTCATTGAGGGAGAGAGGGTAATGTATAACGTTTACATTATGTCAGGATATGTTTTTGTTTGTCATCAGGGATCCTATGGGAGGGATCCTTTGGGGAGAAAAGAGACACCAGTCACCATGAAAACTGAGTTGGGGAGGAGTGAGCGCTTTGGGGCAGAGGTCAGGTCAGATGAACAGATATCACTAAGATTCTGTCTAGCAACAGAGATGTGTAGGAGTTACACTACAAATAAAAACATTTTTGGAATATAGATGCATGTTAAATATTCTAACATAATAATAATATAACTCTGTGACTCTGTGTGGTGAATTATTATGCACAACTAGGTGGTGGAGATTTGCTGGGGTTGTGTCCCTGTCTCTCTACGTTCTTTATCTCACCAGTCGCATCAAATCAAATCAAAGTTTATTTGTCACGTGTGCCGAATACAACAGGTGTAGACCTTACAGTGAAATGCTTACTTACAGGCTCTAACCATGAGACAGCCTCCCTATAGGCTGTCTCGTCGTTGTCGGTGATCAGGCCTACCACTGTTGTGTTGTCTGCAAACTTAATGATGGTGTTGGAGTCGTGACTGGCCTGCAGTCGTGGGTGAACAGGGAGTACAGGAGGGAACTGAGCACGCACCCTTGGGGAGCTCCAGTGTTGAGGATCAGCGTGGCAGATGTGTTGCTACCTACTACCTGGGGGCGGCCCGTCAGGAAGTCCAGGATCCAGTTGCAGAGGGACGTGTTTAGTCCCAGGATCCTTAGCTTAGTGATGAGCTTTGAGGGTACAATGGTATTGAACACTGAGCTGTAGTCAATGAATAGCATTCTCACATAAGTGTTCCTTTTGTCCAGGTGGGAAAGGGCAGAGTGGAGTGCAATAGAGATTGCATCATCTGTGGATCTGTTTGGGCGGTATGCAAATTTGAGTGGGTCTAGGGTTTCTGGGATAATGGTGTTGATGTGAGCCATTACCAACCTTTCAAAGCACTTCATGGCTACGGACGTGAGTGCTACAGGTCTGTAGTCATTTAGGCAGGTTGCCTTTGTGTTCTTGGGCACAGGGACTATGGTGGTCTGCTTGAAACATGTTGGTATTACAGACAATCAGGGACATGTTGAAAATGTCAGTGAAGACACCTACCAGTTGGTCAGCACATGCCCGGAGCACACGTCCTGGTAATCCGTCTGGCCCCGCAGCCTTGTGTGTGTTGACTTGTTTAAAGGTCTTACTCACGTCGGCTACAGAGAACGTGATCACACAGTCGTCTGGAACAGCTGATGCTCTCATGCATGCCTCAGTGTTGCTTGCCTCGAAGCGAGCATAGAAGTGATTTAGCTCGTCTGGTAGGCTCGTGTCACTGGGCAGCTTGCGGCTGTGCTTCCCTTTGTAGTCTGTAATAATTTGCATGCCCTGCCACATAAGACGAGCGTCGGAGCCTGTGTAGTATGATTCAATCTTAGCCCTGTATTGACGCTTTGCCTGTTTGATGGTTCGTCGCAGGGCATAGCAGGATTTCTTGTAAGCTTCTGGGTTAGAGTCCCGCACCTTGAAAGCGGCAGCTCTACCCTTTAGCTCAGTGCGAATGTTGCCTGTAATCCATGGCTTCTGGTTGGGGTATGTACATACAGTCACTGTGGGGACGACATCCTCAATGCACTTATTTATAAAGCCAGTGACTGATGTGGTGTACTCCTCAATGCCATCAGAAGAATCACGGAACATGTTCCAGTCTGTGATAGCAAAACAGTCCTGTCGTTTAGCATCTGCTTCATCTGACCACTTTTTATAGACCGAGTCACTGGTGCTTCCTGCTTTAATTTTTGCTTGGAATCAGGAGGAAAGAGCTGTGGTCGGGTTTACCAAATGGAGGGCAAGGGAGAGCTTTGTACGCGTCTCTGTGTGTGGAGTATAGGTGATCTAGAATTATTTTCCCTTTTTCCCTGGTTGCACATTTAACATGTTGATAGAAATTTGGTAGAACTGATTCACGTTTCCCTGTATTAAAGTCTACGGCCACTAGGAGCGTCGCCTCTGGGTGAGTCGTTTCCTGTTTGCTTATTTCCTTATACAGCTGACTGAGTGCAGTCTTAGTGCCAGCATCTGTCTGTGGTGGTAAATAAACAGCCACGAAAAGTATAGCTGAAAACTCTCTTATCATGTAGTGTGGCCTACAATTTATCACAATACACTCTACTTCAGGAAAGCAAAATCTAGAGACCTCAGATTTCGTGCACCAGCTGTTGTTTACAAATATGCACAGACTGCCCCCCCTCGTCTTACCGGAGTGTGCTGTTCTATCTTGCCGGTGCAGCGTATATCCCGCAAGCTGAAAATCCATGTCGTCATTCAGCCACGATTCCGTGAAACATAGGATGTTACAATTTTTGATGTCCCGTTGGTAGGATATTCGTGATCGTACCTCGTCTAATTTATTGTCCAAGGATTGCACGTTGGTGAGTAGTATTGACGGTAGCAGCAGCTTTCCCACTCGCCTTCTCCGGGTCCTGACCAGGCATTCGGCTCTTTGTCCTCTGTACCTGCGTCGCTTCCTCTTGTAAATATCGGGGATGTCGGCCCTGTGGGGTGTTTGGAGAATGTCTTGTGCGTCCTCCTTGTTGTAGAAAAAATCTTTGTCTAATCCGAGGTGAGTGATTGCTGTCCTGATATCCAGAAGCTCTTTTTTGCCGTAAGATACGGTTGCAGAAACATTATGTACAAAATAAGTTACAAATAACGCAGAAAAAAACACATAATGGCACAATTGGTTGGGCGCCCGTAAAACTGCTGCCATTTCTTTCGGCGCCATTTTATCAGCATAACACTGGAACTGAACAATGACAGGTATTGATGGGCGTTTCCTGATATCAAGGAACTCCCACATCAAGTAATGTCCCGAATTGCGGTCTGCAATTACTCTGTATTCCTCTACACCTATCCGTCGTACAGAATCAGAACCGGACCAGAACCAGGAACCATTCACCACACCAGGCCACAGGGGAGTACCATCACTGACCTCCAGGTCCTGGGCTTCCTAATGGTTGTCCTTCCTCGGATCTCCAGATCCAACACCAGCTCCAGCACCAGACCCAGTCACAACACAAGAACACTGGAAGAGGCGTGGAAGAGGGACCAAACACTAGACCTTCTCCTCGTGCGAGGAGACCATAGCGGTCTGCCACCATTCACCCCCAGATTTTAGGGCTCCCTTGTGTGTCTGCTTGATCCTCATGTTGTCCTACCACTCCTCTACAGACCCAGCTCCCGAACAAGCACCAGCAGAATCCCCGGTTCCCGGTTCCCAACACACTTTGAAACAAGCAAATAAGACAATTTTAACTTCTTATGGCTAGGGGGCAGTGTTTGGAAGTACAGAGAGTCTGATGTACCCAAAGTAAACTGCCTGTTACTCAGGCCCAGAAGCTAGGATATGCATATAATTAGTAGTATTGGATAGAAAACACTCTGACGTTTCTAAAACTGTTAAACTGATGTCTGTGTGTATAACAGAACAGATATGGCGGGCAAAAACCTGAGGATAATCCATCCTGATTTTTTTTTTTTGAGGTCACAGTCTTTCCATTGACTCCCCATTGACTATTCATGACAATAGCGCCCAGATTGCAGTTTCTATGGCTTCAACTAGACGTCAAAAGTCTTTAGACATGGTTTCAGGTGTGTTTTTTGAAAAACAAACAAGAAATTGCAGTATTTCCAGGTGGCTCATGAAAAGGACACTAGTGTTTTGGCGCGCGTGAATGGGTGTGCGCTCTTCGTTATTTCTCTTCCCTATTGAACAGACTATTCTCCGTCTGAAATATTATTGTTTATTTAGATATTAGACAACCTGAGGATTAATTATACTTGTTTGGACGAACTTTACCGGTAACTTTTTAGATTACTTTATCTGCATGTTGAACGACTGGATTACAGAACTCCATGGTTTTTATTGACAATTACATGAAGTTGATGCAAAGACTCAATATTTGCAGGATTGACCCTTCTTTTTCAAGACCTCTGCAATCCGCCCTGGCATACTGTCAATTAACTTCTGGGCCACATCCTGACTGATGGCAGCCCATTCTTGCATAATCAATGCTTGTTTGTCAGAATTTGTGGGTTTTTCTTTGTCCACCCGCCTCTTGAGGATTGACCACAAGTTCTCAATGGGATTAAGGTCTGGGGAGTTTCCTGGCCATGGACCCAAAGAATCGATATTTTGTTCCCCGAGCCACTTAGTTATCACTTTTGCCTCATGGCAAGGTGCTCCATCATGCTGGAAAAGGCATTGTTCGTCACCAAACTGTTCCTGGATGGTTGGGAGAAGTTGCTCTAGGAGGATGTGTTGGTACCATTCTTTATTCATGGCTGTGTTCTTAGGCAAAATTGTGAGTGAGCCCACTCCCTTGGCTGAGAAGCAACGCCACACATGAATGGTCTCAGGATGCTTTACTGTTGGCATGACACAGGACTGATGGTAGCGCTCACCTTTTCTTCTCCGGACAAGCTTTTTTCCGAATGCCCCAAACAATCGGAAAGGGGATTCATCAGAGAAAATGACTTTACCCCAGTCCTCAGCATTCCAATACCTGTACCTTTTGCAGAATATCAGTCTGTCCCTGATGTTATTCCTGGAGAGAAGTGGCTTCTTTGATGCCCTTCTTGACACCAGGCCATCCTCCAAAAGTCTTCGCCTCACTGTGCGTGCAGATGCACTCACACCTGCCTGCTGCTATTCCTGAGCAAGCTCTGTACTGGTGGTGCCCCGATCCTCCGCTGAATCAACTTTAGGAGACGGTCCTGGTGCTTGCTGGACTTTCTTGGGCGACCTGAAACCTTCTTCACAACAATTGACCCGCTCTCCTTGAAGTTCTTGATGAGCCGATAAATGGTTGATTTAGGTGCAGCAATATCCTCTTACTGGCAGCAATATCCTTGCCTGTGAAGCCCTTCTTGTGCAAAGCAATGGTGACGGCACGTGTTTCCTTGCAGGTAACCATGTTTGACAGAGGAAGAACAATGATTCCAAGCACCACCCTCCTTTTGAAGCTTCCAGTCTGTTATTCAAACTCAATCAGCATGACAGAGTGATCTCCAGTCTTGTCCTCGTCAACACTCACACCTGTGTTAACGAGAGAATCACTGACATGATGCCAGCTGGTCCTTTTGTGGCAGGGCTGAAATGCAGTGGAAATGTTTTTTGGGGATTCAGTTCATTTGCACTGGAAAGAGGGACTTTGCAATTAATTGCAATTCATCTGATCACTCTTCATGACATTCTGGACTATATGCAAATTGCCATCATACAAACTAAGGCAGCAGACTTTGTGAAAATTAATATTTGTGTCATTCTCAAAACTTTGGGCCACAACTGTACACAATAACTTGGGAGAAACGTGAAGTGTCACAACATACAGCATTATAATACAGTCTGTGTTGACAAGAAATACTCTCTTATTTGTTTAGTTTTTCAACAAAAATTTATTTTGTGCAGTGAGGACTGCTGTGGTTTCAGTGTTTAATTTACAAAGTCTTTGTACCTGGGGTTTGGTACGTGTCCTCTCCCTGAGCGTGTAGCAATGGCGGCCACTTGTGCGTGTGTCCATGTACTGTAGATTCCACATTTCTACTGTGCTGTGGTTCTGGTAAATTTTGGGGAGCTGCCTAAGCTGGAGGCATCACATTCACAGGTGGCCATGGTGGCTGGCGCATTACATGACTGCCATGACCTGAGGAAGCATTTATAGAAATGTGCACGCGATGGTACAGACATCTATGATGTACTGCTTAACCGAGAGATGGATTGCCATCACCAGCACAGCGCCTGATGTCAAGGAGGACGATGACAACACTAATTAAGGCAAGCTTCCTACATCCTCTCTAACTGTCTCCTCACCCTAAAAATGTCTGCATCTCGTGCCCTACACTGTGAATGGCAGTACAGTGTGTATGTTTGTATTTCATTATGATTAAACCATGCTTTTACAACAAAATCCAATTAGCTCTTAATTACTTTCTTATACATATTACATTGCCTACCCCATCCACTGCAAGCTGCTCTATCCACACTGATTGGTGAAGTAATTTAATGGCAAGCTAAATGTTTTAAAATAAGGTATATTTCAGAGGTTTAAAAAGTAACAGAAAGGAATTATACAAATTGGTGAATTTTTTCTGTTTGAACCGGTTCAGAACTTTATTTTGCTGGTCAGAACAGTGGAACAGAATGAAAAATAATACATCTTTATTCAGAACGAAACAATTGGTTCCAACCCATGGCACAAATACAACATATTTTAGACAAATGCCCCCAGATATACTAATGAGCCCCTGACACCACATTTCCAACTTTCCCCCACCTACATTTCAAAGTGCAGTAATGATTGTACCTTATATTGAATATATTGTATTATTTATTTTTTTCTTCATTATACTACATTTTGCGCACATGTAGCCTTAAAGATTCTGACCAGTATCATGTGAGTATGTAACAGTGTGAAGTATCCTATAAGTATAACTGCAGAACCTGTCATTGGTTCTAACTGGAACCAGAGGGTTATTCGTGAGAGGGTTCTACACTGAACAAAAATATAAATGCAACATGTGAAGTGTTGGTCAAATGTTTTATGAGCTGAAAAAAAACTAATCACAAAAATGTTCCATACGCACACAAAGCTTATTTCTTTCAAATGTTGTGCACAAATTTGTTTACATCCCTGTAAGTGAGCATTTCTCTTTAGCCAAAATAATCCATCCACCTGTCAGGTGTGACATATCAAGATGCTGATTAAACAGCATGATCATCACACAAGTGCAACTTGTGCTGGGGACAATACAATGCCACTTTAAAATGTGCAGTTTTGTCACACAACACAATGCCACAGATGTCTCAAGTTTGAGGGAGAGTGCAATTGGCATACTGACCGCGGGAATGTCCCCCAGAGACGTTGCCAGAGACCGTTATGTTCATTTCTCTACCATAAGCCGCCTCCGTCATTTTAGAGAATTCGTCAGTGCGTCTAACTGGTCTTAGAACCGCAGACTTTGTGTAACCATGCCAGCCCATGACCTCCACATCCAGCTGCTGAGGAGTATTTCTGTCTGTGATAAAGGCCTTTTGTGGGGAAAAACAAATTCCGATTGGCTGGATCTGGCTCACCAACAAGTGGGCCCATGCCATCCAAGGCCCAACCATGACTGCACCACTGCTCGGTCATGTCTAATACATAGATTAGGGCCTAATGAATTTATTTCAATTGATTGATATCCTTATATGAACTGTAACTGTGTAAAATCTTTGAAATTGTTGCATGTTGCGTATATAGTTTATATTAAACTCAAAAGGGTTCCCCTACAGGGACACATCAAGGGTTCTACGTGGCACCCAAAAGGGTTCCCCCATAGGGACAAATGACAGAATGTCTATTGGTTCTAATCTTTCAACAATCTCTATAACTCTTACAGACCTGGTGGTGTTGCAGGAAATACAAGTCGCTGGTAACTGAGCGGTTGTGAGTTCAAAACCCAAGTGGGGTTGACTCCTAAGTAATCAGAATACAGTAGTATACTGTCCCTTACACCAATAATTCTATAACCCAGTTAGTTTTTGTATTTTCACTGCAACCAGTAGCCGGGAAATTGGTACAGTTTAATGAAGAACCTCTGTATGTTCTTCATAACACTGCTCCAACCAAAGGGTTATTCAAATAACCAATATAAAAAGGTTCTCCACAGCCCAAAAAAATGAGTTCCCCTACAGCAGGTAATCCCAAACTTGGGTACTGGGGATACACGCAATGCCGTCGGGCGGGGGTACGCCAAATAAAAATTTTATTCACATGTTCAAACAGTCCATTTATATTTTTCAACAGGTGAGTTTTTTTTCTCACCTGAGTAGCCTCGTTTCACTGCCAAAAATACAATTAAACCATCTAGTGTTCAGCGAAATGTCAAATAGAGGTAGCCTAGTCAAATAATTAACATCCAATCACGTTAACCGTTACTCTCTCACAGGAATTCCACTAACGGTCCGTATGTAGCCAAACGTAGCTGCTGCAAGAGCCATGACAGGGAGACATAGAGGAGTGGCAACGCGCGTGCAAGCAGTTTCTCCCGACGCCACTTGCGTACACTGCAGCATCCACCAAGAGGCTCTTGCTGCCAAGGGAATTCCTGACAGCTTGAAAGACATTTTGTACACTACAGTGAAAATTTTTATTTTTGTTAAAGCAAGGCCCCTGAACTCTCGTGTATTTTCTGCACTATGCAATGATATGGGCATGTAACACTTTTACAACATACAGAAGTGCTTGCATGATGATGAGTTTCTAACACGACTGGCATATCTGGGTGATGTTTTTTCTCGCCTGAATGAGCTGAATCTAGGATTACAGGGACTCTCCGCAACTATATTCAATGTGCGGGACAAAATTGAGGCTATGATTAAGAAGTTGCTCTTCTCTGTCCGCATTAACAAGGACAACACACAGGTCTTTCCGTCATTGTATGATTTTTTGTGTGCAAATGAACTCAAGCGTACGGACAATGTCCAAAGTGATACAGCGAAGCACCTGAGTTGCGTGCGCAATTACGCAGGTAATTTCCCGAAACGGATGACACAAACAACTGGATTCCTTTTCACTTTCATGCCCTGCCTCCAGTCAACTTACTGATATCTGAACAACAGAGCCTCATAGAAATTTCAACAAGCGGCTCTGTGAAAATTGAATTTAATCAGAAGCCACCACCAGATTTCTGGATTGGGCTGTGCTCAGAGTATCCTGCCTTGGCAAATCGCACTGTTAAAACCTCTTGAGGCTAGGGGGCAGTATTCAGAAGTACGAAAAGTCTGACATGCCCAAAGTAAACTGCCTGTTACTCAGGCCCAGAAGCTAGGATATGCATGTAATTGGTAGTATTGGATAGAAAACACTCTGACGTTTCTACAACTGTTAGAATAATGTCTGTGAGTATAACAGAACTAATGGCAGGCAGAAGCCCGAGGAAAATCCATCCAGATCTTTTTTTTTTTGAGGTCACAGTCTTTCCAATGACTCCCTATTGACTATACATGACAATAGCTCCCAGATTGCAGTTTCTATGGCTTCCACTAGATGGTTTCAGGCTTGTTTTTTTAATAACGAACAAGACATTTTTGTTCATCCAGGTGGCTCATGATTAGGACTAGTGTTTTGGCACGCATGAATGGGGTTATTTCTCTTCCCTATTGAACATACTATTCTCCGTCTGAAATATTATAATTTATTTAGATATTAGACAACCTGAGGATTAATAAGAAATATTGTTTGACTTGTTTGGACGAACTTTACCGGTAACCTTTTAGATTCCTTTGTCTGCATGTTGAACAACGATTACAGAACTCAATGGCGCCAACTAAACAGACTTTTTGGGATATAAAGAAGGACTTTATCGAACAAAACAACCATTCTTTGTGTAGCTGGGACCCTTGGGATTGCAAACAGAGGAAGATCTTGAAAGGTAAGTGTTTTATTTTATCGCTATTTTTGATTTTGTAACGCCTGTGCTGGTTTGAATAATATGTTGGAAGTGGGGCGCTGTCCTCAGACAATCGAATGTTCTGCTTACGCCGTACAGCCTATTGTAAATCTGACAATGTGGTTCGATTACCAAGATTCTAAGCTTTTGAATGATGTATAACACTTGTATTTTCATGAATGTTTAATATTACGATTTTTGTATTTTGAATTTGGCGCTCTGCATTTCAACAGATGTTGTCAAATCGATCCCGGTAACGGGATCCGATCCGTAAGACCCTGATTACCTTTGCAATCACATACCTGTGTGAGAGTGGATTCTCGGCCCTCACTAGCATGATGCTAGAGGGGGATACGCAGCTGGAGGTTGAATGTTTGAAGGGGTACGGGACTATAAAAGGTTTGGAAACCATTGCCCTACAAGGACAAAATGAAAACTCTTTTTTTGGTACGAACTAGCACTTTTTTTAGAGTTTACATGTAATGTATCATGCACATCCTTCAACACATCTTTCAAACAAGGAGGTGCGCATAACGATGGTGGCAGGTGTGCGTAATAATAAGACAACTGGCGATGTCGAGCACCGGAAAGGGGGAGCGGGAGTAAACGTGACAATATGCATGGGCAAATGCTAATGATGGGCGTGGTTTTGGTTCTTCTCTGGTTAATAGCACCAACCCTGGGGTTATTTTACACTACTGAGTGTTAATATAACTCTTTACAGTGTTCATTTAACTCTTGAATCAACACTAGAAATGTTACACTGAAAAATCAACCCTAGTTAACCTCTACAGGTACTGGGGCAGTATTCGGAAGTTTGGAGAGTCTGGCGTGCCCAAAGTAAAATGCCTGCCACTCAAGCCCAGAAACTAGGGTATGCACATAATTAGCACTATTGGATAGAAAACACTCTGAAGTTTCTACAAATGTTAGAATAATGTCTGTGAGTATAACAGAACTGATATGGCAGGCAAAAACCCAAGCAAAATACATCCGGAAAATTGTTTTTTTGTGACATGCCTTCTTTTCCAATGGTTGTCTATGGGATCTGCTGTAATCCAGGACCCAGGTTGCAGTACCTATGGCTTCCACCAGTCTTTAGACAAGGTTTTATGAGTTTACCTAGAAAAACAGGGGAATAGAAGAAGATTATGTAAGTGGAGAGAGGAAGTGATTTCTGTCTGTGGCACGAGGGACCCGGGAACACGCACCTCTGTATTTTACTTTACTATAATTCAGGATATTATCCGTGTGAAATATAATCATTAATAAACATAATAGTGTAGCTAAGAATCGATTAGAAACGTGGTTTGATTTGTTTGGATTTTGTTTATAGGTATATTTTTACCGGTCTCTGTGTCTTCTATATTGGGCAAGGGAACGGTGGATTTTCTGAACAGAACGCGCCAACCAAACAGAGATTTATGGATATAAATAGAAAAAGTCCCTAACAAAATGAACATTGGATGTCTTGCTTGGACACTTCGGATTGCCCTCAGCAGAAGATCATCAAGGGTAAGCGATTTATTTTAGCTCTTTTTATGTGTTTTGTGACACCTGCACTGGTTTAATTATTATGCTAATATGGGAAGTACATGGGGCGCTGTCCTCAGACATTTAAATGTTGTGCTTTCGCCATGAAGCCTTTTTGAAGTCTGACAACACTGTGAGATTGCCAAGAGTCTAAGCTTTTGAAGAGTGTGCAACACTTGTATTTTTATGAATGTTTTATAATACTACATTTACATTTTGAATTTGGCGCTCTACATTTTTCCGGATGTTGTCAAGGATGGGGCGCTAGCACCCCACTGCTCCTTAACTACTTAGGGCTTCCCAAGTGTCCAACGAAGACATCCAATGGTTCTTTTGTTAGAAAAAGTCATTTATTATATCCATAAATCTCCGTTTGGTTGGCGCATTATGTTCATAAAATACAGCGTCCACTCGCCCATTGAACCGTGAAGAGAACTCGTTCAACCTATACACTTGTCCAAGAACAATCAAACATCATTGATAATGTATCCTTAGGAACACTTTTATGTATATTTACTATAATATTTCAACCGGATTATAAACCGGACGATAGGAAAGGAAAAAACCACAGCGTGCGCGAGCCCGTGAACGCGCTTCCTCTTCTGTTTACATCCGATGACCACTTCGAAATTCTTCTTCTATTACCATCCAGAGCAACTAAACATCATCAAACACTGTCTAGAGACTGTTGACATCCAGTGGAAGCAATAGGTACTGCAATCTTACTCCTGTATATGTCTGTTTTCAATAGGGAGGGGTTCAAAATGAGGCAATGGACAGAAATACCTCTGGTTTTCGCCTGTTATATCAGTTCTGTTATACTCACAGACAATATTTTAACACACTTAGAAACTTTAGAGTGTTTCCTATCCAATAGTACTAATTATGTGCATATCCTGGTTTCTGGGCCTGAGTGGGAGGCATTTTACTTTGGGCACTCCAGACTCTCCAAAACAGTCACCTCTGGAGCCGCTCCCTAAGAAGTTAATTATCCCCAAGAGGTTAAGGCAATAATTTCTTCCCTGGCAGTCTGTGCAGGTATAATAAATTCAGAATAATTCCCGGACTAGAATGCTTTTTCCATTCAATGTTAATCTGTCAAACATAAAACAGTATAACATGAGAAAGCATGGTTTGAATGGTAAGGACAATTTGATGGATTGTACTAGAATGATTATGAATGTGTATTTTAAGTGTCATCGTCACTTGGGTTGACCATTTCATGCAGAATAATTTTAGTGAAGGATGTGGGTCTTTCTGTCCATAAATCCATGATTTTATATCCGAAGCTGACCTTACAAATGCGAAAACAGATTTATTACAAATTCTATTACAAGCCTTTGTAATATGTTGAACAATGTATGAATCAACTGGAAGTGAACTGGGGACCTCGATCAGACACTATATCCTCAGGCACCCCGTAGTGCCGGGGAAGACGTGCGTAAACAAGGCCTCCGCAGTCTGTAGGGCCGTAGGGAGACCGGGCAGAGGGAGGAGACGGCAGGACTTAGAGAACCGATCCACAACGACCAGGATCGTGGTGTTTCCCTGTGAGGTGGGAAGATCGGTCAGGAAATCCACCGACAGGTGTGACCAAGGCCGCTGTGGAACGGGTAAGGAGTGTAGCTTCCCTCTGGGTAGGTGCCTAGGAGCCTTACACTGAGCGCACACCGAGCAGGAGGAAACATAAACCCTCACATCCTTGGCCAAGGTAGGCCAACAGTACTTCCCAACCAAACAGCGCACCGTCCGACCGATCCCAGGATGACCAGAGGAGGGTGACGTGTGGGCCCAATAGATCAACCGGTCACGGACAGCAGACGGAACGTACAGACAACCAGCGGGACACTGGAGCGGAGCGGGCTCTGCACGTAATGCCAGCTCAATGTCCGCGTCCAGCTCCCACACCACTGGTGCCACTAGGCAGGAGGGCGGGAGTATGGGGGTAGGATCCATGGACCGTTCCTCTGTGTCATACAGCCGAGACAGTGCGTTTGCCTTGATGTTCTGAGAACCTGGTCTGTAGGAAAGGGTGAAAACAAAACGGGTGAAAAACATGGCCCACCTTGCCTGGCGAGGGTTCAGTCTCCTCACTGCCCGGATGTACTCCAGATTGAGGTGGTCAGTCCAGATGAGAAAAGGGTGTTTAGCCCACTCAAGCCAATGTCTCCACGCCTTCAGAGCCTTGCCAACAGCTCCCGGTCCCCCAAGTCATAGTTTCGCTCCGCCGGGCTGAGCTTCTTCGAGAAGAAAGCACAGAGGCGGAGCTTCGGTGGCGTACCCGAGCGCTGTGAGAGCACAACTCCTATCCCAGCCTCGGACGCGTCCACCTCCACTATGAACGCCAAAGAGGGATCCGGATGGGCCAGCACGGGAGCCGAGGTAAACCGAGTCCTCAGGTGACAAAAAGCCCTGTCCGCCTCAGCCGACCACTGCAAACGCACCGCACCCCCCTTCAGCAGTGAGGTAATTATGGCCGCTACCTGACCAGAACCCCGGATAAACCTCCGGTAGTAGTTGGCAAACCCTAGAGACCGCTGCACCTCCTTTACCGTGGTGGGAGTCGGCCAATTACGCACAGCTGAAATGCAGTCACTCTCCACTCCAGAGGTGGAAATGCAATACATTAGGATGGAGACGGACTGCTGGAAGAATAGGCAATTCTCAGCCTTGATGTACAGGTCATGCTTCAACAATCGACCAAGCACCCTGCGCACCAGGAACACATGCTCGGCGCATGTAGTGAAGTATATCAGAATGTCATCAATATACACCACTACACCCAGGCAGGTCCCTGAAAATCTCGTCTACAAAGGCTTGGAAGACTGATGGAGCATTCATCAACCCGTACGGCATGACGAGGTACTCAAAATGCCCTGAGTTCGTACTGAACGCCGTCTTCCACTCGTCTCCCTCCCGGATCCGCACCAGATTGTAAGCGCTCCTGAGATCTAGTTTGGTGAAGAAGCACGCCCCGTGCATTGACTCAATCGCTGTGGCGATGAGCGGTAGCGGGTAACTATACCTCACCGTGATCTGGTTTAGACCTCGATAGTCAATACACGGGCGCAGACCTCCCTCTTTCTTCTTCACAAAAAATAACCTTGAGGAGGCGGGTGATGTGGAGGACCGAATGTACCCCTGACGCAGGGATTTGGAGACATATGTTTCCATAGCCGCTGTCTCCGCCTTTGACAGGGGATACACGTGACTCCTGGGAAGTGCAGCGTCTACCAGGAGATTTATCGCACAATCACCCCGTCGATGGGGTGGTAATTGAGTCGCCTTCTTCTTGGAGAAGGCGAGAGCCAAATTGGCATATTCAGGGGGAATGTGCATGGTGGAGACCTGGTCTGGACTTTCCACCATAGTAGCACCCACGGAAACCCTAAACACCTCCCCGAGCACTCTTGCGACCACCCCGTGAGAACCCTCCGTTGCCAAGAAACAGTGGGGTCATGACAAGCTAACCAGGGTAGGCCTAGCACCACGGGAAACGCAGGAGAGTCAATGAGGAAGAGACTGATCTTCTCCTTGTGACCCCCACTGCGTCACCATACCCAGAGGAGCGGTGGCCTCCCTGATCAACCCTGACCCTATGGTATGAACAGGGAAGGGCACAGCCACGGAAACAATAGGAATACCTAAACTAAGGGCGAACGTTCTGTCTATAAAATTCCCAGGCGCCTGAATCGACAAGCGCCTTATGCTGGGAATGTGGGGAAACCTGGTTAGTGAAAGCACAGTAGGTTACTGGCATGTATTGCTAGTGGCAGCCAGATGGCTGTAAATTATTACGAATTTTACAATAACTAATAAAAAATGGTTTCCAGTTAACTTCTTACGGAGTGGTGGGGCGCTAGCCATTGAACTCTGTAGCTTGTTTTAATAACCAATGGCATCATGGTGACCTCCCTGAGCAGTTTCCTTCCTGTCCTGCAGCTCATTTCAGAAGGACGACTGTGTCTTTGTTGTGTCCGGTTGGTTTAATACATCAACCACAGCATAATCATTAAATTGATCGTGCTTAAGAAAATACACATTCCCAGCTAGTTCTAGGATCAAGTTGCTGTTAAGTAAAAACTGTAACTTAGCCACTCTGGAACATATACTGTCTTCTTGGTAAGCAACTTCAATGTAGATTAGGCCTTGTGTTGTAGGTTTATTGTTAGCTGAAAGGTGAATTCCTCTCCCAGTGTCTGGTGTAAAGCAGACTGAAGGTTTTCCTCTAGGATTTTGCCTGTGCTTAGTTCTGTTTCTTTTTTATTGAAAAACTCCCCAATCGTTAACGATCACAAGCATATTGCAGTTTGTGCACAATTTAATTTACTGTAGCCACCATGATGTACATGATGTAGCCACCACTATGCTTGAAAATATGGATTCAGTTACTCAGTGATGTGTTCTGTTGGATTAGCCCCAAACATAAGCCTTTGCATTTAGGCTAAAAATAGAATAATTTGTCATGTTTTTTTTTTGCAGCATTACTTTAGTGCCTTGTTGCATACAGGATGCATGTCTTTTTATTCTGCTTTTCACTCTGTCATTTAGGTCATTATCGTGGAGTAACTACAATGGTGTTGATCCATCCTCATTTTTCTCCCTTCACAACCATTGAACTCTGTAACTTGTTTTAATAACCAATGGCATCATGGTGACCTCCCTGAGCAGTTTCCTTCCTGCAGCTCATTTCAGAAGGACGACTGTGTCTATGTTGTGTCCGGTTGGTTTAATACATCAACCACAGCATAATCATTAAATTGATTGTGCTTAAAGAGATATTCAATGTCTGTTTTGTTATTGTTACCCATCTACTAATCACTGCCCTTTATGAGGCAGTGAATCTGGTCTTGAAAAGCAATACTTGACAGAGGCACCTTACAGACATTGTATGTATGGGGGGCAGAGGAAGGGGTATACATTCAAAAATCATGCCAACACCTATTTTTTCACACAGAGTGAGTCCATGTAACGTATTATGTGATTTTTTAAGCCAAATGTTATTCCTGAACTAATTTTCAGGCTTGCCTAAACAAAGGGTCTGAATACTTTTGCAACAACTATTTTTGCTACATTACATTTTAATATTTTTTTTACATTTTCTTTTCAATTTGACATTATGGAGTATGTTGTGTAGATCACTGACAAAAAAATCACAAGTAAATCCATTTCAATCACACTTTGTCACGAAACAAAATGTGAAAAATTATGATGAATAATGGTGAATAATTATGATACCCACTGTATCTCCACTGCCTGGGGTCGACCATCTTATTAAAATGCAGCTGAATACTTTGACATCCGTGTCAGTCAGGGACACTTTTGATAGAAGTGTTTGGCCAGTGGCAAAGTGGCAGCGTGCATCCAAAGATACATTACTTTCATACTTAACCTGTGGATTTCAGTATGTTATTCTGCAAATTTGTCCATCTGCTGCGGGTTCGGTAATTTCTTTCTAAATTATTTCTTGTTTTTCCCTAAGTGATGCTTTTAATTATAATTTCCCCACAAGACAAAACAAAGCTCCATTTTAAGGGAGCATAATATGTTTATCATCTATGGATCCAAACTCATAATGGAGGTCAGTAGGGTATATTCCTTCTATTACGCTGATCTGCTGCTCGTACAAATATAATGCCGTTTAGCATCGGTAATGCTCCTGCAGGGCCATTGGGATTGTGAGAGATGGTGAAAACCTCAACTACAATACAATACCAGATGTTGAGGAGGAGAGACATTTTTGTTTTAGGAAACAGTTATAAATGGATGGGGATGGGTTGTTTGTGGGCTATTGGGAAAGATGGTGTAGATGGTGTAATCTCTACAATACAATAGCAGGTGTCAGCTTTTGGAGAGCATTTTTGTTTTTGGAAACAGTTGGATAGGGATGGGGATCAGTGGCATGGTGTAACGTGGGCTGTTGGTCATGGCTGAGTGCTCTGAACCCCATATCTTCACAGCCCAGACTCGGTCTCAGAGGTCACCTTTACCCACTCAGTGAAGCTGTAAGGGTCTTCATAAATAATCCCCCATTCCGGGTGTGGAAAAACAGTCTCCGAATCAAGGCAGTTTGCATGTGTGTAAAGACTTGTGTTCTCATGCTTGTTCAGGTGGCAGCATGGAATATATTACAAATGATTGCAGACAAAGGTGGATGTGCATTTATGTCTAACAGGGGAAGTGGTATTACATGCAGGGGCCATAATAAATCCACACATTTGCATAAATTACAATTTGTCTGTTTACAATTATGATTCCTTGTATGCTGAAATGAGGTGTGTTGGCAGAAGCATCAACTAATCCCACCAGACAGAACAGAGGTATTAGTGATATTGTATTGTCACTTAAATACCATAACCAGAAAGTTGTGATTTTTAAAGGTCCAATGCAGCTGTTTTATCTCAATATCAAGTAATTTTTTGAGTAACAACTAAGTACCTTAATGTGATTTTTTACCCCCAATTTAAATAAACAAAAATAGCTTCTTAGCTAAGAGCAATTTCTCAAGCAAGAATTTAGCTAGGACTGTCTGGGAGTGGTCTGAGTGGGGAGGGGGAAACTGAAAATTAGCTACTATTGGCAGAGATGTTTGGAACTGTCTTTCTTATTGGTCTATTAGCTGGTGATGTCACCAGGCAGGCCAAAACACCATCCCATCAAAGCAGGATGAAATGTCAGGCAGTCTTTTCAAACAGGTCTTACGCTAAAAAGGCATTATCCTAATTTTCACAATTTCACAGTATTATTCCAACCTCATAAATATGCTGTACAACAAAGGGAAATCACATTTTTGACTGCACTGGGCCATTCTTAGGGCTAGGCCCCTTTTTTCTCAATTTCTGCCTGAATGACGTGCCCAAAGTAAACTGCCTGTTGCTCAGGCCCTGAAGCCAGGATATGCATATAATTGAAACCATTGGAAAGAACACACTTTGAAGTTTGTATAAATGTTAAAATAATGTAGGAGAATATAACACAATAGATATGGTAGGAAGAAATCCAAAGAAAAAACAGTTTTTTTTTTGAGAGACCATGCTCTTACAATGGAAAGTATAAGGGCATACTGAAAATTTGCTCTCTGGATGCAATTCCTATGGCTTCCACAGGGTGTCAGTAGTCTATGTCCAAGGTTTCAGGCTTGTAACTTCAAAAACGAAAAATAAATATCAGTTTTAGTACAGGAACACGGTCTTGGAAATGTGTGTTTGCGTGCGCCATGAAGACAGAACGCACCTGCTAAAATCGGTTTCCTATTGAACATACTTCTTTCCGTAAGAAATATTATAGCTTGATTACATTTTTGGGTATCTGAGGAATAAATAAAAACCTGGATCAGGTTGTCAGCCAACCTACCAGGGTAGTTACAAACAGCACAGGAAATAAATCATGAACATGTATTAATCACATTTTTACTAACGCTGCAGATATTTGCTTTAGAGCAGTATCCAAATCCATAGGATGTAGTGATCACAATTTTATAGCCATATCTAGGAAAACCAAAGTTCCAAAGGCTGGGCCTAATATAGCGTATAAGAGGTCATATAAGAAGTTTTGTAGTGATTCATATGTTGATGATGTAAAGAATATTTGCTGGTCTGTGGTGTCTAATGAGGAGCAACCAGACACTGCACTTGACGCATTTATGAAATTGCTTATTTCAGTTACTAATAAGCACGGACCCATTAAGAAAATGACTGTAAAAACTGTTAAATCCTCTAGGGTTGATGAGGAATTGAAAAATGGTATGGTTGAGAGGGATGAGGCAAAAGGTATGGCAATTAAACTGACAGCCCAACTGATTGGCAAACATACTGCAAATTAAGAAATCATGTGACTAAACTAAATGAAAATCTAAATAAACTATACTATGAAACAAAGATAAATTATAGAAAGAATGATATTAAAAAGCTTTGAAATTTTGGGGAAAAAAAGCCAACTCGGCTCCTTCATTTATTGAATCCAGTGGCTCATTCATCACAAAGCCCACTGATATTGCAAACTACTTTAATGACTTTTTAATTGGCAAGATAAGCAAACTTAGGGATGACATGCCAGCAACAAACGCTGACACTACACATCCAAGTATATCGGACCAAATTAGGAAAGACTAGAATTGTACTTTTGAATTCCGTAAAGTCAGTGTGGAAGAGGTGAAAATATGATTGTTGTCTATCAACAATGACAAGCGACCAGGGTCTGACAATCTAGATGGAAAATTACTGAGGATAATATTGCCACTCCTATTTTCCACATCTTCAACTCAAGCCTACTACAGAATGTGTGCCCTCAGACCTGGAGGGAAGCTAAAGTCATTCCGCTACCAAAGAATAGTAAAGCCCCCTGGCTCATATAGCCGACCAATCAGCCTGTTACCAACCCTTAGTAAACTTTTGGAAAGAAGGGTGTTTGACCAGATACAATGCAATTTTACAGTAAACAAATTGACAACAGAATTTCAGCATGCTTATAGGGAAGGACACTCAACAAGCACAGCACTTACACAAATGACTGAAGATTGGCTGAGAGAAATGCATGATAAAATGATTGTGGGGGCTGTCTTGTTAAACTTCAGTGCAGCTTTTGACATTATTGATCATAGTCTGCTGCTGGAAAACTTATGTGTTTTGACTTTACACCCCCTGCTATAATGTGGATAAAGAGTTACTTGTCTAATGGAAGCCTATCAAATATAATCCAGTTAGAATCAGGAATTCCCCAGGGTAGTTGTTTAGGCCCCTTGCTTTTTTACTAACTAATTTTTACTAACGACATGCCACTGAATTTGAGTAAAGCCAGAGTTTCTATATATGCAGATGACTCAACACTATACACGTCAGCTACTACAGTGCTTGAAATGTCTGCAACATTCAACAAAGAGCTGCAGTTAGTTTTAGAGTGGGTGGCAAGGAATAAGTTATCCCTAAATATTTCTAAAACTAAAAGCATTGCATTTGGAACAAAACACTCACTAAACCCTAAACCTGAACTAAATCTTGTAATAAATAATGTGGAAATTGAGCAAGTTGAGATGAATAAACTGCTTTGAGTAACACTAGATTGTAAACTGTCATGGTCGAAACATATTGATGCAGTAGTAGCTAAGATGGGGAGAAGTAGCCTAGTGCGGCCTAGCCTTTAACTACTTAGGGAGCAGTGGGGCGCTAGCTCCCGACACTACCCGGTGAAATGTAAGGTGCAAAATTCTAAATCCAAAAGTTGAATTATTAAACATTCATCAATATAAAAGTGTTGCATAGTCATCAAAAGCTCTGATTCTTGGCAATATCACAGCGTTGTCAGATTTCAAAAAGGCTTTACGGTGAAAGCACAACATTTGATTGTTTGAGGATAGCCCCTCTCATATTTTATGCATTAGCATATATCCATAACCAAAGCGGGTCTCATAAAACGCATAAAATCGCTAATATAAAATCCCTTACCTTTTGAAGAACTTCTGCTGAGGGCTTCCCAAGTGTCCAACGACGACATTCAATGGTTCTTTTGTTAGAAAAAGTCATTTATTATATTCATAAATCTCCGTTTGGTTGGCGCATTATGTTCATAAAATACAGCGTCCACTCGCCCATTGAAACGTGAAGAGAACTCGTTCAACCTATACCTATACACTTGTCCAAGAACAATCAAACATCATTGATAATGTATCCTTAGGAACACTTTTATGTATATTTACTATAATATTTAAACCGGATTATAAACTGGACGATAGGAAAGGAAAAAACCACAGCGCGCGCGAGCCCGTGAACACGCTTCCTCTTCTGTTTACATCCGGTGACTAGTTTGAAATTCTTCTTCTATTACCATCCAGAGCAACCTAACATCACCAAACACTGTCTAGAGACTGTTGACATCCAGCAGAAGCAATAGGTACTGCAATCTTACTCCCATATATGGCTGTTTTCAATAAGGAGGGGTTCAAAATGAGGAAATGTGTCAAAACCACTTTTTCCAGGACAGAAATTCCTCGGGTTTTCGCCTGCTATATCAGTTCTGTTATACTCACAGACAATATTTTAACACTCTTAGAAACTTCAGAGTGTTTCCTATCCAATAGTACTAATTATGTGCATATCCTGAGTGGCAGGCCTTTTACTTTGGGCATGCCAGACTCTCCAAAACCGACACCTCAGCTGCCGCTCCCTAAGAAGTTAAAATTGTATAAACTGCCTTACTTTTGCTGGACCCCAGGAAGAGTAGCTGCTGCTTTGGCAGCAGCTAATGGGGATCCATATTAAATACAAATACAGTGGTTACTCCTTAAAAGTTGCGAGCTTACACCACGGGACTTAGAGGTACCCAGTGTCACGGCTTCATTGCTTCAGACCACCGCAAGGGGGAGTTAGAGCACTCATTGTGCATTTGGGTCCCAAGGTTTTTATATCATGGTTCCAATGACGAATTGGAACTTTCTACAGCAAAAAACATTACGGTGGAAGCAAATGTTAGTAATTATAACATCATAACAAGTCAAGCAAAAAATGTACAATTGAGAAGAATATGTTAATTAATGTAGAGGCAAACGATTGTGTATTTTTTGTCATAAAGTTAAACAAAATCACTATATAGCAAGTTAGCTGACTAGCTAACATTAGCCAGCTAGCTAGCTAGTGTTATGACATTGTAATTCATGGTGTTTAATGTTTTAGGGACTCCTGAGAAAACCAGCAAACCAGGCTGTCGTTTTGTGAAACAGTGGATGTAAAGAATCTAGCTAGCTAAAGCATTTACTGCAAATTGAATGTACAATTGTGTAAGCTTGCCTTGCTTATATTTGCCATGCAATGCAGCTGAAATATCATAGCTATCTAACTATTTATTTCTTATTGTGTGGTGGAGGATACAAATATCTATGCCTATGGATGTGTAGCTAGCTACAGTATGTAGCCGATCTGTGTATGGACCCTAAAACTTAGAGAGTGTGCTACGTGGAAGTTGCTATGGTGACCAGTGAGCTGAGATAAGGCAGAGCTTTACCTAGCAAAAACGTATAGATGACCTGGAGCCAGTCGGTTTGGCGACAAATATGTAGCGAGGGCCAGCCAACGAGAGCATACAGGTCGCAGTGGTGGGTAGTATATGGAGCTTTGGGGACAAAACGAATGGAACGGTGATAGACTACATCCAGTTTGCTGAGTAGCATGTTGGAGGCTATTTTGTAAATGACATCGCCGAAGTCAAGGATCGGTAGTATAGTCAGGTTTACGAGGGTATGTTTGGCAGCATGAGTGAAGGATGCTTTGTTGCGAAATAGGAAGCCGATTCAGACTTAATTCTGGTTTGGGGATGCTTAATACAGTCTAACTAGATACCTAGGTATTTGTAGTTGTCCACATATTCTAGGTCAGAGCAGTCCAGAGTAGTGTTGCTAGTCGGGCAGGCGGGTGCGGGCAGCAATCGGTTGAAGAGTGTGCATTTAGTTTTACTAGCATTTAAAAGCAGTTGGAGGCCACGGAATGAGTGTTTTATGGCATTGAAGCTCGTTTGGAGGTTTGTTAACTTCTTAGGGAGCGGCAGCAGAGGTGACGGTTTTGGAGAGTCTGGCATGCCCAAAGTAAAATGCCTGCCACTCAGGCCCAGAAAATAGGATATGCACATAATTAGTACTATTGGATAGGAAACACTCTGAAGTTTCTAAAAGTGTTAAATAATGTATGTGAGTATAACAGAACTGATATAGCAGGCGAAAACCCGAGAAATTTCTGTCCGGATTTTTTTTTGTGTGACCTTTGCTCTGTTTGATACTCTCTCTATTGATTTTAATGGATACCAGCTCCTAGACTGCAGTACCTATGGCTTCCACTAGATGATTCTTTATAAAGGTGGTTATTCCAACTCTCTGAAATGCTGCATCTAAGCTAGATGCGCTAGCGTCCCACCTACAACAACATCCGGTGAAATGCAGAGCGCCAAATTCAAATGACAAAAATAGTAGTATTAAACATTCATGAAAATACAAGTGTTATACACCATTCTTTAGCTTAGAATCTTGGTAATCTAACAGCGTTGTCAGATTTCTAAAAGGCTTTATGGCGAAAGCATAGCATTTGATTGTCTGAGGACAGCGCCCCGCATACTTCCTCAATTAACATAATTTCATAACCAGCACAGGTGTCACAAAACTCAAAAATAGCGATAAAATAAATAACTTATCTTTGAAGATCTTCCTCTGTTGGCAATCCAAAGGGTCCCAGCTTCACAATAAATGGTTGTTTTGTTTGATCAAGTCCCTCTTTATATCCCAAAAACTCTGTTTGGTTGGCGCATTTTGTTCAGTAATCCACCTGTTCAAAGGCGTTCAAACATGCAGACAAATAAATCCCAAATGTACCGGTAAAGTTCGTTGAAACAAGTCAAACAACATTTCTAATCCATCCTCAAGTAACCTAATATGTAAATAAACAATGTTTCAGATGAAAAATAGCCTGTTCAATAGAAAAGAAAAATAACGAAGAGCACGCACACTATCACGCGCGCAAAACAGTACAGTCCACTTCATGATCCAGCAGGAAGAACTGCTATTTTTTGTTTGTTTTTCAAAAAACAAGCCTGAAACCATGTCTAAAGACTGTTGACATCTAGTGGAAGCCATAGGAACTGCAATCTTGGAGCTAAATCCCTCTGTAGTGAATAGCAAGTCAATGGAAAAACTGTGACATAAAAAAATCCCATTTTCCGGATAGATTTTCCTCAGGTTTTCGCGTGCCATATCAGTTCTGTTGTACTCACAGACATTATTTTAACAGTTTTAGAAATTGAGTGTTTTCTATTCAATACTACTAATTATGTGCATATCCTAGTTTCTGGGCCTGAGTAACAGGCATTTTACTTTGGGTACGCCAGACTCTCCGAACTTCCAAACACTGCCCCCTAGCCCTAACAGGTTAATGCTAAATCTTAATTATTTCGCCTCTGCGCATTAATTGCCTTACCTCCCTAATCTTCTACATTTGTTCACACCATACATAGATTTTTCTATTGTGTTATTGACTGTACGTTTGTTTATGTTTAACTCTGTGTTGTTGTTGTTTGTCGCACTGCTTTGCTTTATCTTGGCCAGGTCACAGTTGTAAATGAGAACTTGATCTTAACTGGCCTACCTGGTTAAATGAAGGTGAAATAAAATTGAATAAAAACTATCCAAATTAAGTGTTTCCATTTGGTTTTGTGTGATCACATAAGCCAAAGGTCGGAAAACGGTAGTAAAAATATTAATGAAAAGGTGCTGACAAGGATGGGACAACATCCAAGTTAGACTGATTGTTTCAAAATAAAGTTTCTTCCTCAGAATCAAAACATTGTGGCACATTCTCTGCGTCCCAAATGTCACCATATTTGCAACATAGTGCACTAATTTTGAGCATGGCCCATAAGGCTCTGGTCAAAAGTACTGCACTGTATAGAGAATATGGTGCCATTTGTGAAGAAACCTTTGAGTTCCACTCTCAAGTTTTCCTTCTTCAGGTTTACGTACGGGGACTCATTTGATGAAATTCAGCACGGCTCCTATCCACAATGACATGCAGTCAGAGCCGCAAATCCACGCTGTCAGTTCCTATAGAATCAAACCATTCCTTCCTTCAGTGAAGATGCATTTTAATGCACATTCTCACACACACTCCTGTCACTGTCACTGCAAGTATTGGCCTGCCATATCTCACAAAAGAGAGGAAGAAAAGAGAAGGAGGAAAAAGAGGAGAGGAGGGAACTAGGTCATGAGAAACATGTCTCACTTAATGGATAACCCTTAAAGATAAGACCTTAAACACACACACACTGGAGCAGAATCGAAAGTATTTAATGAGTCGGTATGGCTAAGATGCTGATTTTAATCTACCCTCAAAATTACATAATTCCTTCATCAAGAGTGGTAATAGAACATTCTGTAAATGGAAGAAAAATCACCTAGCCACACTTTAGATTGAGAAAGGGGTGCTCCTACTGTGAACTAAGTACTTCAATTTCATGAGCATTTCTTCGCAGCAGCTCTTGGCATTTGTCAGGATGACATTCATATTTCACATTTCCGAGAGGATTCGTAAGCTTAATAAACCAAAGTGATACTGGCAAAAGCAGTGTGTAAGTTGTTCTTCAAAAAAAAATGTATTCCTACACACAAGCAAATTCAGATGCTTTTGAAGAACTTGCCATAACATGTACACCTTTAGTAAAACTACTGTATGCCTAACTGGTTATCAAATATTCTATGAAAGGTCAAATAAGCAATTAGTAGCCTATTATATCCACACACCGTGTCTAATCACATTAATCCCAAATGACCACTTAACCATAAATGTATTGTGTATATAATGAACAATAAGCAGTGCAACATTGTGGGCATGGGTCCTTAAATGACTCACCAGCAGCAAAGGCTTTGGGGCTGGTTGAGTGCTCCTGTAGTGTATAAAGACGTCAAATGAGATCATAGGCCAAAACAAGATACCCCACATGATTCTGAAATAAAGAAGGCTTGAGGAGGCACGATTGCGGGATGTCCATGAGAAGTAATAGAAACTGGAGTGGGTACATAAAAGGTGAAAATAATTTCAAATAAAAAAGGCTGTGGCAGTCTCTTGGCTGTCTCATCCCTCCTCCCACTGATACAGCCTTCCCACAGGACTCTATATGTGAGTTAAACATGATTGTCTTCGGCCGTCGACAGAGTATTACAGAGAAAGCAGAGAGTCTCAATTTTCTGTAAGAGTAGCAGTCAACTGTGCCTGAGGCAGGTGGGCAACGCCGCCTGCAGCACTTACACACCACCACAGCATGGGTACAAATCCCGGCCAGAAATCTTTTCTACATCTCCTCTGGAAACCATGTGTTTGATACCATTTCACTTATTCTGCTCAGGCCATTACCACGAGTCTGTCATCCCCAAGTATGGTGCCACCAACCTGCTGTGCTGGGAATACTGTCTGTCAACTGAGATCAGACAGGAGAAAGGGGAATGCTTCTACATTTCAGACTTACAGTTGAAGTCGGAAGTTTACATACACTTAGGTTGGAGTCATTAAAACTCATTTTTCAACCACTCCACAAATGTCTTGTTAATTAACAAACTATAGTTTTGGCAAGTCAGTTAGGACATCTACTTTGTGTTTGACACAAGTAATTTTTCCAACAATTGTTTACAGACAGATTATTTCATTTATAATTCACTGTATCACAATTCCAGTGAGTCAGAAGTTTACATACACTAAGTTGACTGTGCCTTTGAACAGCTTGGAAAATTCCAGAAAATTATGTCATGGCTTTAGAAGCTTTTAACACGCTAATTGACATCATTTGAGTCAATTGGAGGTGTACCTGTGGATGTATTTCAAGGCCTACCTTCAAACTCAGAGCCTTTTTGCTTGACATCATGGGAAAATCAAAGAAATCAGCAAAGACCTCCGAAAGAAAATTGTAGACCTCCACAAGTCTGGTTCATCCTTGGGAGCAATTTCCAAATGCCTGAATGTACTACGTTCATCTGTACAAACAATAGTATGCAAGTATAAACACCATGGGACCACGCAGCCATCATACCACCCAGGAAGGAGACGCGTTCTGTCTCCTAGAGATGAACGTACTTTGGTGCGAAAAGTGCAAGTCAATCCCAGAACAACAGCAAAGGACCTTGTGAAGATGCAGAAGGAAACAGGTACAAAAGTATCTATATCCACAGTAAAACAAGTCCTAAATCGACATAACCTGGAAGGCCCTTCAGCAAAGAAGAAGCCACTACTCCAAACCCACCATAAAAAAGCCAGACTACGGTTTGCAACTACACATGGGGACAAAGATCATACTTTTTGGAGAAATGTCCTCTGGTCTGATAGAACTGTTTGGCCATAATGACCGTCGTTATGTTTGGATGAAAAAGGGGGAGGCTTGCAAGCCCAAGAACACCATCCCAACTGTGAAGCACGGGGTTGGCAGCATCATGTTGTGAGGGTGCTTTGCTGCAGGAGGGACTGGTGCACTTCACAAAATAGATGGCATCATCAGGAGGGAAAAATATGTGGATGTATTGAAGCAACATCTCAAGACATCAGTCAGGAAGTTAAAGCTTGGTCGCAAATGGGTCTTCCAAATGGACAATGACCCCAAGCATACTTCCAAAGTTGTGGCAAAATGGCTTAAGGACAACAAAGTCAAGGTATTGGAGTGGCCATCACAAAGCCCTGACCTCAATCCTATAGTAAATCTGTGGGCAGAACTGAAAAAGCGTGTGCGAGCAAGGAGGCCTATAAACCTGACTCAGTTACACCAGCTCTGTCAGGAGGAATGGGACAAAATTCATTGTGGGAAGCTTGTGGACGGCTACCCGATATGTTTGACCCAAGTTAAACAATATATAGGCAATGCTACCAAATACACTGGGAATGTGATGAAAGAAATAAAAGCTGAAATAGATAATTCACTCTACTATTATTCTGACATTTCACATTCTTAAAATAAAGTGGTGATCCTAACTGATCTAAGACAGGGAATTTTTACTCTGATTAAATGTCAGGAATTGTGAAAAACTTAGTTGAAATGCATTTGTTTAAGGTGTAAGTAAACTTCCTACTTCAACTGTATATACTGTTTTATTATTATTAACTAAATATAAGGAATTATCATAACATACGATAAAGGTTTCAGTTCTTCTGTCCCTCAATGACTTAACTGAAATGTTATTATAATTATCATCATCATCATCATCATCAGTATTATTTTATATATATATATGTGCGTGTATATATATATATATATATATGTGTGTATATTTAAACAGTTGCGTTCAAAAGTTTGGGGTCACTTAGAAATGTCCTTGTTTTTGAAAGAAAAGCTATTTTTTGTCCATTAAAATAACATAAAATTGATAAGAAATACAGTGTAGAAATTGTTAATGTTGTAAATGACTATTGTAGCTGGAAACGGCTGATATTTAATGGAATATCTACATAGGCATACAAAGGCCCATTATCAGCTACCATCACTCCTGTGTTCCAATGGCACGTTTTTTTTAGCTAATCCAAGTTTATCATTTTAAAAGGCTAATTGATAATCAGAAAACCCTTTTGCAGTTATGTTAGCACAGCTGAAAACTGTTATTCTGATTAAAGAAGAAATAAAACTGGCCTTCTTTAGACTAGTTGAGTATCTGGAGCATCAGACTTTGTGGGTTCGATTACAGGCTCAAAATGGCCAGAAACAAAGACCTTTCAGAAGGCTACTCCATGGGAGAAATTGCCAAGAAACTGTAGATCTCATACAACTATGTGTACTACTCCCTTCACAGAACAGCGCAAACTGTCTCTAACCAGAATAGAACGAGGAGTGGGAGGCCCCGCTGCACAACTGAGCTAGAGGACAAGTACATTAGAGTGTCTAGTTTGAGAAACAAGTCCTCAACTGGCAGCTTCATTAAATTGTACCCGCAAAACACTCGTTTCAACGTCATCAGTGAAGAGGTGACTCCGGGATGCTGGCCTTCTTGGCATAGTTCCTCTGTCCAGTGTCTGTGTTATTTTTCCCATCTTAATCTTTTATTTTTATTGGCCAGTCTGAGATATGGCTTTTTCTTTGCAACTCTGCCTAGAAGGCCATCATCCCAGAGTCGCCTCTTCACTGTTGATGTTGAGACTGGTATTTTGCGGGTACTATTTAATGAAGCTGCCAGTTGAGGACTTGTTAGGCGTCTGTTTCTCAAACTAGACTCTCTAATGTACTTTGTCTCAGTTGTGCACTGGGGCCTCCCATTCCTCTTTCTATTCTGGATAGAGCCAGTTTGCGCTGTTCTGCGAAGGGAGTAGTACACAGCGTTGTACGAGATCTTCAGTTTCTTGTCAATTTCTCGCATGGAACAGCCTTCATTTCTCAGAACAAGAATAGACTGACAAGTTTCAGAAGAAAGGTCTTTGTTTCTGGCCATTTTGAGCCTGTAATCGAACCCACAATTGCTGATGCTCCAGATACTCAACTAGTCTAAAGAAGGCCAGTTTTATTGCTTCTTTAATCAGTACAACAGTTTTCAGCTGTGCTAACATAATTGCAAAAGGGTTTTCTAATGATCAATTATTCTTCTGAAAAAACGATAAACTTGGATTAGCTAACACAACGTGCCATTCGAACACAGGAGTGATGGTTGCTGATAATGCAGATATGCCTATGCAGATATTCCATTTAAAATCAGCCGTTTCCAGCTACAATATTCATTTACAACATTAACAATGTCTACACTGTATTTCTGAAAAATGTTATGTTATTTTAATGAAAAAGAAATTTTTTCATTCAAAAACAAGGACATTTCTAAGTGACCCCAAACTTTTGAACGTTAGTGTATATATGAATGCTATCCAATTACATCACCATTGTGTATTTTGCAGAATAAATAAAGACAGTAATCAGCCTTCCTTTTGACTCAAAATATAAAAGGTCTGACAGCAATGGAATAACAACTGGTGCAGGAAAAAAAAATTATGTGAACATTTCAGTTAAGTCATTGAGGGCCAGAAGAACTGAAACCTTTGCAGAATTGAAGGTCCCCAAGAACACAGTGGCCTCCATCATTCTTAGACTCTTCCAAGAGCTGACCGCCCGGCCAAACTGAGCAATTTGGGGATAAGGGCCTTGGTCAGGGAGGTGACCAAGAACTCGATAATTACTCTGACAGAGCTCCAGAGTTCCTCTGTGGAGATGGGACAATCTTCCAAAAGGACAACCATCTCTGCAGCACTCCACCAATCAGGCCTTTATGGTGGAGTGGCCAGATGGAAGCAACTTCTCAGTAAATGACAGCCCGCTTGGAGTTTGCCAAAAGGCACCTAAAGAACTCTCTGACCATGAGTAACAAGATTATTTTGCCAAGCATCACGTATGGAGGAAACCTGGCACCATCCCTACAGTGAGGTATTGTGGTAGCAACATCATGTTGTGGGGATGTTTTTCAGCGGCAGGGACTGGGAGACAACTCAGGATCGGGGGAAGATGAACGGAGCAAAGTACAGAGAGATCCTGCTCCAGAGCACTCAGGACCTCAGACTGGGGCAAAGGTTCACTTTCCAACAGGATAACGAGCCTTAGCACACAGCCAAGACAACGCAGGAGGAGCTTCGGGTCAAGCCTCTGAATGTCCTTGAGTGCCCCAGCCAGAACCCGGACAAGAACCCGATCTAACATCTCTGGAGAGACCTGAAAATAGCTGTGCAGCGACGCCCCAGTCCAACCTGACAGAGCTTGAGAGAATCTGCAGAGAAGAATGAGAGAAACTCCCCAAATACAGGTGTGCCAAGCTTGTAGTGTTTACCCAAGAAGACCCGAGTCTGTAATCACTGCCAAAGGTGCTTCTACAAAGTACTGAGTAAAGGGTCTGAATACTTATGTAATTGTGATATTTCCTTTTTTTATGTTTTAATTTGCTAAAAATTCAAAACTATTATTTGCTTTGTTATTATGGGGTATTGTGTGTAGATTGATGAGGGGATAAAACTATTCAATACATTTCAGAATAAGGCTATAACATAACAAAATGTGACCGACCACCTTGATTCAGTTTAATGTACCAACATTTTTAATTGTTTTTTTGTACATTGGATAAAGCAGAGACAGAGCAACAAAATAGTATATTATACACTGCATTTGAGGAACAATTGGAAAGTAATCCTGCTTTGAAAGTTGACAAACTTGTAACCTTATTTTTGAGAAAATGGCCTTTGAATATTTTGGTAGCTACTGGAGAGCTCTTCTTTATCTACACCCATTCAGCATCGTTCACACCCTCTTAAGATTTAGCCCCCACCCAAACTCTGTCCATTTTACTCGCCCTAGCAGAGCTGGTTCGGCTGTTTTCGTATTGTCCAGAGTGTTGGTGACTTTAACTGTACTGCTGGCAACAATTTAATTACGCTTTTTTGCTGACGTTTACTGACACTGGCCATATTCAATGGGTGTTGAGCGTTCATAAATTCATCAGTTATTCTGCGCTCTGGCACACTCAAAATGGTTTGAAATGGTTACTTGCATAGTGAAGTCTTTTGTTAAGACATGTAGCTAGCTAGCTAGCGAGCTAGGTAAACAATTAACCATAATCCCAACTCATGACGTTACCACCTTGCATGAATATGCAGGTAGCTAACCAACCAGGTTCAATGTTAGCTAGCTAACATTAGGCTATAGCTAGCCAAGCAAATGGCTCTGAGATACGAATAATAAGATTATACACGTAATGTTAGCTAGTAAACCAGCCAGCTAACATTAGCTAGCTAGCTGAACAGTACACTTGAAACGAAAATAATTGATGTCAAAATTAGAAACGTGTAGTATCTGAAAATGAAGCTAGCTAAACTATCTTACCCGTGGTCTGAAATCAGAGTAGATAGCCAGAGCGAATTTACCAGCAAGTACGTCTATCAACAGTCATTGCAGTGACATTGTATTGAAATGGATACTTGCATAGTGGAGTCTTTTGTTAAGACATGTAGTTAGCGAGCTAGCTAGCTAAACAATTAACCATAATCCCAACCCTGTTTTGGGGGACCTGCTTGGTTCTGGTGCTGGTTCCAATCTACATTTTCCTTATAAATTGATATGTGGACACTGTAGATCAAAATGGCTTGCATTGAGTGGTAGCCCTGATTCTCACGGACACATGCGTATGTCTCTTCTAACTGTGTGAAGCAGAATGTGAAATCTGACACCACTTGAAGCTGGGATGTCCCTACTACAATTTCATTAGCTCTTCCGACTTTCCATTAACTCATGGCTGAACCCTATGTCACAGCCACTAACAACGAATTCTGACATCGTTACGCAGCAGGAGAGAGTGGTTTTGTCACTGTAGCACATTCAGGGATCGTTACACTTTTTGTTCATTAATATGAGATTAAAGGCAAGTTCCTAATGAGCTCAGGAAGCCGCTAAAGTTCTTTGAGACGCTCACAGCAATGGGGACAGATTTCTCTAACACTAAATATACAAGCATGTAAAAAACAAAGTGACTACACCTCAGCCATTTATAACTATATTAACCAGAAAGGGGAAATGTTAACTTTTCTTGGAGTATGCAGCATTACGTAGATTACGTTTTCAGATTATATTAGGAACATTTAAAAGGTTTAAAAAAAAAATCTGAAACCAATCCAGTAGAAAACATTTAGCATTTACCTAAAATTCCAGTCAGTGTTTTTTGGTGAAACACCAATAATGCAGCCAAAGCACTGCCCCCCTTTGTCAGTTTCCCTCATGTTCATCTGAGGTGAGGACTTTCCTTGTCTGCGCCTAGTTTTAATTTAATTGTCGGCAATGCTCCTGAAGCTTAATAGTGAGTGACACTCCAAACTAGAGATGGGAAACAGAGGCTTTCTGAAGCTTTTGGGGCTTTCACCAAATTGTGCCGAAAAGCTGTTCATTACGCTGAGCTTTTAACACAATGCACATTAGTGACATCTGCAGGTCAGCAATGAAAAGCAGCGTTTGATGTTCATATAGAGGTTTTTTCCACAGCATTCATCAAATCTCTGTGGTGCTGCGGTTGGTCGCGGGTCTTAGTAGCCTACTATCAGTTACCATTACAGGTTCTCACCTTCCATCATGCTTCTGTTTTTTTGCTGTGAATCCCATTATTTAGGATGCTTAAGACAGAAGCTTATACTTTACTAAATTAAACAAATAGTTTGAACAATAATGTGCAGAAAGTGTGGTGTCACATAAAACTATTTTCAAAATGACATGCCTTTGCCAGGATTCAAACCCATTGCCTGTGAGTATTCTGATCTCTGCGACACTAAGTCTACCTGCTGAGCTACCGTACAAGTGAGGGTACATGAAAAACGTTTTTGGAAGTACGGAGAGCCTGACGTGCCCAAAGTAAACTGCCTGTTACTCAGGCCCTGAAGCTAGGATATGCATATAATTGGTAGTATTGGATATAAAGTTTCTAAAACTGTTAAAATAATGTCTTTGAGTATAACAGAACTGATATGGCAGGCGAAAACCAGAGGAAAATCTATCCGGAAAATGTTTCTTTTTTATGTAACAGTTTTTCCATTGACTTGCTATTCACTATTTAGCTCCCAGATTGCAGTTGCTATGGCTTCCACTAGATGTCAACAGTCTTTAGACATGGTTTCAGGCTTGTTTTTTGAAAAAACGAACAAGAAATAGAAGTTTTGACAAGTGGCTGTTGGCGTGCTCTTTGTTATTTTTATTTTCTATTGAACAGGCTATTGTCTGTCTGAAATATTATAGTTTATTTACATATTAGGGTACCTGAGGATTGATTAGAAACGCTGTTTGACTTGTTTGGACAAAGTTTATCAGTAACCTTTTTCGGTTTTCTATGTCTGTATGTGGAACGGGTGGATTACTGAACAAAACACGCCAACCAAACCGAGTTTTTGGGATATAAAGAGGGACTTTATCAAACAAAACGACCATTCTTTTTGTTCCTGGGACCCTTTTGGATTGCAACCAGAGGAAGATCTTCTGAAATAAGTGATTTATTTTATCGCTATATTTGAATTTGTAATGCCTGTGCTGGTTTGAAATATATTTATATGCAGAAAGTATGCGGGGCGCTGTCCTCAGATAATCAAATGCTATACTTTTGCCGTAAAGCCTATTGTAAATCGGACAACGCGGTTCAATTACCAAGATTCTAAGCTAAAGAATGGTGTATAACACTTGTATTCATGAATGTTTAATATTACTATTTTTGTCATTTGAATTTGGCGCTCTGCATTTCACCGGATGTTGTCGTAGGTGTCCCGCTAGCATTCCACCGATCCCTAAGTTAAAGGTTCTAGGTAAAACCCTTTGCCTTACAGAGAACCCTTGTCTTCCAAAAAGGTTCTTCAAATCAAAACTGTTCTTAGTAGAACCCTATCCCTCAGCAAAGAATCTGTTTGGAACCCATTTTTCTAAGAGTGGAACTTGTGATGCAATAATTAAAATATCCAAAAATAGCAGCCTTGGGCCCACCTCTAGCTTCTTTATGACCATTATAGACATTGGAAACAGGTAGGTTTTTATCTTACGGACATAGAGAGAAATTAACATAGCATTAATGATGTTTCACAAGTAATATGGATGATAATGGTTTGTCTGCAGCTGTTAATAATCTATAATGGTACTATTGATACAACTACGTTATACTTAAGTAGAGTGTGAACGTGAAAGCACATCGGTGTGCCATGCTATTGTTTTTTGGTCACTACTGCAGTATACTGTAAACCCAAATAAACAGGTTTGTATGATGCATATTATACAAATAAACTGCATCAACCTGAAAGTAATACAATGGAATGTCTCCCATGATTATCTCAATGGTTGTATAATATTGTCATTCTGAAGTACTTTTGAGAACAAACATGTTATTGGCAAGCTGAAAAATAAAAATATGTTCTAATGACTGTATTTCTGAAGGAAATGCATGTAGACAAATGTATTAACTACTTACGGAGTGGTGGGGCCCAAAATTCAAAATCCAAAAGTTGAATTATTAAACATTCATCAATATACAAGTGTTGCATAGTCATCAAAAGCTCTGATTCTTGGCAATATCACAGCGTTGTCAGATTTCAAAAAGGCTTCATGGCGAAAGCACAACATTTGATTGTTTGAGGGTAGCACCTCTAATATCTACGCATTAGCATAAATCCATAACCCAACACGGGTCTCACAAAACGCATAAAATCGCTAATATAAAATTGCTTACCTTTGATGAACTTCTGCTGAAGGCTTCTCAAGTGTCCAACGAAGACAATCCATGCTTCTTTTGTTAGAAAAAGTCATTTATTATATCCATAAATCTCCGTTTGGTTGGCGCGTTATGATCATAAAATCCACCGTTGAGTCGCCCATTGAACCGTGAAGAGAACACGTCCAAATTATACCTATACACTTTCTACAAACAAATCAAACATCATTTTTAATGTATCCTTAGGTGTCCTTTTGGGTATATTTGCTGTAATATTTTAACCGGACGATAACGTGAATGATAGGAAAGAAAAATAAAGTTGTGCGCGTTCACAATCCACAATCTCGCGCGCGTCAAACCTTGTTTACAAAAGTGGTCACCTGACAATTTCCTGTTCCTATCTGTTCTGGTCACTCCTAGAATTCCCAGACTCTGTATAAACACTGTTGACATCTAGTGGAAGCCATAGGTACTGCAGTCTCAGTCCTACATAAAGTTGTATGCAATAGGCACAATGGAGAAGATGCTCATTTACAAAAAAAACTGCAAATCCGGATGGAGTTTCCTCGGGTTTTCGCCTGCTATATCAGTTCTGTTACACTCACATACATTAACACTTTTAGAAACTTCAGAGTGTTTCCTATCCAATAGTACTACTTATGTGCATATCCTATTTTCTGGGCCTGAGTGGCAGACATTTTACTTTGGGCATGCCAGACTCTCCAAAACCGTCACCTCTGCTGCCGCTCCCTAAGAAGTTAATTTACAAGCCACCTTTGCATTTCTGTGTTTAATTGTAGCATTACAACAGAAATCCATGTGGGTACTGTATGTTGCAAAAAGAGATTATTAGGCAAGTTTCCATGAGGAGACATTGATCAGTGTATTCAGATGAGGACAATACCACACAGTCATTTGTGATGACATTCGGGAGTAAGGGCTATCACACAAACCTGGAAATCAAACTAATCATGGGAGGTTTGTGTATTCCTGCTACACTCTTAGAAAAAATGGTTCAAAAGAGTTGTTTGTGGAGGGATAGGGTTATACCTACAAGCTTTAACATCCTAAGAACCATTTTTGGAAGAAAGGGTTCTTTGATGATTATTTGGAAGGCAAGAAGGGTTCTACATAGAACTATATATAATATGTCCCAGCATGCTCTATTGCAAACACTTTTCAGAATTGTTTGTTTTACTGTAATATCTGTGTTTTTGCATGTACATTGATTGGTTGATAAATTGTATGCTACACAAAGTGAAAAAACTGTTTTCTAAACTAATCCCATCTGTTAGTAATTGGATTTATTGCACTCGTTACTGAGATGGTTGTTTCAGTTTAGATGATTGAGGTAGTCTCTTTAATCAATCTTCCCTACCCTGGCAGTCATTCTAAATGCAGGTTGCAGGTGATTAAAAATTACACTTGTTGTCAAATCATAACTCTTGTTGGATTCCAATATGAATTAAATATCACTTTACAAGCCGGCATACTGTGACTTGCAGGCCTAATGTGGCCTGTAAACCATGAGTTTCCTGACAACACTGTGTTAGGGTATAAATCCTCTTAGGCATCGGATTCCACTAGTGGGATCGAATTCGACAACATCCGGTGAAATTGCAGAGCGCCAAATTCAAAAAAATAAATCATAATATTAAACATTCATGAAAATACGAGTGTTATACATCATTCAAACGTGTAGAATCTTGGTAATTGAACTGCGTTGTCCGATTTACAATAAGCTTTACGGCGAAAGCATAACATTCGATTGTCTGAGGACAGCGCCCCCCTTCAACATATTTTTCAAACCAGCACAGGCGTCACAAAATCAAAAATAGTGATAAAATAAATCACTTACCTTTGAAGATCTTCCTCAGTTTGCAATCCCAAGGGTCCCAGCTACACAAATAATGGTTGTTTTGTTCGATAAAGTCCTTCTTTATATCCCAAAAAGTCAGTTTAGTTGGCGCCATCGATTTCAGTAATCTACTCGTTCAACATGCAGACAAAGGAATCCAAAAAGTTACCGGTAAACGTAATTAATCCTCAGGTACTCTAATATCTAAATAAACGATCATATTTAAGACGGAGAATAGTATGTTTAATAGGGAAGATAAATAACGAAGAGCGCGCACCTCATTCACATGCGAAAAAAAAAAACACTACTGTCCTAATGGAGGCACACCTTGGATAAACCAAGCCTGAAACCTTGTTTAAAGACTGTTGACATCTAGTGGAAGCCATAGGAACTGCAATCTGGGAGCTATTATTTTGTATAGTCAATAGGCTGTGCCATCAAAAAAAAAAAAGATTCCGGATAGATTTTCCTCTGGTTTTCGCCTGCCATATCAGTTCTGTTATACTCACAGACATTATTTTAACCGTTTTAGAAACTTCAGAGTGTTTTCTATCCAATACTACCAATTATGCATATCCTAGCTTCTGGGCCTGATTAACAGGCAGTTTACTTTGGGCACGTCAGACAGGCGGAAATTCAGGATACTGCCCCCTAGCCCTCAAAGAAAGACCTCACGATATACAGTTTAATGATTGTCATAAATAATTAAATTTTAAAGGCTATTGACGCTGTTGGAATGGTTCATAGAGGGAACCCTCCTTAGATAAAAGGGTTCTTAGAAGAACCCTACATCGAGTTTAATGTGTAAAATAATGATTTTGGCAGTACTTACTTCCTCAGAGTCAGATGAACTCATGTATACCATGTGTATGTCTCTGCATCCAATATGAAGGAAGTTAGAGTTTTACGAGCCAATGCTAACTAGCGAGCATTAGCGCAATGACTGGAAGTCTATGGTATCCATGGTAGCAGTTACCCTAGACTTCCAGTCATTGCACTAATGCTCATTAGCAACTTCCTGTAGAGACATATAAATTGTTTCCACGAGTTTAGCTGACTGGGGAAGTAGATAAAGGGCTTCATTGCCAAAATCCTGAAGTATCACTTTAATGTGTCAGCAAATGGAAAAAGGAAGTGTGGCTGCCCAAAAGAAACCTGTCGCTAAAAACGATAAGAGAAGATGAAGAACTGTCATGGAAAACTATCCCGAAAAAGGCTGAGGATTGGCAGCAGTGGATGCTTTGTAGAAGCCTTGCGAAAAGGATTAAGTAAGAAAATGTGTCAGAAATGTTGTTTAAATTGTGTAGATAAGGTGGCTGACATTTACATGGAATCGCAACAGGTTAGGTTTAGGCATTGGTGTATGGTTGAAGTTACATAATGTAGCTACTGCTATATTGTCAAAGATGCCACAAGCTGGTTTTCATAGCACTTGATTTGCTATTCTGTGTTTACCATAAGTCATTGGTCTTTGTTATAGACCAATGACAAAAAGTAAATACTGTTCCCGTCAGTTATACAAATTCTGATGCAGTGCATGCATTACTAGTCAGTTAGTAGTGTTACAGAAGAGAGAAGTGACGAGGGCCTGACCCCTTCTCTGCAGGTTTGGTCTGTTGGACAAATACATGAATAATAATGCTGCAGATGACATAGTGGATGAAAGGTAAAGCTCTGCTAGGTCTAAATATATGTCATGTTCATTTTCTATGTTGGGCATCTTCGAATAATATTATACATATATTTGTTAAAATGTTCACACCTGATAAGTAATATAAGTAAATGTCAACAAAACGAAAGAGCTGATCGTGGACTACAGGAGACCGCAGCACGCCCCCATCCACATCGACGGGGCAGCAGTGGAGAGGGTAAAAAACTTCAAGTTCCTTGTTGTGCACATCACTGATGACCTGAAATGGTCCATTAACACAGTGTGGTGAAGGCACAACACCTCCTCTTCAAAATCAGGATTGACCCCTAAGACCTTCACTAACTTCTACAGATGCACCATTGAGAGCATCCTGTCGGTCTGTATCATCGCCTAGTACGGAAATTGCACCGTCTGCAGCTGCAGGGTTCTCCAGAGGGTGGTGTGGTCAGCCCAACGCATCCCCGGGGACACACTGCCTGCCCTCCAGGACATCTACAGCAGCCAGTGTCACAGGAAGGCCAAGAAGATCAAGGACCTCAGCCACCTGCTCACCCCGCTACCATCTAGAAAGCGGAGACAGTACAATTGCATCAAAGCTCGGGCCGAGAGACTAAAACAGCTTCTATCCCCAGGCTGATAAATAGTCGCCATTAACCGGCCTCTATCCAGTATCCTGCCCTGAACCTTGGTCACTGTTACTAGCTGGCTACCACGCACCCTAGAGACTGCTGCCCTATGTAAATAGTCATTGAACACTGGTCACTAATGTTACATACTGTTTTAAACTTTTAATACACTGTATAATACAAACAGTAAAAATATTTGAAATATCATTGTTTTTCATATTAATAGTATTTCACATTACAAAAGGAGTTATGAGAACATTCCAGAAGGTCATCCAACATGCTAGTACTACAGTAATGATTATTCAGTATGTTGGGCAACAGAGCAAGTGAGTTTTGTAAAGGTGCATTTGATGCTGGCTATGTGATAGTACACTGAAGAAAACAAAGGCTCTTAAAACCTATTAAGGATCTGCTCCTTTTTTTTCAATTTTCGCCTAAATCGAACTGCCTGTAGCATGGATATGCATTATCTTGGTACCATTTGAAAGGAAACACTTTGACATTTGTAGAACTGTGAAAGGAATGCAGAACACAATAGATCTGGTAAAATATAATACAAAGAAAAAACCAACCGTTCCTTTGTATTTTTTATGTTCAATCATCTTTGAAATGCAAGAGAAAGGCCATAATGTATTATTCCAGCCCAGGTGCAAATTAGATTTTGGCCACTAGATGGCAGTGTAACATTTAGACTGATCAATATAACCATTGTAATTCTGTTCAAAATGTTGTATCAAGACTGCTCAAATGTGCCTAATTTGTTGATTAATAACATTGTGTTCAAAATTGTGCACTCTCCTCCAACAATAGCATGGTATTCTTTCACTGTAATAGCTATTGTAAATTGGACAGCGCAGTTATACAATAATTGAAGCTTTCTACCAATATCAGATATGTCTTTGAGTTACGTGTGAGGTTGTTGACGTGGCATCTACAGTTCTTCAGAATTCTAAACGGTCCTTGAAATGTATGGAAGCCTGCAGATGTGTGCCTTTAATAAACAGCAAATTCTCCACTGTTAAATCAACACAGAGACTTTAAAATCAACAGAGTGGGAGCATGTACACACTGGAGCCAGTGTTAAATTAAAATCAACACTGAGTGTTAAATCAGCACGTAAAGAGTGGGGCCATATACAGTAACTTCAGAAAGCATTCATACTTGACTTGACTTTTTGCACTTTTGTTGTGTTACCGCCTGAATTGAAAATTGATTAAATAAAACAAATTCTCATTTACAGTTGAAGTCGGAAGTTTACATACCCTTACGTTGGAGTCATTAAAACTTGTTTTTCAACCACCCCACAAATTTCTTGTTAAAACTTGTTAGGGCTAGGGGGCAGCATCCTGAATTTCGTCTGTCTGACGTGCCCAAATTAAACTGTTTGTTACTCAGGCCCAGGAAATGGACATGCATACAATTGGTAGAATTGGATAGAAAACACTCTGAAGTTTCTAAAACTGTTAAATTAATGTCTATGAGTATAACAGAACTCATATGGCAGGCAAAAACCAGAGGAAAATCTAACCAGATTTATTGTTTTTGAGCTCCCTGACACTTCAAATGTAAAGCTATTGGAAACTATGACTTCCCCCTCCCAGATTGCAGTTCCTATGGCTTCCACTAGATGTCAACAGTCTTTATACATTGTTTCAGGCTTGTTTTTTGAAAAACCAACGAGTAATAGTAGTTTATCCAAAGGGAGCTCTATGGAAAAAGCAGTCTCATTGCGCGCGTGAACGGGGGCACGCTCGTCGTTCTTTTCTTTACTATTAAACATAGTTCTCTCCATATGAAACGTTTATTTAGATATTAGAGTACCTGAGGATTAATTAGAAACGTCGTTTGACTTGTTTGGACAAACTTTACCGGTAACTTTTGTGACTGTGTTTGCATGCTGAAGGGGTGGATTACTGAACTCAACTGACTTTTTTGGAATATAAAGAAGGACTTTTCGGACAAAATGACGCTTTTTGTGATTTTGTGACGCCTGTGCTGGTTTGAAAAATATGTTGTTGTTGGGCGCTGACCTCAGATAACCGAATGCTATGCTTTCGCCGTAAAGCCTATTGTAAATCGGACAACGCGGTTCGATTACCAAAATTCTAAGCTAAAGAACAGTGTACTAGACTTGTATTTTCATGAATGTTTAATGTTATGATTTTTGTCATTTGAATTTGGCGCTCTGCATTTCACCTAATGTTGTCGCAGGTGGGTTGCTTGTGCCCCACCAATCCCTAAGAAGTTTTAACTATAGTTTTGGCAAGTCGGTTAGTACATCTACTTTGTGCATGACACAAGTCATTTTTCCAACAATTGTTTACAGACAGATTATTTCACTTATAATTCACAGTATCACAATTCAAGTGGGTCAGAAGTTTACATACACTAAGTTGACTGTGCCTTTAAACAGTTTGGAAAATTCCAGAAAATGATGTCATGGCTTTAGAAGCTTCTGATAGGCTAATTGACATCATTTGAGTCAATTGGAGGTGGACCATGTGGATGCATTTCAAGGCCTACCTTCAAACTCAGTGCCTCTTTGCTTGACATCATGGGAAAATCAAAAGAAATCAGCAAGACCTCAGGAAAAAATGTGTAGACCTCCACAAGTCTGGTTCATCCTTGTGAGCAATTTCCAAACGCCTGAAGGTACCAAGTTCATCTGTACAAACAATAGTACGCAAGTATAAACACCATGGGACCACGCAGCTGTCATACCGCTCAGGAAAGAGGCGCGTTCTGTCTCCTAGAGATGAATGTACTCTGGTGCGAAATGTGTAAATCAATCCCAGAACAACAGCAAAGGACCTCGTGAAGATGCTGGAGGAAGCAGGTACAAACGTATCTATATCCACAGTAAAACAAGTCCTATATCGACATAACCTGAAAGACCGCTCAGCAAGGAAGAAGCCACCGCTCCAAAACCGCCATAAAGCCAGACTACGGTTTGCAAATGCACATGGGGACAAAGATTGTACTTTTTGAAGAAATGTCCTCTGGTCTGATGGAACAAAAATATAACTGTTTAGCCATAATGACCATCGTTATGTTTGGAGGAAAATGGGGGAGGCTTGCAAGCCGAAGAACACCATCCCAACTGTGAAGCGCAGGGGTGGCAGCATCATGTTGTGGGGGTGCTTTGCTGCAAGAGGGACTGGTGCACTTCATAAAATAGATGGCATCATGAGGAAGCAGAATTATGTGGCTATATTGAAGCAACATCTCAAGACATCAGTCAGGAAGTTAAAGCTAAATTGCAAATGGGTCTTCGAAATGGACAATGACCCCAAGCATACTTCCAAAGTTGTGGCAAAAGGGATTAAGGACAACAAAGTCAAGGTATTGGAGTGGCCATCACAAAGCCCTGATCTCAATCCAATAGAACATTTCTGGGCAGAACTGAAAAAGTGTGTGCGAGCAAGGAGGCCTACAAACCTGACTCAGTTACACCAGCTCTGTCAGGAGGAATGAGCCAAAATTCACCCAACCTATTGTGGGAAGCTTGTGGAAGGCTACCCAAATCATTTGACCCAAGTTAAACAATTTATAGGCAATGCTACCAAATGCTAATTGAGTGTACGTAAACTTCTGACCCACTGGGAATGTGATGAATGAAATAAAAGCTGAAATAAATCACTCTCTACTATTATTCTGACATTTCACATTCTTAAAATAAAGTGGTGATCCTAACTGACCAAAGACAGGGACTTTCTACTCTGATTAAATGTCAGGAACTGTGAAAAACTGAGTTTAAATGTATTTGGCTAAGATGTATGTCAACTTCCGACTTCAACTGTATGTGCGTAAAATACCCCATAATGACAAAGCGAAAATGTTTTGAAATTTTAGCAAATTTATTGAAAATTAAATACAGAATTCTCATTAACAGAAGTATTCTCACCCCTGAGTCAATACTTAGTAGAAACACATTTGGCAGCGATTACAGCTATGAGTCGTTCTGAATAAGTCTAAGAGCTTTCCACACCTGGATTGTGAAACATTTTCCCATTATTCTTTTCACAATTATTCAAGCTCTGTCAAATTGGTTGTTGCTAATTTAGTGTTACAACCTGGCTCAAGACGTGTAACAAAAAATGGGAAACAACACACTGAGTAAAGGTATAACAATTAATTTATTCCATAAATCAAGTAAACACAACAATAATCAGATGAGGCATGAAGGTCAGTAAATTAGGTGTCAACTGCCAAAGCCACAACGAAACAACCAAAGGTACGCATGGAGAGTGTAATCTCTTGCTGCATTGGAAAACAGTGGCTTTATGCCAAAGCTGAGCTTTCAGAGGTGTGCCCCATCAGCACTGGCAACCCTCCCAGCTCCGCAAAACTCTCTTACTCCGCCCATGAATCTCCTGCAGGAAGTAAGCACATCAAAACCCAGTAGATAGAGCAGGGAGGGGCCATCACACCCCCGCCCATAAAAACAGGAACCTCCTATGTCCCCAAAACAAAAACAAATAAACACAAGCAATAAACAATACAAATTTACTTGCAGTGTTGGAGAGCCCAAGAGGAGACCAAATTGTCAGAGAACAGACAACACAGTATTAAACAGGATGGCTAAGGAGAGGGCACACAGACAATGCATCCGCCAAAACATTGTACACCCCCTTAATATGACGAATCTCGAGGGGAAAAGCTTGAAGGTAAAGACACTGCATTGAGTGTAAAAAGGTCAGTGGGTTGTGATCAGTATATACAAAAGGCACTACACCCGTACCCACATACACATCAAAGTGTTGGAGAGCCCAGATCAGGGCAAGAGCCTCCTTCACAACAGTAGTTTAGCTGATAACTGTTCAACTTCTTGGAAAAGTATGTCACAGGACGCTCAATTTCCTCGCTCTGACTGCAGCAGAACCGCTCCGGCCCCCACATTACTAGCATCCACCTGCAGTATAAAAAGCTGCCTCAGCCGCAGAGCAGTCAACACAGGAGCAACACTAAGAAGAGCTTTAACATCCTCAAAAGGACCGTTGACATAATGTAGAGACCAGAACAAGAGGCACAGTGTCAACCACACAGGAGAGAAAAAAGACAAATGGAACTTTCCCAAAACCTATTACTAGCTCAACCCTAGTCTTCATGCAGTTACTGGCAGTGGATATTTATGCACTTTAGCCCGCTGTCACAGAAAAAGCTCCAAGCAAGCTGGTTACCCCTCTGAGTCACGGATGTGCTCCCGAGACAACTGCTCCAGCCACAGTCACCACACAAAAATAACAAAGAGTTAACACTGCCCAACGTGTCGTAAGGGACACACGTCGCTAAACCTACCAGTGGAGAAGACAAGAGTCCAGGTAGCCAATCCATGCTACCCCAACAATCTCTCACTGCTAACACCACACAAACACTAACCTGATGTCCCAACAATGAGCAAAGCAGGATTTCCAACCGGAACAGGGGATGGAGATAAACTGTAGCTCTCTCCACTGCAGCACAAACCAACACTACTTCCACACCAACACCAACCACAAGCGCGTAACCAAAGAAAGTAGCAACAGGCAGTATCCTGTTGCGTGTACCTCAGTATGTAACTCCCAATCAAAGTAGTGCCCAAAACATAACCCCATAGACAGAAGGGTTAGCGAAACAATAATCACAAAGCACTTTACTTTGAAATACCACCTTAACCAGTTAGCAAATGCTACCAAACAAATGCAATTCCAGGGAGTAACTCCACAGAGATCCCGGATGAGCCACCACTTTTTACAACCTGGCTCAAGATAGTAATGGGAAACAACAATGGGAAACAACACACTGAGTAAAGGAATAACAAAATGAATTTATTCCATAAATAAAGTAAAACTCACAACAATAATCAACGAAACAACCAACGGTATTGCCAGGTCGCAGTTATAAATGAGAACTTGTTCTCAACTTGCCTACCTGGTTAAATAAAGGTGAAATAAATAAAATAAAAAAATGCATGGAGAGAGGAATCTCTTGCTGAATAGGGAAACAGTAGCTTTATGCCACAGCTGAGCTTTCAGAGGTGTGCCCGATCAGAACTGACAACACTCCCAGCTCCGCCCACCTCTTCTACTCCGCCCACCATTCTCCTGCAGGAAGTAAGCACAGCAAAACCCAGTAAACAGAGCAGGGAGGGGGTGTCACACTAGACAACCATTTCCAGGTCTTGCCATGACTCACAGTTTTGAATCACAGTCAAAACTGTGATACAGCCACTCAGGAACATTCACTGTGTTCTTGGTAAGCAACTCCAGTGCTGATTTGGACTGTTTTAGGTTATTGTCCTGAAAAAAGGTGAGTTTATCTCCCAGTGTCTGGTGAAAAGCAAATTGAACCAGCTTTTCCTCTAGGATTTTGCGTGTTTAGCTCCATTGCGTACATTTTTTGTCCTGAAAAACTCCCCAGTCCTTAACGATTACAAGCATACCAATAACATGACGCAGCCACCACTATTCTTGAAAAAATGGAGAGTGCTGCTCAGCAATGTGTTGTTTTGGATTTGCTCCTAAAATAACATTTGTATTCAGGACAAAACGTTGATTGCTTTGCAACAAACAGGTTTGCTTTGCCTTGTTGCAAACAGGATGCATGTTTTGGAATATTTTTATTCTGTAGAGACTTCCTTCTTTTCACTCTGCCAATTAGGTTAGTATTGTGGAGTAACTACAATGTTGTTGATCCTTCCTCAGATCACAGCCATTAAACTATGTAATTGTTTTAAAGTCACCATTGGCCTTATAGGGAAATCCCTGAGCAGTTTCCTTCCTCTCCAGCAACTGAGTTAGGAAGGACGCCTGTATCTTTGTAGTGACTGGGTGTATTAATAATCCATCCAAAGCGTAATAATAATTTCACCATGCTCAAAGGGATATTCAGTACCTTTAGTTTTATTTTTCACCCATCTACCAGGAGGTGCCCTTCTTTGCGAGGCATTTGAAAACTTTGTGGTTGAATCTGTGTTTGAAATTCACTGCTCAACAGAGGGACCTTACAGATAATTGTACAGTGCCTTGCGAAAGTATTCACCCCCTTGATATTTTTCCTATTTTGTTGCATTACAACCTGGAATTCAAATAGATTTTTTGGGGGGGTTTGTATCATTTGATTCACACAACATGCCTACCACTTTGAAGATGCAAAATCTTTTTTCTTGTGAAACAAACCAGAAATAAGACCAAAAAAACAGAAAACCTGAGCATGCATAACTATTCACCCACCAAAGTCAATACTTTGTAGAGCCACCTTTTGCAGCAATTACAGCTGCAAGTCTCTTGGGATATGTCTCTATAAGCTTGGCACATCTAGCCACTGGGATTTTTGCTCATTCTTCAAGAAAAACTGCTCCAGCTCCTTCAAGGTGGGTTCCTGCTGGTGTACAGCAATCTTTAAGTCATACCACATATTCTCAATTGGATTGAGGTCTGGGCTTTGACTAGGCCATTCCAAGACATTTAGATGTTTCCCCTTAAACCACGCAAGTGTTGCTTTAGCAGTATGCTTAGGGTCATTGTCCTGCTGGAAAGTGAAGCACCGTCCCAGTCTCAAATCTCTGGAAGACTGAAACAGGTTTCTCTCAAGAATGTTCACATATTTAGCGCCATTTGGTGAACACCTAACGTGTTTGCTTGTTTCTTTTCTTTAAGCAATGGCTTCTTTCTGGCCACTCTTCCATAAAGCCCAGCTCTGTGGAGTGTACGGCTTAAAGTGGTCCTATGGACAGATACTTCAATCTCCAAGGTGGAGCTTTGCAGCTCTTTCAGGGTTATCTTTGGTCTCTTTTTTGCCTCTCTGATTAATGCCCTCCTTGCCTGGTCC